>NW_019775291.1:807409-932871 GCF_001039355.2 Lingula anatina
GTACGTGTACTCCTTTCAACTTCACTAAAATTTCTGTGTATATGAGAATTATCCAAATTATCCAAATCATACTCTGCTTTCATAACATGTGGGTTACTGTGTGTCTAACTTACCAAGGTTTAATCCATTCAAAGTGAGGGATTTGTGGTATGTACTCCTTCAGTTCTTTGACCAGGAAGGACAGTGCCATCCCGTGGACATTGCCTGATGGCGAGGTGAGTGGGGTATTGATGTCAGCGTGTGCGTCCACCCACACAAGGCACATGTTCTTCTCTGCAGCAGCATGACCGTGGATGGTCCCAATGGAGAGACTGTGGTCACCCCCCAGGGTAAGCGCTATCTGGTCATCCTTGATCACTCTGGACACCTGATCTGATATCTGATAGATTGTAATATGTTAGTGCCCTGAGCTCTACACATACACACACAAAAACACACATATTGTTATATATGCTGATCTCCACACATACACATATAACAATTGTAATATATGTTATCACAACCGTCTTAGAGATATGAATAACATTATTCAAACTCATACCATGCAAAACAATATATCATGTCCTTCAGTTCAATCAAAGTAAACTAGCATTATTAATTGTTTACATCAAATCAAGAAAGAAATCACCATATGTTACAGCACAGTAATCTTCCTGTCTTACTGATAACTGCATTCATTAATACATAAGCTCAGTCAATGTAAATTACAAAGAATTTATCACAAAATACAGGTACACATAGTTTTACCTTTTTAGCTGCCAGTCCAATGTTCTTAGGGTTCTTCAAACCCAGAATAGGTGTGTCATCATCAAACTGTTCAAATACCAAGTCCCCATAATCATAAACCTCTACACCTAGATTAAGTAAAACAAACATGAAGTTAACACATACATGTAGGTTCCAGAGACGTTGGTTTACATCTTCCTTGTTGTTGTTTTTTTTTTTTTACTTTTGTCACCCATTTTGCACCCAAGAAGATTGTTATCTCTCTGGGTAAGTTTACAAACTTAGCTTCAGGCAATAGCAGCAAACTCTTAAATTTTTTTCAATATTATCAGGCTCAAAACATACAACCTTTAAATAATTATCTAAATGATTCTTTGTTGGTTTTCCCAATGAACTGTTAATTCTGGCCAGTTAATGTAAAATATATTAAACCCTATTCAATAACTTTTTCTTTTTAAAGAATTAAAATTCTCTACAATCACTGATCGTCAACAAAGCACAAACAAATATTCTTCTTTTTAATTATAGTCTCTCTGATATTTCAATAACACATCATGACATGGTTCTCATTCTACACAATAAATTTGATATGGGATCATTTGAAGACATGTTGACTTATTTCATACCTAACTGAGTCAGTTTGTCAATAATGCCCGCCTGTCTTAGTGCCTTGGGTCCATGTTGTACTCCGCCTGCACTCTGGAATTAAAAACCAAATAAAATAAAATTATACATAATGCATTTTATATGATGTATTTAATACAATGTGTTCAATATAATATAATATAATATAATATAATATAATATAATATAATATAATATAATATAATATAATGCATTTAATATGTATTTAATATAATGTTTATCAATGGGTTCACTGGGCACACTTTGGGCAATTGTTACATATATTAAATAATTTAATGAATCTTCTGATCCATATAAATTATAAAAATGATACAATGCCATATCGATGTCCTGCAGTGAAACCATTTATCAATAGCATCTAAGTAAATATAATCTGTGTCAAAGATAAATTGCAGTAAACTTGGCACACTAAGCCCTGTACTGTATATACATCCTGTGAACCTTGAACTAAGATAAAAAAACATGATGATTCAGAAACCCGCGGAAATAACCATAAAACACATGATGAATCAGAAACCAAATAACCATAAAAAAACATGAAACAGAAACCAAATAACCAGTGTAAATACACTCACAAAGATAATCAGACGACGCTCAAATCAAGTGCTATAAAACTTATTTGCTCTTTCTTTCTAACACTGTACGTTTCTCTTTTTTTTTTTTTTTTCACGCCTTACTCAACTTCAAATACATGTACAAGAAACTGCGTTCCTACAAAAAGTCCTCGCAATCGTTGCTTACCTGTCCTTTGCAGGAAGGGACGCCTATTACGCCGACTTTATCCTTTGACAGTCTTACCAGACTTCTTGTCTGGCTGACAAAGTACTTTGTAATTCCGCTGAAGAGCGAAGAAATGAACATATTCGCCACTTCTGTGCTCTAAATTCAGCAGTCACCAGCCACAACCGCTTTCTAAACACAAATGTCCTTGACACTGTTTGACCTCTCTGGAGGTGTGTCCAACATTAGCCAATCACATTAATGTGTATTTTCCATTAATTTTTTGCTACTTAAAAATGATTAACCTAAATGATGTAATTGTAGAATGAGTAAAATAGAAATGAGAACACAGAAATAGAGCAATATCAATGATTGGGTTATAAAAAACTAAAAAAGAAATCAGTTCTCGTGACCTAGTTTTTCTCCAATGCAGCGCGAAATTTTCGCGCCAAATTGACACCACTCAACAAAAACATTGCAGCGATGGAAGGCTTCGACGATCCCGGAATATTCTTCAGCGATACCTTTGGGTCTGAAGATCAGCAAGATGAGGTTCAGATTAACCGCCAACAGGTGAAGAAGAAATTCAAAGACTTTCTGAAGCAGTTTCGAGAAGGAAGTTCGTACATATATCGGTAAGAGATTTCACTTCACCATGCTTGTTATTATCGTGGGATTTAAAAATGGCATCACTCAGTTGACATCGTGATGGCGCCGATATTAGCACTGTTTCCATTTTAAAACAAGATATTGACTTAAAGTAAAAGTACTCTTATTATATTGTTTTTAGAACAACCATTGACTAAAATATTTAGTAAATAAGCTGAAAATGTTGACAGCCTTGAGCGGGTCTTGGCTGACTTTCATGTGCAGCTGGAGATGTCGTTGTCGCCGTCATGTGTGGAGTAATATATGCTCCTTAAACTATATAACTGCTGCATATAACTTCTTTAAATTGTTGGAAGTGGTCATACCTGTTAATGTGCCCATTTTAGTACTTATGCAAATTATTTTTGTCTAAAAAACAGAAGACCAAATACTTGTCACCATACAATGAACTGTTATTGTTGTGAACTTCTAGTGACCAGCTGAAGCGCCATTATAACCTGTGCCAGTACTGGGTGGATGTCAATATTGAAGATATTGCAAGTTATGATGAAAACCTGGCAGAAAAACTCACCAAAGTTCCTGCAGACCATATGCCACTGGTGAGGAGATCTGGTGTAGAAGTTGACCCTGGAAAATTTGTCCATCACATTACACGTTACATTACATAGCACTTGTATTATCAGACATGCTGAAAACTTTTCAGAATGGCCGGACATTTGGACCGGCAGTAATGAAAATTTTGTCAGACCAAATGGATTTTTGTCAGACCGAAAATAACCCTATTTGTTTAAGACCGATACTACCAGTGCGATTAAGGAAGCTTACTTTGTTTGTGAATGTGATAGGTTTGAAATGGAAGGGAAAAAACGCTACGGGTTTTATATAATTTTGTTAGTGAAGTATGTCGAATGATGACTGTGAATTCAAAATTGTGGCTCTTAAAACTCTTGTCGGTCCTTTAGACCAACCAAATCCAAATTTTTACTGGTCCAGACAAATTTTCTCGGTCATGACCGATCGGACCGACAGTTTCAGCATGTCTGAATTATCATTTGACCCTCAAACCTGTTAGGTTTTAACAGTTTTTGTGTTAAATATTCAGTTATATATCTGAGAACTTGTATTCTTCTTCTACAGACACATTCTCATGGGTGAGATTTTTAAGACTATCTGCAGATTTTCAACCTATTTTTGAGAGCTAAAAATATTGATCTCAGAGGCTCCCTAGACATCGTATTTTCCAACTTTTTTCAGTAAATGGTAGTCTCATCCCTGTATTCAGCAAACAGAAGTATTCCATTTTAAAGTTAATGCCGTCTGTCACTGATTATTTATGTGAAATTATTGGCCAAGTTTGTCCTATAGATGTCACTGTTTGTGGTTGTAGTTTGAGGATGCTGCGAAGGAAGTGGCAGATGAAGTAACCAATCCACGGCCTGAGGGAGAGGAAGAAGTTCAAGATATTCAAGTTGTCCTCAACTCCACCGCCAATTGTGCAGCCATAAGAGACCTCAAGGTAGCCAATTATACAGTTTTATAAACTCCATGAATTGTGTAACTATAAGGAAGCTCCTTTATGCTTAAATGTTGCTTTCATCTGGTAAACCAACAGGAGAGAGATTTGTATGAATTCTGAATATCTGATGATTTTGTAATGATAAGAAGGTTCCTCACTTTGCAATATCTTTTTAATTGAAATTGGATTTTTGTATAAAGGTTGAATGAAGAATGTTCCAGAGAAATGTTTCCACTGATTTAAACACACTATGTTCTGGTTTGCTTTCGATGAACTGAGTGGTAGATGTCTGCTGTAAAATATCAGCTCAGGTTTGTTGACAGTTGGTTCACAATTTCAGTCGGACCAGATGTCAAGGTTGGTGAAGATTCCTGGTATCATTATAGCTGCGTCTGCCATTAAAGCCAAAGCAACACGGATCAGTATCCAGTGTCGTAGTTGTAAGAACGTGATGAACGATATCCCTGTTAAGCCAGGGCTGGAGGGGTACGCACTGCCCAGAAAGTGCCCCACGTAAGTGTTCACTATGCTGCTAGTTTAATGCATGCCTATTTGAAAACATCATGGGCCTTAATAACCTAGTGAATAGTACACTATTTTCACTGTGCTCCACAATCAGCATTTTATCAAATTCTCAGATCAGTAATAAGAACGCCCAAAATGTCTATCAATACATTAATTATATCTCAGAGAGGAGGCTGGCAGACCTAAATGTCTATCAATTCATTCTTTATCATTTTATTTCACAGAGAGCAGGCTGGCAGACCTAAATGTCTATCAATTCATTCTTTATCATTTTATTTCACAGAGCAGGCTGGCAGACCTAAATTTCTATCAATTCATTCTTTATCATTGTATTTCACAGAGAGCAGGCTGGCAGACCTAAATGTCCAGTGGATCCATTCTTCATAGTGCCTGACAAGTGCAAGTGTGTGGATTTCCAGATTCTAAAACTTCAGGAATCTCCAGAAGCAGTCCCCCATGGAGAGATGCCCAGGCACATGCAGCTGTTTTGTGACAGGTAAAATTCCCACTTGTATTGTAATAGAAAGCCTAGAACAGAAAATAGTTTTCTTTTTATCCAATCTACGTGATATAACTTTGCTAAATCATTATGCCAGGGTTTCCTCTAGCTTTGTAACATGGAGATCGTTCTTGCTTAAACTTTAAAATTGGATGCCAGTTTTGAGTAGGTATCAAAATAAGGAAGTGAGGTGGACATTTTGGTAAAATACATCTAGGTTCCCCAAAAGTTGCACAGAAAGAAGCCCTTGTAATACTACATATTCTTTGAGGCTTTACAAATTGTAGATGAATATTGTTTGATATTTGATGTTCTAATGATCTGTTATGTTCTAAGTATCTGTGTGAGAGGTTAGTTCCAAGCATCATTCTGTTTATGTTCTAGGTATCTGTGTGAGAGGGTAGTTCCAGGCAATCGTGTTACATTAATTGGTGTCTACTCTATTAAGAAGACCTCCAAGCCTTCAAAGGTAAGGTAGCATCTTGGAATGGCATTTGCACCTGGATCTGACTGTATACCTCTTTAAAACTCGACAGGGTTGTTTAAGCTTAATAGGTACTAGTAAAAGATTCTTTTTGACTTCACTGTCTAAGCTGAGTCTGCCTTTGATTAATTGAGGCTGGGGTATCGCTAGCCAAATCACCACATTTTTGTCAATTTGTTACCAAAATGGTTATAATTTGGCTAAAACATGTCAAATCAAGTCCTTTTTCTTTAGCCAATTTAAGTCAGTTTTAGTATTTGGCTAAACTGGCGAGTGTTAACGCTACCCCAGTGAGGGGAAGACTTAACATGAGCAAAAAAAAAACGTGCTTCTAGATGCAATTTTTTTTTACTAGTCTACAGTTATGTGTGGCCTGCCAACTTGATAACAATATAGCACCATATAATCCTTTACCCGTGTGTTACTCATTTTGATTACAATATGCCACAATGTAACACTAGCTGTGATTCACTTGATTGTTACTCTCAATTTGACCTCATTCCCATACCTAGATCAATCTAACAGGATTGATCCATCCCGAGAGTTTTCTCGCCAAATTGCCTTCAGATTAAAGCGCCTTAAATGTCTGGCACGCCTACTGAAGCTGCTAAACGAAAGTAAATTTCCTCATAACAGCTTCAACAAACGTGCCAGACATCTTAAGGTGCTTAAGCTGAAAGTATTTTAGTTAGAAACCCCTCAGAGATGGAGCAATCATGTTAGATCAATCTAAGTATGGGAATGAGGTCTTTGATTACAAAAGGCACAATATAATCCTAACTGTGATTTACCTGTGGATGAAATACAAACTAATTCAATAATTATATGGCACAATATAATCCTAGCTGTGGTGATTTGTCAATGGACCATAGTAATTATTTGTGCCTAAATCAACATCAGACATCCCTGCTCACAGCTTCAAGGTGGCTTTGGGCTCCTTAAACCTGGGACATCAGAATATTACAGGAGTAATTGAGCTGAGCATTTCATCTTGTAAAAGATTCCCTTTTTTAAACGGATGTTTATTTCTAACCTGATCACAATATCAAGGTGTATATTTCAGACCCCTGGCAGAGATAAGGTAAATGTTGGTATCAGGGCACCATACCTGCGTGTGCTAGGTGTCCAGGTAGATACAGAGGGACCAGGTAGAAGTACAGGTAAGACCTACAAACCAGTCAGCTGACAGGGGTGTTAAAACATTGCTCAAACATCTACATAAAGTTGTGAAAGGAGGAGCACAGAGATTGTGCAGAGAACTTAACATTCACTCTTCTCTGGTCCAGCTTGTTTTCATCATCGGTCTAGTTAAACATTTAGGTTCATTCATCTAAAGACTACAGGCAAATATTAATGCATATAAGAATAGTCTGTTTGTGTGTGTGCACAGTGCTCATGTAAGGAGATACTATGTACAGATTTATAATTACACAGGTTCACCAATAACCCCTGAGGAAGAGGATGAGTTCCGTAGACTGGCAGCTAGCCCAAATATTTATGAAACACTTGCCAAGAGTGTGGCGCCATCTATTTATGGCAGCTTGGACATCAAGAAGGCCATCACCTGTTTGTTGTTTGGGGGCTCCAGGAAAAGGTCTGTTTAAATTATTATTATTATTATTATTAAATGAAATTAGTGCAAGTGGTATACAATAAATTGTGGAGAGTTCATATTTAAAAAGATGTCTTCTTGCAGACTTCCAGATGGTTTGACCAGAAGAGGTGATGTCAATGTTCTGTTGCTAGGAGACCCAGGGACGGCAAAGAGTCAGCTCCTGAAGTTTGTAGAGAACTGTGCACCAGTGGGTGTATACACATCAGGCAAAGGCAGCAGTGCTGCTGGTCTTACAGCCTCTGTCACCAGGGACCCTGCAACTGTAAGTCACTTCTCCGTTTATACAGATCAGACTTTTCTAGTCTTTTTCTGGAGGGCTAAGATTTTTCTGAACAATATGATGAGGCAGGATCTATATGACACTGTTTAATTTCCAGCGTAACTTTGTAATGGAAGGTGGCGCCATGGTTCTCGCTGATGGAGGCGTCGTCTGCATTGATGAGTTTGACAAGATGAGAGAAGATGATAGGGTGGCTATTCATGAGGCTATGGAGCAGCAGACTATTTCTATTGCTAAGGTATTTCTTCACTGAATACAGACCATTTCTATTGCTAAATTTCTTTTTCTACAGTAAATACTTCAGCAGGGTGTGTATAATGTCTGTATGTAAATGTGTGAAGGCTTCAAAAGCTTCACTACAAGTTACCTGATTAAAAAGTTATTTCTTCACTTCAGAACAACCTGACTTTCTCTGTGTGCTCTTTCTCATCAAAAGTGTCAATTTTCAGGCTGGTATCACCACTACCCTGAACTCAAGGTGTTCCGTGCTGGCCGCGGCAAACAGCGTGTTTGGGCGTTGGGATGACACCAAGGGAGCAGACAACATTGACTTCATGCCCACCATTTTGTCCAGGTTTGACATGATATTTGTGGTCAAAGATGAGCATGATGAAGCCAGGGACATTGTGAGTATCTGCGGATTGAGGAAATTCCTAAACAATGAAAGACTGCACACAAATATAAACTTAAAATATTTTATTTTCATTATTCAGCTATAGAACAGATGAAAATCCCTTACTGTCCCCAGTGTGATGGCCTCTGCTGTACTACAAAAACTGACCTGACATACTTCTATGTTTCTTCACAGTCATGGACCATCAATATCCTTGTGAATATCCCATAAAACAAACTGACCTATCATATTTGATGTTTTTTCCTAGACTTTGGCCAAGCATGTGATGAATGTCCATGTGAATGCCCGGCAGACGACAGAGGAGCAGAGAGAGGGGGAGGTGGACCTGCCCACACTGAAGAAGTTGATCTCATACTGCAGAAGGTGAGAAATTTCTGAATTTTCTAAACTCTTCTGAGGGAAAATTCTTAAAACAATTAAATGGTTGGTATTTTAAATAGCAGGTTGCCTCCATTACTCTGCTATGGAGGGTGGATAACTAAAACCTTTCACATCTGTGTATCCAGTTGCTTCTGTATACACATTCACTTTTGTTTCTGGTAAAAAGAAACCTAAGAACTAAGAATTTTTATATTTTCCTTATCTTTCAGCAAATGTGGACCACGTCTGTCAGCAGAGGCTGCGGAAAAACTCAAGAACCGCTATGTGTTGATGAGGAATGGAGCTGGTGAACATGAGAGAGAGACTGGGAAGAAAACCAGTATTCCTATCACTGTCAGGTATATATTATTGTGTATCTAGATCAGGATGTTTATAAAGAACAAGAAAGAGACATGGGAAAGCATACCAGCATTTCTGTCAGTTGGGTATTTAAGAAATAAATGGGAAAATGGCCATTTTGCTGGATGGTGTTGAAAAAACTGCTGACAAATGCTCCAGTTTCATATCAATAGTTCATTGTTTCCAACTCTGAATTAGAGACCATTCCCATGGATATTTAGATTGATCTATCCCCCTGGGGAGTCTCACTAAATTGCTGTCAACTTGGCCAGCTTAAATGTCTGTCACACCTAGTAAAGCCTCTTGAGCTGACAGCAATTTAGCTTGAACCCCCAGGGAGTTAGGTGGGAATGCAGTCTTAGTTTATATCAACACTGGTTATGAGATTAAGATGTATCCATGACAACACAGAAGCATGCTCTCTGTGTTAATACCTGGTTGATTTTGACAAAAGTAATTGTATCCTTTCCATGTTCCAGACAACTGAAGGCCATTATCCGTGTATCCGAGTCCCTGGCTAAGATACACAAGTAATCATATTCTTTCTCTATTCCAGACAACTGGAGGCCATTATCCGTGTATCTGAGTCCCTGGCAAAGATGCGCCTCTCTCCATTTGCCAGCGAGGCAGACGTAGACGAGGCCCTGAGGTTGTTCCAGGTCTCCACCCTGGATGCCGCCATGTCTGGTAACCTGGCAGGTGAGAAGGTTTTTCTTGCAAACAAAATAATTTCAAACAGTTCCTCATATTTGCAAACTTTGTTTAAAAAAGGTGATTATTTTTATTAATTTGTCTCACCAATTAGTATAATATTGTCACTTCAGTGAAGTGCTTAGTTCTGAAATAATTGATTGGTTTTAAGATATTAGTAAAATCACACTACACATAATGACTGAGGTTCATTGTTATTGCTATCCAGGTGCAGAAGGCTTCACAACAGAAGAAGATCGTGAAATGTTATCTCGCATAGAAAAACAAATCAAGAGAAGATTTGTGATCGGCTCCCAGGTGTCAGAGCATGCCATTGTCCAGGACTTCACTAAACAGGTAAGTGTACTGGGCACAGAAAGCAATCCGGGAACTGATACTCCAAGTCTGATTATGTTTTTATAAAATTAAAAAAGACATTTAGAAAATCATATTTATTCTAAACTCCATGTGCATTTTGTTTTCTACCTTAGAAATACCCCGAGCGTGAGATCTACAAGGTCCTGCAGGCCATGCTGAGGAGAGGAGAGATTCAACACCGGATGCAGAGGAAGATGCTGTACAGGATTAAGTAAACACTCCTACTGATGCTGGACTTTCTTCTAACAATGGCGTTGTAAATATGATCAGAGATGTAACGATTGAAATGTTGAGAAATTGCAGTAAAAAGGACTTTGTATCATAGTTTGTTTGCAACATAACCGGCACAAGAATTGTCTCACAACCAGATCAAGTAACCATATGACAAATGTTGGTGTACATACAGATTGGACTTGATGAGGAGTCTAAAATTTCTGGATGTCATGCCCCTAACATGGCTTGTGATTGCATGCTGTATCTAGTATGGATGACCGTATCATTGATAACAGTTGACTTTCATTTTTAAAAATAGCATCCTTAATACTAATTTATTCTCCATGTTTGATAAAGATGTTGAAATCTGTACTCTAGTAAAAAAAAAAATGGAAGTAAAAACTTCTTTGTTGCANAATTTGTCTCACCAATTAGTATAATATGGTCGCTTCAGTGAAGTGCTTAGTTCTGAAATAATAGATTGGTTTTAAAATATTAGTGAAATCACACTTAAGATAATGCCCGAGGTTCATTGTTATTGCTATCCAGGTGCCGAAGGCTTCACAACAGAAGAAGATCGTGAAATGTTAGCTCGCATAGAAAAACAAATCAAGAGAAGATTTGTGATCGGCTCCCAGGTGTCAGAGCATGCCATTGTCCAGGACTTCACTAAACAGGTAAGTGTACTGGGCACAGAAAGCAATCTGGGAACTGTTACTCCCAGGTGTCAGAGCATGCCATTGTCCAGGACATTATTTAACAGGTATGTGTACTGGGCACAGAAAGCAATCTGGGAACTGATACTCCAAGTTTGATTGTTTTTATAGAATTAAAGAAGACATTTAGAAAATCATATTTGTCATAAACTCCATATGCATTTTGGTTTCTCTTTTAGAAATACCCCGAGCGTGAGATCTACAAGGTCCTGCAGGCCATGCTGAGGAGAGGAGAGATTCAACACCGGATGCAGAGGAAGATGCTGTACAGGATTAAGTAAACACTCCTACTGATGCTGGACTTTCTTCTAACACTGGCATTGTAAATATGATCAGAGATGTAATGATTGAAATGTTGAGAAATTGCAGTAAAAAGGACTTTGTATCATAGTTTGTTTGCAACATAACCGGCACAAGAATTGTCTCACAACCAGGGCAAATAACCATATGACAAATGTTGGTGTACATACAGTTTGGACTTGATGAGGAGTCAAAGTTTCTGGATGTCATGCCCCTAACATGGCTTGTGATTGCATGCTGTATCTACTGTGGATAACCATGTCATTGATAACAGTTGACTTTAATTTTTAAAAATAGCATCCTTAATACTAATTTATTCTCCATGTTTGATAAAGATGTTGAAAGCTGTACTCTAGTAAAAAAAATGGAAGTAAAAACTTCTTTGTTGCATATTATTTGAAATTATACACAAACTGCTATGGACTGGATGGCTTCATGCCAAAATGGTGCACAGTTTGTAATAAATTTGCATTGAATTCATTGTAATCTTTTTATTCTGACAGAACTATAGAGGGGGAAATGATCTGAAAATTGTATGGAGCGTTTTAACACTAAAATGAATTAAAAAGAAAAAGCTGTAATACATATCTTGTGCCAGTAAATTCCCATCTGTGTCCTGGGGTTCAGGTGAACTCTGTATACCCTTTTGTGGAAAGCATACAGTGTAAGATGCCATAAGGTTGATTTGCAAGAAGTGTTGGACTGCAGTGACGGCTATGAAAATCGAAATATTCTGTGCTGCAAAATTATTGTGATTTGCAAAATATGATGGGAGGTTAATTGCAGAATTTCTGTTGGACAACAATTTGAATGTCAGTTTTCATTTCACAAAAACAATGGCAGTACATAAGTGAGGAGATAAAATTTATTCTGCTGCAGCCCTTTTAAACCCATTTAATTTAAATAACTTTGAAAATAAATATAAAACGTACAACTTGGAAAATCCTTATGCTGGTCTGCAAAATAATATAATGTAGGAACTGCCAGTCCCCTACATGCCATAGAAGTGTCCATGACCAAGTTCTGACACATGAGGAACAGAATTATGCCGTGCTTTATACGATTGTTGGTTCTGGATACTTTGATTAAGTGTAACAAATGTGCAGCATGCAAATTTGATGCAACTTGTACACTCTACAAAGAGCTTGAACTAACTTGTGTCTTCATTCACTAGGAGTGCTGAAATAAAATAGTCACTTTAAGTATATTAATACTGATTATTGTACCCATTACGGCAAATGACTAGTTTAATATCAACTGTTTGAAATATCAACTACTTTAACTGTTATACATTTATATTTTGAATATGTGTGTGAGAAAACGCAATTTCTCTCAGCAAAATAAAAATATCAACTACAGCAGGAATACTATTAAAATTGAAAATCTTTCGTTGTGACACTTACGGGATTTTTCCTGTGAAGCATATTGGGACATCTGTATTCCTTCCTTTGGGATGTAAACACGGATTATACTGAAAGTTGGAGGTAAAACTGACACTTGAAACTTTGAAACTGTGATGTTGGAGGGTTAATATGTAGCCTGGACTAATTTTAAGGGACATCATGTTTCTACTTACTATTATTAACGTTTTGCTTTTGGTTCTATTTTTAAGCAAAATTGTGGACGGATTTTGAAATTTTCAGAATCTGCAGAAAGGGGATCAAGTACCAAACGGTAACATTTTGGTGGTGATCTGTTCACTTATTATTTAAGCAATAAATAAATTCTCTTTGTTAGTCTCATTATGGGGGTAAATGTGATGAAATTTCAAAATCTATTGGTAGGGGGCCAAGAAAGAAATGATTAGAGTTTTGTGGTGATCCATTAATTAATTAATGATTGTCTGAGTGCTGTTCTAGTTCCAATTGATTATTTATTAACTGATTGGTTGAAAAAGATAATAAAGCATATTATCTACTCAATAAATCATTGATAACAATAATTGATTAACAGTTGATTGCCTGAGTGCTGTTCTAGTTCCAATTGACTATGTATTAACTGATGGGTTGATTAACATAATTTAATTTATTATCCACTTAATAAATCATTAATAACAAAGAAATTAGAGCTGCTTTGGCTGAGATTTGTGCTCTAGCTTCTGGTGCTCTTTTAGTTACATATTACACAACTTACTTACCATGCAAGATAATTTTTAATCCCTGGTCATAAACAGTAATTTTAAATATTACAAAGCAAAAGAACACAAATTAATCCAATTATTCAAATTATCAAAGACAGCTCACATGGTAAGTCCTACGGCAACCATCAGTAGAAAGGCACAGACCAGGAATGTTAGACCAGGGAAAAAGTGTAACGTCGCTGGGTACAAGTTGTTGAATATGAGGCTGGCTATTAACATACTCAAAGACTGCGCAACACCCACAAATGCAAACACCTTACCTGTGTAAAAACAAAATAAAATACAAACTGCTCAAACCACAATTGTGAATAGTTTACCTATATTAAGACAAAATAACTTGTTACAGTGAGAAACTCAAACAATGTGTTTTAACTCGATTCTTTACTCAAAAGTGATAAACTCCACGAAACAAATTAGCTGTACATATCCTGGTTAGACAAAAACAAATTTTAAATGTTACTGATACCAAATTAGGTACCTTGTTCATTCACGCTGACCATTTTAGCAATGATGGCTCTTAAAGCAGTGGACCCTGCGCCTGCCAGCATGTTAACAACAGGGACTGGAAGTAAGGAATTAAAGATATCGTTAAATCTGTGGTGTAGTAACAGTTTTAGTTGAATGTTTTTGTTTACAAAAGATTGCTGAGAAGATTGTGTTAGGTTAGACAAAAGATTCCTGAGAAGATTGGGTCTGGTGAGACAAAATGCTGCTGAGAATATTGTGTTAGGTGAGACAAATGACTGCTTTAGATATTGTGTCAGGTGTGACAATAAACTGTTAAGGGCATTGTGTTAAGTGTGACAAAAGTCTGTTAACGGTATTTTGTCGGGTGTGACAAAGTGATTTAAAAGATGTCATCCACCAGAAACAGAGGGAGAGAGGAGATATCATTCAGCAAACCCCGGTATTGATGTTTGTAGTAAATGGCTGTGCATTCAGTCAACACTCACCCAACATAACCATCCATATAGTTTTGCAGAAAGCCAGTAACAGTTGCCCAGCTGTGTTACTGACAAGTCCTATTATACCCACTGTTGTGTCTTGAATGGAAAAGAACCTTTTAATCACTGGCAGAATGAAGAGTAGGAAGATCGTCATCAGAATCATCCTGAGAGCATTGTAGATACCGTACAGAACCAGGTTCCAGCCAGGGATTGTGTAGTTTAGGTACAGAAGACAGACGTCCGCTCCACCTGAAAAGACGCAAATAATTTAATATTAAAATGTGCGTTTCATTCATTTTTATCTAAATATTTTAATTTCATTCAAATTTGAGATATAATAAAAAACTGAGAAACTGAGCCCTGTATGCTGGTTATCAGCATAGTGTGAATAAAAAATCAATTTATATTTTGTTGAAATCTCTTTTTATTATTTCATAAGTCTAAATCCATGAATTTTATGTTGTCTTACCGCCTATGGTGATCATTCCTATCATGAAGGCAACCAGGGACAGCCAGAGGATCAGTCGTTTGTACCCTTCCCGCCTCACGAAGTAACATTTCACGGCGGCGACGAAATGTTTGCAGTCAAACAGCCTGGCACACAAAGACCTGGGTTCTTCTGTACCTACACCTCTGCCACCTACTGGCGGTGGGTTCTTTATCCATAGAACAGAATACAAAAGTGCCACGCCCATCGAGGCCATTGTGAAGACAAAGGTGTAGGTAAACCCCGTGTATTTGACAAGGAGTCCAGAGAGAGCAAACCCCACAGCGCCGCTCAGCTGCATCAACCCCTCACAAATACTGATGCGTATTAAGCGTTCCTTTTCACCACCTGAGATCACAGACACATAGCTGAACACCGCCATTAAGAACGAGGCGAAGCCCCCTAGAACTCCGTACACGAAGTTACTGATCAGAATAAAGGCCGGGTGCCAGTTCATGTAGAACGAGTTCAAGACCAGGTTTACCATCATCAGCAGACCTCCCACGGCTGGTACGACGATCGGTATCTTCCGGTTGACGTTGTCGCCCCAAGACCCCATGAAGACAGCCGTAATCATAGATGGGAACGTCTCAGAACAGGTGTTCAGCAATACCCACCTGGACACCTTGCTCTGGACGTAGTCCATCTTCTCTGGGTTGTTGGTCAGGTTATGGCAGACCATCTCGGAGTGAAACTCTCTGAGACACACTTTCTGTATGAAGAGTGCCTGGACACTGGGCAGGGTGATGAACAACGACAGCATGAAGAAGAAGATGGCAGGTTCCACGGAGACGATCAGACGAGGCTCGTGTTTGTGCTCGTCCCACCATTGTCGTAAAGACATCGCTGCTTCACTGAAAATAGGGTAGGGGGAATCTCAAAAATGTTTTATAACAGGTTGTAGTGAACCATTGATTGTAGTTTTAGTTTGAATGTGATTAGCATATAAATTCAGACAAATTAGTTAAAATGTATCTACAATTAAAGGTACATAAAAACCGAGCATCGGTGGAGCGTAGATTCCCAGTAACACATGTAAATCACTTCTACTAGTTTCTTACAAAGAGAGGAAAAATATTACATCCAGCAGAACGTGAGAGGTCTTGTCACTCCTTGTTTTGACTGACTGAGATGCTCTTCCGTCAAGCTTGGCAGTTAAGTATCAGCATACAAGTTAATCAAACTATTTGAAATGGAATTGCTAACCTAAGAGAAATGGATTTTACAATCCTACATCCACGAGAAAAGGCATATTCCTATCTATGGTGACTTTAATTGTTGGCGATGGGACTCTTGTTTGGCCGATTTGTCTGCCATTATGAAAATTGTCATTTTTCTAACCTAAATGATTGTTGTGAAAAAAGTTGTCTGATGTGTGTTAAGCATCAATTTCTGCCATAGAAACCACCTGTTAATCAAACATTTGAGATTCACCCTATTCAACTTAGGTACCATCATATACATGTACTGTATATAGTTACACATATTTTGTCTTTCCAAAACTGATGGATTTACTGACCTAAATAATATTTATAGCTCAAATTTCTCACCAGAAATGGACTGTTTGTCCTATTTTGTCTACAAAAATACTTGTTCCTCTAGAATTTTCCAAAGAAATCTATTATTAACCCTGAAAAGACCAGAACACTTTCTGATGAATCACTCTACTACCATGTCACATGGTGTATCAAACCGTGGCCAGTGAACGGGTATGAAAGTATGGTATTCCAACTGAAGCGAGTGTAGATTCTCAGTAACGCATATACTCAGGATGCCACTTCTACTAGTTTCTCATACGACTAAAATAAAGTCCACATGCCAATTCATAAACCAAATGAATCTTTCGTTAAACCAAAACATAGTGTATGCCTATTTATCCGTCCTTCTACCTCGTAAAAGTACGCTTAATGACATAGTATTGCGTGCAATGTATTATCTGCAGTCCAATATATAGATGTAGCTGCGTGCGCAATTATATACTTATTCAAATGAGTTGCCCCAAACGACAAAGAAAGAGTTATATAATATATATATATAGCACAGAAAGAAAGCAGAAAATGTCCGTTCAAATATCAAAAAATTTCCTTTGGTATTTCTCTAAAAAAATCATACCTATATGGTGGCATTTGGTCGAGGTTTGATGCAAATAACTTCAAATACTTCTGTAATGGTGCAAAATTAACAATACTAGAAACAAAACCCGTTCAGTTATTCTTAAGTTAGAAAATGTTGTTTTTCGAAATAAAAGCCGTAAATCGTAGATGTAACAACTTGTATAGGGATAAAAGTTCGGGACGTTTTCGTTCAGTGCAATAGCGTCGGTACTATTTCTGAAAAGGAGAAAACTTTTGACAAATAAATCAGCATTTTTAACCGCAGTTTAAGGGTAAAATATATACATATACAATATACAATATATACAATATGTATATGGTGGAAAGTCGGTTGAATAGTATGTATAGTGGATATGGTTTCTAGGATAACCAGCCACTGGGTTACTTGACAAGTAGTAATTTTAAGTGCTTAATTTATATATTTATTGTAATGTCAACTATGTCTTTATTCAGAATAGTAAGCAAGTTTTATTTATTAATTAATATTTTTGAGGGGGAAGGGTTCAACTTATCCGCCTGCTTCCGACGCTTATCGCTGATGTAATTCAGAAAAGGGAGGAGGATGGTTTACCCTTATAGTGACGAACAGTATTTTTTCTTAGAAGTTAAACTCTTGGCAATTAAAGAAATAAACTTTTTATGCAGGAAAATTAACTTCTTGCTACATAAAAGTGTAAAGTGTATTCTATGTTTTTAATTTCCTCTTACTAGTACTGTTTCAATGGAGTACAGACATTTTGTATAGAATGTGACGTACCGCAGTGAGCAGAGCAGTACTTTAACTAGTCAGATATGACAGCTACCACCAATACATAAAGACTGTCATGAAGCTCTGGAGAGACAGAAAGTTTGTGCTACATGATGGATCCTATCTACGATATTTACTCGACGTAACAGGGCAGTAGCCACCACTGATAACAATGCGGTCACAAGGCCGTCACTTACGCGATACTTTAATTAAGATACCATCAAGGTTCATTTTAACCATTTTGTTTTAATATTCTGGTATTTTCAATTACTTACTTAATTAATTAATTTGTTTGTTTATTTACTTCTCTATTTATTTAATAGCTCAGAAGAATATCTTACCTGTATATCCCTTTGCCAAACTGGTAGAGCGGAACTATTGCAAGTTGCAGCTAATCAAGGATCAAGGATCGAGCAATGGCTAGTAAAGTAGATATATTCATTAAAAGAAGTAATATGCCATCAGAACGCCTCTACTGTCAATTGACCATGTGATACCCGGAAGATAAACGCTGTCGTCTGACCGGAAGCAGAGGCGATGGCTGGACGCTGTTACCAGTAGAATTGACTATGATGATATTTTCACGTCGTCACCCTGAGCCCGTTTCTGTTATGTAAGAACTACATACATAGCACATGATACTGTTTCTTAGGACTAACTTAGTCCCGTGTTGTTAATGAGGTGAGATTAACCCAAGTCACTGTGCAGTGCAAAAATCTACGGGGTCAAAATGTGGAACTGAGATAACGAAAGCTAGCTTTATGAGGCTGGCAGGGTTCGTGATCATCAAAATGCTGAAAATGAGGTTTTTCGTGCATGTTATTATTCAATAATGCATATTTATTTTTCCTTATTAAAAACAATAACCCCCCCCCCCGACATATAAAATATCGGGGTTTATATTTCTCGTTGCAAAGCATACCAGGTAAACGAGTAGCAATCTCAAGTATATTAGTACACTTCACCAACCGTCTCCTCTCTACGAAACTACGTGACGAAACTGCAGGGTAACAGTGAGTCCACCCTCCATTTAATTACAGGTTAGGGTTAGCCTGACCTAAGTGGGTCAAAATCTAGGGCAATGTTTACCTGTGCAAATGAATGGGAACCGGACTCTCTATCATGGGGGACTCTCTGTCAAACCGGGGTGAATTGAAGGACAGTTTAAGTTGAAACTGTGCTAGAAAAAAATATTCGTTATGTATTTCCTTATTTTACAATGAGCAGACGCACGCTATATTTTATGTAACACGTGATCTCTGTGTATCTACATGTAACCCCTTGATAATTAAGGCTCGGTGTCAGGAGCAAGGTATATCTACTAGTGGGTTGTTACAGATAACACCTGCAGATATCATGTGATGTCTTGAATTTGGGGGACAAAGACAAACACTGTCAGTACTGTCATTACCTTGGTCACCATTATACATTTTTAATGTCTTGTCATACATTCCAAATCTTATCAGCTAAATTTATAATAAAATACGTAAAATTAACATAAGTTGATGAGTATGAATTAAGTTCTGGTAGTTTAAATGTGCCAGTGTGGAGTGATTGGACATATTTTCTGAATAGTTCTGTGTTGACTGACGTGACTGTTCTAAGTACTTTTCGTGTACTCCCCATTTTTTGATACGTATTTCCGTATTTACTATAGAAGTGTTTCCACTACTATTTTTCATTCCTCTTTCAGACTCACATTACAGACATCCTCTTGTCTTGTAATTCGTCGTTTCAGTCATTTAACAACGCTCTCTCGGACATTGTGCATTGATTTGTAGTAAGACTGGTAGTTTAATTTAAGATGAACATGTTAAATTGGTAGCATCATTTATTGTACCAGTGGCGTTGGCGCTGGCGATACACATGGTTATAGTCCCGTCCGGTCCGTTCCGCCGGCTCCGCCGGCTCCGCCGCCATGTTACTGTTACCGCTTCTCCTCCTAGACGGTAAGGGCCTCCATACCCATCTCTTGGATTTAGGTCACCTATAATCTCAACTCGTTCCGCGTAAAATTTGGGCTTTGTCGGTATTGGGGTCTAGGTGTGGCATTCATTGCAATGCACCCTTGTCCAAAAATGGCAAAATTAAATGCTAATTATCTATCCTACGGAAGGAATTATGGGAAAATTTTCTACAGACGGCTTTCCAAAAGTCATATGTGGAGATTTCAAATACACCCTTGGATTTGACCTTTGACCTTTATTTCAAGGTCAAACGGGCCAAAATTTTCAAAAAAACGAATTTTTTTACGAAAAAAATTATTTGCGCTGTTATTCAGACACTACACAGACTTAACCAATAATATTATTGGAAAGTGTTAAGCTTCGGGTCATCTTTCATGTCCGTGAATTTGGGCTCATTCAGTGCATTTTCACGGGAGTAGAGGCCATAAGATACCGAAACTGAAAACTGTCTCTAATTCGGGAACCGTTAATGCTAGAGACCTATTCTTTTTTGCATTTTGTAGAGCATGTAAAGCCCAACACTGAAGGTGGTCTCCGTTTTTTTTTTTTTTTTTTGTATTCCATACGGTTTTCGAGTTACGCTGTATCAAAAAGTACATATTGGTGGTGAAAGCAAAATGTGCAGTACGGTATTGGATAATAAATTTTGAACCCCGGGAAAATAAAACATAAGGCTTGGCGAGGCAGACAACTTCTGGTCAAAAATGACATTATTTCATGAAATTTTAACATCTGGAACTTCTGAGCACCTCCCATTTCAAGAATTTCAACCAAAATGACCTTTTCTATATTTTAATTAATTTTTTCTGTAGGAAATTTATGGCACATTATTGTAACTCCAAAATTATAACATTTAGTCCCTTATATCTCCAAAACTGGCAGAGATAGGTCCATAGTTACTATTGAACTTGAATAGAAAGAAATATACTGGCAATCTAAATGTGACCTTGAAATTGACCTTTGACCTACTTTTCATCATGAATTGAACTTTGCAAATATTGGTTCCCTTTTATCTCCAAAACTGGCAGAGATAGGTCCATAGTTACTATCGAACTTGAATAGGAAGTNTCCCACGGCTGGTACGACGATCGGTATCTTCCGGTTGACGTTGTCGCCCCAAGACCCCATGAAGACAGCCGTAATCATAGATGGGAACGTCTCAGAACAGGTGTTCAGCAGTACCCACCTGGACACCTTGCTCTGGACGTAGTCCATCTTCTCTGGGTTGTTGGTCAGGTTATGACAGACCATCTCGGAGTGAAACTCTCTGAGACACACCTTCTGTATGAAGAGTGCCTGGACACTGGGCAGGGTGATGAACAACGACAGCATGAAGAAGAAGATGGCAGGTTCCACGGAGACGATCAGACGAGGCTCGTGTTTGTGCTCATCCCACCATTGTCGTAAAGACATCGCTGCTTCACTGAAAATAGGGTAGGGGGAATCTCAAAAATGTTTTATAACAGGTTGTAGTGAACCATTGATTGTAGTTTTAGTTTGAATGTGATTAGCATATAAATTCAGACAAATTAGTTAAAATGTATCTACAACTAAAGGTACATAAAAACCCGAGCATTGGTGGAGCGTGGATTCCCAGTAACACATGTAAACCACTTCTACTAGTTTCTTATACGACAAAAAGAGGGAAAATATTACATCCAGCAGAACGTGAGAGATCTTGTCACTCCTTGTTTTGACTGACTGAGATTCTGGCTTGGCAGTTAAGTATCAGCATACAAGTTAATCAAACTATTTGAAATGGAATTACTAACCTAAGAGAAATGGATTTTACAATCCTAGATCCACGAGAAAAGGCATATTCCTATCAATGGTGACTTTAATTGTTGGCGATGGGACTCTTGTTTGGTCGTTTTGTCTGCCATTATGAAAATTGTCATTTTTCTAACCTAAATGATTGTTGTGAAAAAAGTTGTCTGATGTGTGTTAAGCATCAATTTCTGCCATAGAAACCACCTGTTAATCAAACATTTGAGATTCACCCTATTCAACTTAGGTACCATTATATACATGTACTGTATATAGTTACACATATTTTGTCTTTCCAAAACTGATGGATTTACTGACCTAAATAATATTTATAGCTCAGATTTCTCACCAGAAATGGACTGTTTGACCCATTTTGCCTACAAAAAAACTTGTTCCTCTAGAATTTTCCAAAGAAATCTATTATTAACCCTCATGTCACATGGTGTATCAAACCGTGGCCAGTGAACGGGTATGAAAGTATGGTATTTAAGTTCCAACTGAAGCGAGTGTAGATTCTCAGTAACGCATACATGTATACTCAGGATGCCACTTCTACTAGTTTCTCATACGACTAAAATAAAGTCCACATGCCAATTCATAAACCAAATCAATCTTTCGTTCAATCAAAACATAGCTTTAAAAGTGTATGGCCTATTTATTAAACCTTCTACCTCGTAAAAGTACGCTTAATGACATAGTATAGCGTGCAATATAATCAGCAGTCTATGTATGGATGTAGCTGCGTGCGCAATAATATACTTATTCAAATGAGTTGCCTCAAACGACAAAGAGTTATATATATATATATATATATATATATATATATATATATATATATATATATATATATATATATATATATATATATATCACAGAAAGAAAGCAGAAAATGTCCGTTCAAATATCAAAAAATGTCCTTTGGTATTTCTCTAAAAAAAATCATACCTATATGGTGGCATTTGGTCGAGGTTTGATGCAAATAACTTCAAATACTTCTGTAATGGTGCAAAATTAACAATACTAAAAACAAAACCCGTTCAGTTATTCTTAAGTTAGAAAATGTTATTTTTCGAAATAAAAGCCGTAAATCGTAGATGTAACAACTTGTAAAGGGGTAAAAGCTCGGGCCGTTTTCGTTCAGTGCAGTAGCGTCGGTACTTTTTCTGAAAAGGAGAAAACTTTTGGCAAATAAATCAGCATTTTAACCGCAGTTTACGGATAAAATATATATATGGTGGAAAGTCGGTTGAATAGTATGTATAGTGGATATGGTTTCTAGGATAACCAGCCACTGGGTTACTTGACAAGTAGTAATTTTAAGTGCGTAATTTATATATTTATTGTAATGTCAACTATGTCTTTATTCAGAATAGTAAGCAAGTTTTATTTATTAATTAATATTTTTGAGGGGGAAGGGTTCAACTTAGCCGCCTGCTTCCGACGCTTATCGCTGATGTAATTCAGAAAAGGGAGGAGGATGGTTTATCCTTATAGTGACGAACAGTATTTTTTCTTAGAAGTTAAACTCTTGGCAATTAAAGAAATAAACTTTTTATGCAGGAAAGTTAACTTTTTGCTACATAAAAGTGTAAAGTGTGTTCCATGTTTTTAATTTCCTCCTACTAGTATTGTTTCAATGGAGTACAGACATTTTGAATAGAATGTGACGTACCGCAGTGAGCAGAGCAGTACTTTACGTAGTCAGATATGACAGCTACCACCAATACATAAAGACTGTCATGAAGCTGTGGTGAGACAGAAAGTTTGTGCTACATGATGGATCCTATCTACGATATTAACTCGACGTAACAGGCCAGTAGCCACCACTGATAACAATGCGGTCACAAGGCCGTCACTAACGCGATACTTTAATTAAGATACCATATCAAGATTCATTTTGACTATTTTGTTTTAAAATCCTGGTAATTTTAATAACTTACTTAATTAATTAATTTGTTTGTTTATTTACTTATCTATTTATTTACTGTAATAGCTGAGAAGAATATCTTACCTGTATATCCCTTTGCCAAACTGGTAGAGAGGAACTATTGCAAGTTGCAGCTAATTTAGGATCGAAGGATCAAGGATCGAGCAATTGCTAGTAAAGTAGATATCCTCATTAAAAGAAGTAATATGCCATCAGAACACCTCTCCTGTCAACTGACCATGTGATACCCGGAAGATAAACGCTGTCGTCTGACCGGAAGTAGAGGCAATAGGTGGACGCTGTTACCAGTAGAATTGACTATGATGATATTTTCACGTCGTCACCCTGAGCCCCATTCTGTTATGTAAAAACTACATACAGAGCACATGATACTATTTCTTAGGACTAACTTAGTCCCGTGTTGTTAATGAGGTGAGATTAACCCAAGTCACTGCAGTGCAAAAATCTACGGGGTCAAAATGTGGAACTGAGATAACGAGAGCTAGGTTAAGGCTAAGATCTAATAAACGGATATTAGATCTTAGGTTAAGGAGACTGGCAGGGATTATGATCATCAAAATTCTGAAAATGAGGTTTTTCGTGCATTTTATTATTTAATAATGCATATTTATTTTTAGTGATTAAAAACACCCCCCACACCCCCTAGACATATAAAATATCGGTTTTTATATTTCTATCGGAGCGTTTATCGTTTATTACCTCCGCCAATTGGAGGTTATGTTTTCCCTGTTTGTCTGTCTGTTTGTTTGTCTGTCATCAACATAACTCAAAAAGTTATGGATCGATTTTGATGAAATTTTCAGGGTAGGTCAGAAGTAGGCCAAGGAAGAGATGATTAGTTTTTGGTGGTGATCCGGATCAATAATCAATAATCAAAAATCAATTATCAACATAACTCTAAAAGTTATGGACCGATTTTGATGAAATTTTCAGGGTAGGTCAGAAATGGGTTAACTTAGAAGTGATTAGTTTTTGGTGGTGATCCGGATCAATAATTAATCAATAATCAATAATAATAATAATTGCTGCCTTGGCGGAGGTCTGCGCTCTCGGAGTGCTTTCCTAGTTTGAGATGAGATAACAATCTCAAGTATATTAGTACACTTCACCAACCGTCTCCTCTCTACGGTGTGACGAAACTGCAGGGTAACAGTGAGTCCACCCTCCATTTAATTACAGGTTAGGGTTAGCCTGACCTAAGTGGGTCAAAATCTAGGGCAATGTTTACCTGTGCAAATGAATGGGAACCGGACTCTCTATAATGGGGGACTCTGTCAAACCGGGGTGAATTGAAGGACAGTTTAAGTTGAAACTGTGCTAGAAGAAATATTCGTTATGTATTTCCTTATTTTACAATGAGCAGGCACACGCTATATTTTATGTAATTCGTGATCTCTGTGTATCTACACGTAACCCCTTGATAATTAAGGCTTGGTGTCAGGAGCAAGGTATATCTACTAGTGGGTTGTTACAGATAACACCTGCAGATATCATGTGATGTCTTGAATTTGGGGGACAAAGACAAACACTGTCAGTACAGTCATTACCTTTGTCACCATTATACATTTTTAATGTCTTGTCATACATTCCAAATCTTATCAGCTAAATTTATAATAAAATACGTAAAATTAACATAAGTTGATGAGTATGAATTAAGTTCTGGTGGTTTAAATGTGCCAGTGTGGTGTGATTGGACATATTTTCTGAATAGTTCTGTGTTGACTGTCGTGACAGTTCTAAGTACTTTTCGAGTACTCCCCATTTCTTGATACATGGTCATCTTGACATCTGGTCTTACATCACGTGATACATGGCCATCTTGACATCTGGTCTTACATCACGTGATACATGGTCATCTTGATATCTGGTCATACATCTCGTGACCATTCAATAGATATAAAGCCTAAGCGCGCCAATTTCAAGCACTGAGACGGCGGAAAGGCTAACAGTGCCTGGTGTTGGTGAGTTGGTTAATGTAGTATTTCAGTTTCTATCTTTTTGAATTTCCTATCGTATTTCCGTATTTACAATAGAAGTGTTTCCACTACTATTTTTCATTCCTCTTTCAGACTCACATTACAGACATCCTCTTGTCTTGTAATTCGTCGTTTCAGTCATTAAACAACGCCCTCTCGGACATTGTGCATTGATTTGTAGTAAGACTGGTAGTTTAATTTAAGATGAACATGTTAAATTGGTAGCATCATTTATTATATCATAGAAATCATATTACGACTGTATTATAAAAATATCTTTGTATATCTCTTTTAGGGGTTTTGTTTTTATTCTACTGTTTTATTGGATTGGAATTTATGGTTGAATAAACTTTGAACCAACCAACTGCGTTATATTGATCTACCCGGTCACAGAAATAAATTTATTACACCATACCCGGGTCCTATACAATTGGCCTTTTTTATTTTGAATATAAATAAATGTTTTTGTCCTTTTCTATATGATATATGTGTGAACTTGGCTTAGTACATTTTCTGAAGAATTTATAAGAAGGTCTTTTTGTCCGTCTGCCTCTCTTCTAGTCTTCCCGTCTGTCTGCCTCCCACCTGTCCGTCCGCCATCTCTCTGTGACGAACTACGCCATGTATTGCTCCGTTTCTTCGATGCCCATCACCAGTGCTGGAATGATAAACGAGTGTTAATAGTTGCCAAGTATAGTGACTGCACACGGTGATTCCCCCCCCCCCCACCACACACACACACACACACACACACACACACACACACACACACACACACACACACACACACACACACACACACACACACATTTAAGTTTGTAAAATGCCATTTTATGATAACACATTCACATTTTAAAACTGATATTTTAACTCTAATAGATTTAACTAAATAGAGCAGGTACCTGACTTATCCAGTGTTTGATCGTCTTGGGTGTTTGTGGTCTCTTCTACTGGCATGTAACACCGCATAACACTGTGGAACAGAAACAGAGCAAGAATTTCACCAGCTGTGTTTGTCCTTATTTTATTTTAAATAGAGTCTCAATGAATAATTTTAATTTCTTTTTAGTTATATTTCAAGTGTCTGTACGCTTGACATTAATGTTCAGTAAGTAACTTACATAGTGAGCGCCATGACAGCCACCGTAAAGAGTGCACAGATGAGATAGGACAAGCCGGGGAGGAAGTGGAGGGTGGCCGGGTACAGGTTGTTAAAGATCAGGCTAGCCATGAGAATGCTAAGAGCCTGTGCACAGCCAAGGAACGCGAACGCTTTCCCCTGCTCATCGGGACCCACCATCTTGGCCACAATACTCCTGAGGGCAGCACTGCTGAGGCCAGACAACATACCAGCAAAGGGCACTGAAGGATGTCATTAAAAGTCCAAAATTAACAATGAAAATTGCAAATCAGAAGAATAATGAAAAATGACGGTTTCCTTCCATTACAGAAATGCACATTTAAAAAAGTACAAATGACGCATCAAGAAATTAAATTTGGAATAGCTTCATGCAACTTGACGCAGAAATCATTGTAATGATGCAAATCTAGGTACGTAGATATGTTGGACGAAAGAACACGTCCACATGTCCCTGCCCTTACCTAACATCACCATCCACACTGTGTTGCTGAAAGCGAGGAGCACCTGTCCTAAGACAGAGCTCACCTGACCAATGATGACCAGACTGGTGTCTTCTAGAGCCAGGAACCTCTTGAAAAGAGGAAGGATAACCAGCAACCCTAGCATCTGCAGAGCGTTCTTCAGGCCAGTGTATATGCCGTACAGAGTCAGGGTCCAGTTAGGAATAGAGTAACGCAGGAACAACAGAGAGATGTCAAAAGACCCTGACAGATACTATATATGTGAATTATTCATTTGCCAACAATGTTTTCTACAGAATGAAACTGAAGGCGGTTTAAGACACTGACAACATGCCTTTACGTTTTACAAAGAGCTCAAATAAAATTTATTTTATCGAATAGCTTTGCTTTCTTTCTTAAAACAATAGGAAGTGCATGCTGTATATTATTTGATGCTCCCGTTACATGATACTTGGATACTATCATTCCATTGTGATAACATACCCCACCTTAATTAACTACCTCTGATAGCTACCCCTGGCACCTTGAATATCGGCAAACACACAGGATATATCACACCAAAAACTGTGACATCACAACTCGAACAGTGACGTCACACCAAAAACTGACATCATACCGACAACTTTTAAGTTAAAACTCCTACAGCCATCATTGCCACCCTGAATAACACACCAATCAATTTGACAACGCACCAAACACCGTGACATCACATTAAATACCCTGACCTCATACCAAACACCGTGACATCACATTAAACACCCTGGCATCATACCAAACACCGTGACATCACATTAAACACCCTGGCATCACACCAAATACCGTGACATCACATTAATCACCCTGGCATCACACCAAACACCGTGACATCACAAGAAAGTCTATGGCACATCATATCCCCTCCTTACCTCCGAGAGTCACCATAATCACCATGAATATCACCAAACATGACCACAGCACAAATCTGCGATATCCCTTCCGCACTTTGAAGTAACATTTCACGGATTCTATGATGTGGCTGCAATCAAACAACTTTGAACACAAGGAGCGTTTCTTCTCTTCGCCCTCATCGCCTGTATTCTTTGTTTTTACCGCTGGGTCCCTGATCCAGAAGACCGTATAGAGCAAAGATAGCGTGGCGCTTGCGACGGATACCCCGAAGGTGACAGAGAACCCCAGGCGCTCTACTAGCGGGCCTGATATGACCAGGGCCACAGCAGCGCCAAGTTGGAGGATACCCTCAGTTATGCTAAGGCGGATGATGCGTTCTTTGGCGCCCTGAGACACTACAGAGACGTAACTGAACACGGAGAGAAGGTAGGTGGCAAATCCCCCCATGGTGCCCGCGAACACAGGGCTGATCAGAAGCATGGGGACGGGCCAGTCCGGGTTGAACGAGTTGATAAAATAGTTCACATTGGCCAAGATTTGTCCAGTGATAGGCAGGATCATGGGGATCTTGCGATTTATCTTGTCTCCCCAGGAGCCCATGAACAAAGCCGACCCCATGGCCAACAAGGTATCTACACTGATGCTGTACAGAAAGAACCTCGAGGTTTCCGTCTGGACATAGTCTTGCTGTACATGGTATGCGCTCAGGTTATTACATATAACGTCATCTTTGTACTTAGCCAGGCATAATTTCTGGATGTACAGCGCCTGTGAAGCTGGAAAAGTGAGAAACAAAGATATCGTGAATAAGAACGTAAGCGGTTCCACGGTGATGACCGTTCGCAGGTCATGCTTGTGCTCTCTCCACCAATCCCGGAGCGTCATCGTCAACTAATGGGAAGGAATTCTGCTCAGACCCGCTGAACTCCCTTGCCGGGTACCCACAGTGTGGTGATGGTAGAGAACTGGTAAACTAACTGTGCTGTGTTGACGTTCAGTACCGGTCGTCCATAGCTGTGTACACAGGAACTGTCTCAGCTGACATGGTTCCTCCCCTTGTACGCTGTGCAATCAGATGACCTTTTATCACAGGCAATGCGGTAAGTGCAGTATTGAGAAAAGATTTTACTAGGCTTATCTGTTTGGTTCTTCTTCTGATAGATTAAATGCACCATAAGCAGTAATCTAGCAGTATTTTCTCGTGTCATCACAATGGCAGTCACAATTTTGCTTAGATATTTATTACCTTCCCCCCCCCCCCCCGGATACTTTCAACCCCCCCCCTCCCCCGGACCCGTGTCCCCTCCTGCACCCTACGTACCCTTTCTTACCCTCGCCGGGCCTTATTCCCATAGCAATTTGCGTTCTTCATCCACCCCACCGCTCACCTTACACATACATCCCACTCACGAGTCCCTTCCTCCCGCCCTCATAATGCCTCGGCCACTCGTGCCCCTCTTCCTGCACCTCTTGCCTGATAACTCATAGAATTTATTGTGGAAATTGTTCTCTGATTCAAGATATCTCCATTTGCCACCAGTATCCTGTCTACATAGAACCTTTTGATAATGTATAAATGGATAATGTATTTCTGTGTCACATATTCTTCAGACAATGCAACAATTACATTTATATTCCTGGAGACAGTACCCAGAATTTTCAGCTACCAAGAATTGAAGGCAATATTTTATTGCAAGTATGATTTTCAGCATCAATTTGGCCATTTCTGAAGGGATCAGTATAGTACCGACTTATTGTGATGATGAAATTACAGTATTTTTGATAAAAAAAAAAAAATCCTGTCAGAAAACCAGGTCAGTGGAGGCTAACAAACAACAGGGAGTCTAACAGTAATTTGAAGCAGTATTGGTCTGGCTACACTTTGCTGATGTAGAGCTCCACCAACATACAGACATCTTGAATAAATAAATAAATACCACAGCTTACAAGGATATACTTTTATTTCTGGACACATGGATTATATTATGTACAGAAGGGGCACGTCACACATCAATAAGTTATACAGTACTAAGTAATGAGGAATTGGATATACTGAAATGATCTTCACGTCACATTGTTAGAGTTTATATGACATGTAATATCCACACTTTCACTGTGTAATATACTGTAATGTCCAAAATTTTATTCTATTAATATCGTTTTAGTATCAGTAAAAAATGTTTACTTCTGGCAATTTGTCATCAAATATTATGCACAGTACAGACCATAAATCTATGTGCTATCACATCAAGAAAATCACAACTCTGCACTTTATATTACAGAAGCTTATCATTTTAAGGTTTTTGGTCTGGTACAAAATTTGGCAACCCACTTAATAATATTATCACAATGCTCTTTCAAAACATGGCAGCTTACATAAGTATATATACAAAACAAGGTAAATTGGACGGAAATCTTCATAGAATGAATGGGCAAAAAACATCACCCAAGATCTTGTGTAAATACATACAAAAATAATTCAGTGTGAAATCAGGCAGACAAATATTTATACAAAAAAATTTACACAATTTAATGTATTGTGACCATTTTAAAATTTGTTCTTTGTAATATTTAATTGGAATGAGCAATTATTTATCAAAATCAAAATTTTCAGTGTATCTTCATTACTAGTAGTCTCTGATATTGTTTTTGGTAAAGCAATTGCTGTAGTTGTACTCAGTCATATTGTGGTAGAGAAGATTTAGTCATCTAGTTNTCTTTCTCTTTTAATTCCAAACCTGGCAGAGATAGGTCCATAGTTACTATTGAAATTGAATAGGAAGTCATATACTGGCAATTTACTGTGACCTTGAAATTGACAATTGACCTACCTTACGATGAACTAAACTTTGATTGTACCATTTTTAGTAATACATATTTTTTGCATATTTTGAAAATTCTTGTTGATTGCATTTTTACAGCTTGTCAAGCACAAGACTGGTGGTGGTGTCCCTTTTTTTGTGTGTGTGGGGGTCTATACGAATGCGCTTACTCCAGCTGGTGGTACAATATTCGGAGGCGGTATCGCCTCTCTGATCCTCTAGTTATATCATAGAAATCATATTACGACTGTATTATAAAAATATCTTTGTATATCTCTTTTAGGGGTTTTGTTTTTATTCTACTATTTTATTGGATTGGAATTTATGGTTGAATAAACTTTGAACCAACCAACTGCGTTGTACTGATCTACCCGGTAACAGAAATAAATACATTACACCATACCCGGGTCATATACAATCCTCGATTGGCCTTTTTTTATTTTGAATATAAATAAATGTTTTTGTCCTTTTCTATATGATATATGTGTGAACTTGGCTTAGTACATTTTCTGAAGAATTTATAAAAGGGTCTTTTTGTCCGTCTGCCTCTCTTCTAGTCTTCCCGTCTGTCTGCCTCCCACCTGTCCGTCCGCCATCTCCCTGTGACAAACTACGCCATGTATTGCTCCGTTTCTTCGATGCCCATCACCAGTGCTGGAATCAAAAACGAGTGTTAATAGTTGCCAAGTAAAGTGACTGCATACGGTGATTCCCCCCCCCCACACACACACACACACACACACATTAAAGTTTGTAAAATGCCATTTTATGATAACACATTCACATTTTAAAACTGATATTTTAACTTTAAAACATTTAATTAAGTAGAGCAGGTACCTGACTTATCCAATGTTTGATCGTCTTGGGTGTTTGTGGTCTCTTCTACTGGCATGTAACACCGCATAACACTGTGGAACAGAAACAGAGCAAGAATTTCACCAGCTGTGTTTGTCCTTATTTTATTTTAAATAGTTTCAATGAATAATTTTTAATTTATTTTATTTTATTTTATTTTATTTTATTTATTTATTTATTTTTAGTTATATTTCAAGTATCTGTACGCTTGACATTAATGTTCAGTGAGTAACTTACATAGTGAGCGCCATAACAGCCACCGTAAGGAGTGCACAGACGAGATAGGACAAGCCGGGGAGGAAGTGGAGGGTGGCCGGGTACAGGTTGTTAAAGATTAGGCTAGCCATGAGAATGCTAAGAGCCTGTGCACAGCCAAGGAACGCAAACGCTTTCCCCTGCTCATCGGGACCCACCATCTTGGCCACAATACTCCTGAGGGCAGCACTGCTGAGGCCAGACAACATACCAGCAAAGGGCACTGAAGGATGTCATTAAAAATCCAAAATTAACAATGAAAATTGCAAATCAGAAGAATAATGAAAAATGACGGTTTCCTTCCATTACAGAAATGCACATTTAAAAAAGTACAAATGACGCATAAAGAAACTAATTTGGAATAGCTTCATGCAACTTGACGCAGAAATCATTGTAATGATGCAAATCTAGATACGTAGATATGTTGGACAAAAGAACATAACCCTGTCCTTACCTAACATCACCATCCACACTGTGTTGCTGAAAGCGAGGAGCACCTGTCCTAAGACAGAGCTCACCTGACCAATGATGACCAGACTGGTGTCTTCTAGAGCCAGGAACCTCTTGAACACAGGAAGGATAACCAGCAACCCTAGCATCTGCAGAGCGTTCTTTAGGCCAGTGTATATACCGTACAGAGTCAGGGTCCAGTTAGGAATAGAGTAACGCAGGAACAACAGAGAGATGTCAAAAGACCCTGACAGATATATATATGTGAATTATTCATTTGCCAACAATGTTTGGATTTGGGAAACATGTTTTCTACAGAATGAAACTGAAGGCGGTTTAAGACACTGACAACATGCCTTTACGTTTTACAAATAGCTCAAATAAAATGTATTTTATCAAATAGGTTTGCTTTATTATTTGATGCTCCCGTTACATGATACTTGAATACTATCATTCCATTGTGATATCATACCCTCACCTTACTTAAATACCTCTGATAGCTACCCCTGGCACCTTGAATATCGGCAGACGTCACACCAAAAACTGACATCATACCGACAACTTTTATGTTAAAACTCCATCAGCCATCATTGCCACCCTGGATATCACACCAAACAATATGACAACGCACCAAACACCGTGACATCACATTAAATACCCTGGCATCATACCAAATACCGTGACATCACATTAAATACCCTGGCATAATACCAAATACCGTGACATCACATTAAACATCCTGGCATCATACCAAATACCGTGACATCACATTAAACACCCTGGCATCACACCAAATACCGTGACATCACATTAAATACCCTGGCATCACACTAAATACCGTGACATCACATTAATCACCCTGGCATCACACCAAATACCGTGACATCACATTAAACACCTTGGCATCATACCAAACACCGTGACATCACATTAAACACCCTGACCTCATACCAAATACCGTGACATCACATTAATCACCCTGCCATCATACCAAATACCGTGACATCACATTAAACATCCTGGCATCATACCAAATACCGTGACATCACATTAATCACCCTGCCATCATACCAAATACCGTGACATCACATTAATCAGCCTGATCTTATACCAAACACCGTGACATCACAAGAAAGTCCTTGGCACATCATATCCCCTCCTTACCTCCGACAGTCACCATAATCACCATGAATATCACCAAACATGACCACAGCACAAATCTGCGATATCCCTTCCGCACTTTAAAGTAACATTTCACGGATTCTATGATGTGGCTGCATTCAAACAACTTTGAACACAAGGAACGTTTCTTCTCTTCGCCTTCATCGTCTGTATTCTTTGTTTTTAGCGCTGGGTCCCTGATCCAGAAGACAGTATAGAGCAAAGATAGCGTGGCGCTTGCGACGGATACCCCGAAGGTGACAGAGAACCCAAGGCGCTCTACTAGCGGTCCTGATATGACCAGGGCTACAGCTGCGCCTAGTTGGAGGATACCCTCAGTTATGCTGAGGCGGATTATGCGTTCTTTGGCGCCCTGAGACACTACAGAGACGTAACTGAACACGGAGAGAAGGTAGGTGGCAAATCCCCCCATGGTGCCCGCGAACACAGGGCTGATCAGAAGCACGGGGACGGGCCAGTCCGGGTTGAACGAATTGATAAAATAGTTGACATTGGCCAGGATTTGTCCAGTGATAGGCAGGATCATGGGGATCTTGCGATTTATCTTGTCTCCCCAGGAGCCCATGAACAAAGCCGACCCCATGGCCAGCAAGGTATCTACACTGATGCTGTACAGAAAGAACTTCGAGGTTTCCGTCTGGACATAGTCTTGCTGTACATGGTATGCGCTCAGGTTACTGCATACAACGTCATCTTTATACTTAGCCAGGCATATTTTCTGGATGTACAGCGCCTGTGAAGCTGGAAAAGTGAGAAACAAAGATATCGTGAATAAGAACGTAAGCGGTTCCACGGTGATGACCGTTCGCAGGTCATGCTTGTGCTCTCTCCACCAATCCCGGAGCGTCATCGTCAACTAATGGGAAGGAATTCTGCTCAGACCCGCTGAACTCCCTCGCCAGGTCCCCACAGTGTGGTGATGGTAGAGAACTGGTAAACTAACTGTGCTGTGTTGACGTTCAGTACCGGTCGTCCATAGCTGTGTACACAGGAACTGTCTCAGCTGACATGGTTCCTCCCCTTGTACGCTGTGCAATCAGATGACCTTTTATCACAGGCAATGCGATAAGTGCAGCATTGGGAAAAGATTTTAGTAGTCTTATCTGTTCGTTTCTTCTTCTGATAGATTAAATGCACCATAAGCAGTGATCTAGCAGTATTTTCTCGTGTCATCACAGTGGCAGCCAAAATTTTGCTTAGATATTTGTTACCTTCGCCCCCACCCCGATACTTTCAACCCCCCCCCCCGGACCCGTGTCCCCTCCTGCACCCTACGCACCCTTTATTACCCTCGCTGGGCCTTATTCCCATAGCAATTTGCGTTCTTCATCCACCCCACCGCTCCCCTTACACATACACCCCACTCCCGAGTCCCTTCCTCCCACCCTCATAAGGCCTCGGCCACTCGTGCCCCTCTTCCTGCACCTCTTGCCTGATAACTCATGGAATTTAGTGTGGAAATTGTTCACTGATTCAAGATATCTCCATTTGCCACCAATATCCTTTTGATGATGTATAAATGGATAATGTATTTCTGTGTCACATATTCTTCAGACAGAATGCAACAATTACGTTAATATTCCTGGAGACAGTACCCAGAATTTTCAGCTACCAAGAATTGAAGGCAATATTTTATTGAAAGTATGATTTTCAGCATCAATTTGGCCATTTCTGAAGGGATCAGTATAGTACTGACTTATTGTGATGATGAAATTGCAGTATTTTTGATAAAAAAAAATCCTGTCAGAAAACCAGGTCAGTGGAGGCTAACAAACAACAAGAGTCTAACAGTGATTTGAAGCAGTATTGGTCTGGCTACACTTTGCCGATGTAGAGCTGCACCAATGTACAGACATCTTGAATGAATAAATAAATAACACAGCTTACAAGGATATTATTTTATTTTTGGACACATGGATAATATTATGTACAGAAGGGGCACGTCACACCTCAATAAGTTATACAGTACTAAGTAGTGAGGAATTGGATATACTGAAATGATCTTCACATTACATTGTTAGGACTCTAGAGTTTATATGACATGTAATATCCACACTTTCACTGTGTAATATACTGTAATGTCCAAGCTTTTATTCTATTAATATCGTTTTAGTATCAGTAAAAAATGTTTACTTCTGGCAATTTGTCATCAAATATTATGCACAGTACAGACCATAAATCTATGTGCTATCACATCAAGAAAATCACAACTCTGCACTTTATATTACAGAAGCTTATCATTTAAAGGTTTTTGGTCTGGTACAAAATTTGGCAACCCACTTAATAATATTATCACAACGCTCTTTCAAAACATGGCAGCTTACATAAGTATATATACAAAACAAGGTAAATTGGACGGAAATCTTCATAGAATGAATGGGCAAAAAACATCACCCAAGATCTTGTGTAAATACATACAAAAATAATTCAGTGTGAAATCAGGCAGACAAATATTTATACAAAAAAATTTACACAATTTAATGTATTGTGACCATTTTAAAATTTGTTCTTTGTAATATTTAATTGGAATGAGCAATTATTTATCAAAATCAAAATTTTCAGTGTATCTTCATTACTAGTAGTCTCTGATATTGTTTTTGGTAAAGCAATTGCTGTAGTTGTACTCAGTGATATTGTGGTAGAGAAGATTTAGTCATCTAGCTGGCAGAGGGAGGCCACGCCCCTATTGATCCAGTGTTTCTGTGGCCTGTCAGAGGGCAACTCAATATAGCGGACAAAGTTAGTGGAGTGACCTGTAGTGGACAGTGTCCCTCTGCGAGCACTGGTCTTGTACACTGGACAGGTATAGCTGTTCTCTACCACAATGCTGTCCATCTTGGCAGGCTTCAGCCAGATGACTGGCAGAGTGTCAAACAGAATCTTGGGGTGTGATTCCGCCAGCAGCATCTTCTCTCTGTCCCAGCGTGCTCCCTCCAGGAACAGACCCTGTCAAAACATAAATTATACAACTCTGACATAGCTAAAATCAAGATTGGAAAGAATAACTCTCTGTCCTGTCTGTCTGTCTCTTGATACAACAGACCTTGTTACTAACATTAACCACTCAACACTCAGGTAAAATCAAGGGGGAGTGGGCTCTCTCTCTATCTCTCTCTCTTCTCTCTCTCAGTAAAACCAACATAAACAGAAAAAAACATTGTGAGAGGGGGGACAGTTTTAGCCCTTCATTTCTTGTTCCCTGTATAGTGTGTCAATGGTGACATATTCAGCATTCAGTGTGTCAGTTATGCTATGTCCAGGTTGAGTGTGTCAGTTGTGCTAGGTTCAGTGTGTCAGTTGTGCCAGGTTCAGTGTGTCAGTTGTACCAGGCTGAGTGTGTCAGTTGTGCCAGGTTCAGTGTGTCAGTTGTGCTGGGTTCAGTGTGTTAGTTGTGCCAGGTTGAGTGTGTCAGTTGTGCCAGGTTGAGTGTGTTAGTTGTGCCAGGTTCAGTGTGTCAGTTGTGCCAGGTTCAGTGTGTCAGTTGTGCCAGGTTCAGTGTGTCAGTTGTGCAGGGTTCTTACATTGACATATGCACCATCTTCTGGCTTTTCCTCCATCTCTTTCTCTTCTCGGGTCACCTCAAACTCAAAGTTTAACATATCAATAGGGATCTTATACTTCCTGGCATAGTTCTGACTCACACCTGCAAAATATATACAAGTGTCAGCAATTATTTATACCTCACAATGTCTTGGTTTAAAACTGATAATTTCTTTTTCCGCATGAAAGTGGAAATAACTTTGAAGTTGAAAAATAACTCCAATTAGAATAAGTTTTATTCTTTATTGCTGTAGATGGCCAAAAGAAAAATGAATAATTTGATTAAACAATGTTCACTCAACCAATGTGTTGTTACCTGTCAAGAATGACTGAGTGAAATAGAAGCCAGAGATCCAGAATACTTTTGGAATTCCCATGTCTATCCAGTCTTGAAGAAACTTGAGTCTAAAACAAATGAGAAATCTTGCTTTATAATGTTACAAGTGCCTTATTTGCAAGAAATCAGTGTTTTGTGAAAAGTTAATTAATAAATGATTCCACTTCTTTTAATTTTAGATTTGAGTTATTGTATTAGAGTACCATGTATTACACAGTGTGTGATGTGGATATTTGAGTTCCTTACCTCTGCAGTAAGTCTGCTACATAGCTGCCCAGTGGTTTGAGGGAAGGATAGGACTTGGCTGCCCACACAGAGGGCACCTTGCCTATTAACATACTGTCAAATACTTCCTCCAACTCTGAGGACATCACCACCAAACCTAAACAGGACAGAGCATAAACTTACAGTATGAAGAACCACCCGGCAGATTTTTAAAAAAACTAAACCTGTGTATGAATATTAAAAATTAACTCAACAAAAAGAACTCATTAAACATAAACATCTCTTTTTAAATAAACTTTTTCCAGTCACAGACATCTATTCTACTAAATCACTGCCACTTATCATACTCTCTCCCACATGTCTAACCACTGCTACTTCTATCTACTGAACTCACCCTTGATAGCTTTGCGTAGATTCTGTAATGATTCTCGCACAACCACAATAAGTCTGTTGAAGCGAATAAGTTCCTGTCTGAGTACAGTATTCATAGACTCTGTGTACAATACTGGATACTGCTCCATTACCTGGAATACATAGATATATATATGTAAGTAACAATATAAATACAGTGTTCATAGACTCTGTGTACAATACTGGGTATATATAAGTCACAATATAAACATAGTCTTCATGAGCCTTTCATTTCTGCATGAAGAAACTTGAAAGGTAAAAATATATATATGGATAGGTATATTTCTGGTGAATTGATGGTTACATCAGCAACATCTGTTCTCTTAATGAGACTGTATACCAGGGATTTTCCTGTCTGAAATGTTAACCAAAATATTAACTGGCATCATTTGAATATCAGCCCCCAGATCTCAGAGACAAAGGTGTGCAACTGGGCACTGATCCTCACTGATCTCATTTCTGCCATGCTCACCTTCTCTAAGTTGTAGACTTGTGGTAGTTTTCCCAGAACATCAGCAGCTAGATCTTCAATCATCTCCTCAGAGGACTTGCCTCCCCCACCACTCTGCCTGGGTAAGGTCAGTAGAATATTGTCAAATAGCTGGAAAGACAGCAGACAACTGTGAGAGCTGAGACATCATTTCTAAGGGCCAGTGATCACTGTGCTAACGTGGTCACAAAACTAATATAAAAACTGGCAGCAGAAGAAGCTGACCAGGTAATAGATATCAAAGACATTTTACCTGGTTGGTCTCTTGGTTATCTTTAGTGATGTCAGCATTTTCATGGAGGCCATACACTTCAGGGTTCACATTCAGTGGCAAACTGCGGATGTAGTCTATATAACTCTGATACTGGCCTTCCTGTGGAGCACTGTAGATACCACTGGGAGAGAACCTGGACAACAGAGTAATGAAGAATAAAGAGATAGTAAGGTGCTCTGTCTATTAACATCTGTTGTGACAATGTGTTAGGTGTGCTGTGTAGATTTACTTACTGTGTTTGCTGAAATAGTTTTCTTACTTGTAATTGTCATCAAAGATGATGTCCTCATTGTAAAATATGGAGAGCAGATTAGCCAGCAGACGCCTGTCTTTGTCATCAGTGACCCTGCCTCCATAGTTACACTCTCCAGTTAGGTAGGTGAGGGCCTGCAGCTGGAGCTCCTCATAGTCATTCAGGAACATCTACAAACAGAGAGAGAGAGCTGTTATCATCAGGCTACAATCTGCAGTCAGATAGAAATCAGTTTACATCATATACAACCACAATCCCCATTTTTATGTCTATGTCTAAAACCTTTAGGTAAAACTACTGACAATAATTCCTTAACTGTCCACTTACCAGCATTTGCCTCATACATGTACTAATCCTGAGGTCAGACTCATTGAACTCATAGGGAATGTTCCAGCCAAGAGGACCAAACTTACAGTGTCTGTATATAAAAACTGTCAACCTACCAGCATTTGCCTCATACTGATCCTGAGGTCAGACTCATTGAACTCATAGGGAATGTTCCATCCTAGAGGACCAAACTTCCTCCTCTCCTGGACCAATGCATGGAAGAAACACAGCCCAAACAGCATCTTGTGCCACTTCTCAGGCTGAAACAAACACATTATCAAGGTGAAAGGCATCTTCGATAGATAAAAGAGCAGGTGCCCTAATCAAATTAATTAGCTTGGTGTGTGTAGCTTAGACTGTATTCCCAGAGATTTAGATGATCCATCCGGACCAACCTAACTCCTTGGGGTTTCACACTAAACTGCTGTCAGCCAAGCACTCACGGCCGTTAATTACCCCCTTACAGCTTTTAGTAAGCGAGACAGACATTTAAGCCAATTAAGCTGACACCAATCTAGTGAGACTCTCCAGGGTGATAGATCGATCTAAATATCTATGGGAATGGGGTCTTAAAGTTCTTAATGAGACCAGAGCTGTATTCAGTATCTTTACCTTGTTACAGCTGTTGAAGAAGGCAGGGTCAGAGATGGGGTCATTGAGGTATGACCTCAGTAGATTAGCTCTCAATCCTTTAGGAGGTTCATTGGTCATCTTTACACCTGGAAACCACAACATAGACAGCATAAATATCAAAACATTAATGTGTCTTTACACCTAAGAACACAACAGAAAGAGACTAAATAACAAGGGATTTTTTTCATTCATATTTCCACTGCTATAATGCCAGCACATTAACTTACTGGTAGACTTCTACTCACCATTCTGTAATATGGCCACAGGGAAGTCATTGGAGGGGTAACTGGTCAACCAAAGACGGAAATCTGGGTTTGTGCTCTCAGGAATTATGGTCTGGAAGAATGATAATTCCACTTATACATGTAGTAACCACTATATGTATTATAGCCTAAAGAGATAGCTTTCTGAAAATTACCAAGAAACATTAAAATTGTGAACGACTGTTTAATCAAGTGTCTACCAGAAAACAATGCTTTGTTTTGAATTTAATTTGCATTAGTACCTCTTCACAAATCTTCTCCAGTTTGGGCATCCAACTAGTTGCTAGATGGCAGTTCTGCAAGACAACCCAGCTCCCATCCTTGATAGCATTGTCTATCATGTTGGCAGCAATGGGACCCTATGGAAGTAATAAAATATTTTAAACCATAGAATCTAAACAAAGTCAAATAGACCACAGAAGAGGCAGCTGTTGAAGGACAGTTGTTGCTTTTTGAAATATACATTCACTATGACCAAGGAATATAGTATCAGAAGTCTCACAGCATACTCTGAAGTTTCCTCTGTCTTACCTGTCCTTGTCCCAGAGAAATGGTCTGAATCTTATTGTTCCCCGTGGAGTAGCCTCTGTCCTCCCCATACTTCAGCAGAGCAGCCATGGGGTCCGCCCCTGGGGACAGCACAAAGATCAGGGGGGCACAGCAATGGGAGTCAGCAAATGACCCGGCCAGGTCAAAGGTCGGAGGCTCTATGTAGGACTGGCCCAGATTGTCTACAATGAACTCCTGAACAGCAGGTACAATCTTATCTGGACGTAATACCCTGAGGACCACCATCTTATCCAGACCCCCCAGGGTGTCATAGGGGGATGGATACTTGAACTCATGGGGGTTGGGGGAGTCATACATCTTCTTCCACTCACCAATGTTGTCACGCACATCTGAAATGATGCAAGATGTAATGACTATTGTGAAATTAACCATCAAGACAATCAGTTACACTCATCAATCATATATAATACATTACATTCTTCTGCAGAATACGTAATTTCATCACGTCATATATCTACTACTTACGTTCAAAGAGGCCCTGTAGATTGGGTAGGTTTGATGCCCTGACAATCTCTGACCATGATTTCTCTGTGAGCCACTCTGGGGCAGGATTGGGGTGAGGGTTGTCCATACCAACACCACCAGTCAGCAGGAAACGCCATACTTGGTCATCTATCTTACCACTGAAAATTTAAATGAGACATCAAGTCAGGTTGTAGTATATAGACAATTGATTACCAGTCACAACGACATTATTTCTTGCCATTGTAGCCAGGAGTTATAAACCATGTATATGTTTGTTTTATTGCACAGCAGCACCATTACACAAACCAAGTAGGTATGTTCACTGTACCTTCCATTCAGAATGCCAATGCTGAGCACAAAAGAAAAGAGCAGCTTGTCCTTTTCAAACAGTGAGCGGCAGACATTACGATATATACTGTTGGTGAAGTGGTCATTGAGGTTATGAATTCTTTCCTCCAACTCAGACGCTGGTTCACTATTGATGATAGACTGAAAGATAGGAAAACATTGCCAAATTAAGAATAACAATAGTATGCATCTATAACTAGTACTCAAATAAGGTGAATGAGTACTGGTACATAGGTTCTATGTTGTATTTTACCAGTAAAACCAGCTCTTACCTGTAGGTATAAGTTGATGAACCAGGTCAGTGAGTACTGATACATAGGTTCTATGTTGGCCAGCTCTGATATGCAGAAGAACAGTATGGAGGAGTGAACAGCCACTGGGAGATACCCGCTCCTTGTCTCATCTATCTCTTTCTCTGTGACATTAGCTATCTCCTGCTTGGCTGAGATCTCCTCAGAGAGAGTCTTGGAGGAGGACAGGATCTTGATGGCCGTCTCATCTTCCAGAATGTTGCCCTGAAATTAGTACAAATGTGAACATATTCACTGTGTTCACTTCACTGTTTTTAGCAAAGATTGGGTCTGCCATGTGAGTTAAGGTAAAAAAATGTGTCATGAAAAATCTCAACTTATAAAACAAGTGTTTTTTTTCTACTGCTTGACCTACATACCTCTGAACTAGAAAGCACTTCCAAAATTTTGTCCTCAATTTCCTTGAGCTGCTTTTTGTTGGCAGCACTCTCCAAGACAAGCTGATTTTTCTTCTCTTCCAGCTCAGGCTTCTCCTTAGCAGCCACAATACCCAGCAGCTGGTCCTCCAGACCCTTAGGAGTGATCATGAAGTTCAGCAAGCACACCTGTAAAATACAGACAATCACGTGAATATCTACCTTGTAGATAAAATAAAGTACAAATAAAATAAAAATATTCCTCATATGTAGCATGGTTTCACTGAAAACAAACAGTGTTCACACTGAGCTGTACCTTGACTGAGACTTCAGGCATATAATGTGGGTTCCTCAGCCTGGTGGTCATGTAGAACTTGAAGCCCTGAGAGTACTCCACCATGTTCTCTCCCAGTCTCATCATCTCCACACCACCAACTTTGAAGGTCAGCTTCTGCAAGACTGGCTCAAGGATGGGATCCAGCTCCTCTCCTGGAAATACACAATAGATGGCAGCACTTAGAAACAGTAAAACTACTGCTAGGGGACACTGAGAACCAGGATACTTACAGTGACTTATGGTAACATTACATTACCTATATGTTGGATATATTCAGGTTTGCAGCATAGAACACTAATATATTATGGCATTGTCATCTGATCACCAGCTGTACTGCCTATTGTATTCTACTAGATCAGTTACCCAGAACACACCTATATTCTCCAGTAGAACTGGGTGTCCAAACTGGATAGAATTCTCCAAGGTTCTCACATAGCCAGGATCTGACAATTTGATGATCTTCATATTGTTTTCCCTCTCCATATTCTTCACCCACTTGTTGGCTTGCCCTGAAGAAAACATACAGTAACAACCATATCAGAACCATACACAGTGATTGGGATTGTTTCCATGAACTGATAGAGATGAATGTGTTACTATAAGCCATAGAAAACTGCAGATAATCCTGTCACAGACATCTGTATGTGTGTTAGCTATTTAAAACCTTGGTCCACATTGCAAAAAGTAAGAACAGAGCAGTACCTTGTGGATCTATCATGAGTGGCCAGCGACGGGAGTTGGCCACAATGATACCATTGTCCACACTAAAACTGTCCACTGGAAGGCCAGCAATGTTCCAGGCTCTGATCTTGACAGGCTCACCAAGAGTGACATTAAGAGAGAAGTTTGGAGAACATGGGATTTCCTTCTCCACACAGTGGTCATGCCAATCTTTGGTCACATCCTGCAACAGACACATTCAGTGCAGTGCTTTGTCACATCTAACACAATGTCAAGTACAACTTGTCTCATCTAAAACAATGTCAAGTACAACTTGTCTCATCTCACACAATATTACTTGTCTTGGTTAATACAATACTCATCTCACTTAAAAAAAGTAATACAAAACAGAACAATGAACAAACATGTACTTTTGTTAAACATAAGAGTCAGTACATGCAGAACTGGTTGCAGTGTTACCTGTCTAAAGTCCACAGTAAATGCCCCCAGGTACGCCACCACCGCACTACTCAGCAGCACATCACCTGTAATGTTAATATAGGTGGCGCCAAGAACACGGGCATTTTCTGTCCACCGAGTCTTTTCACCCCCCAGACCACCAATCAGCTTCTCTGCTCTGTCCAGTTTCTTCTCACAGAGATCTATGTTGTCTTCCAGCTCCTTCTTCTTCTGTGTCATTGCCTCCAGTTCATCATTCAGTGCCTGAAGCTTGTCTACCACCTGGAAGGAAAGTATTCCTCAATTAGTGCTTTACATATTACAACTTAACACTCCTGGGAATACTTAAAACTAAAATGACATTGTATACAATATTAATGCTGATACTATTAAGGGTTAACATGTTTTACATTTATTATTTACAGTTTTGTTAAACCCACTATCATTTAGATTGTGTGGGGTGTGACAGTGTATTGTGTGGGGTGTGACAGTATATTGTGTGGGGTGTGACAGTATATTGTGTGGGGTGTGACAGTATATTGTGTTGGGTGTGACATCAGATTGTGTGGGGTGTGACAGTGTATTGTGTTGGGTGTGACAGTGTATTGTGTGGAGTGTGACAGTGTATTGTGTTGGGTGTGACATCAGATTGTGTTGGGTGTGACAGTATATTGTGTTGGGAGTGACAGTGTATTGTGTGGGGTGTGACATACAGTTCATCCCACAGAAATACAGATTGTATTGGTTGTACAGGGTAAGAAATACTGTTCAATCTAATGCCCTCTGACCCTACCTCTTTAAGCTGTGCTCTCTTGGTGTTGAGTTTTTCCATCTGAACTGCCAGCTCGCCCTCTGCTTCAGCCAGTTTGGCCTTCTTTGGTGCCACCNTGTATTGTGTGGGGTGTGACAGTGTATTGTGTGGAGTGTGACAGTATATTGTGTGGAGTGTGACAGTATATTGTGTGGAGTGTGACAGTGTATTGTGTGGGGTGTGACAGTGTATTGTGTGGAGTGTGACAGTGTATTGTGTGGGGTGTGACAGTGTATTGTGTGGAGTGTGACAGTGTATTGTGTGGGGTGTGACAGTGTATTGTGTGGAGTGTGACAGTATATTGTGTTGGGTGTGACATCAGATTGTGTTGGGTGTGACAGTATATTGTGTTGGGAGTGACAGTGTATTGTGTGGGGTGTGACATACAGTTCATCCCACAGAAATACAGATTGTATTGGTTGTACAGGGTAAGAAATACTGTTCAATCTAATGCCCTCTGACCCTACCTCTTTAAGCTGTGCTCTCTTGGTGTTGAGTTTTTCCATCTGAACTGCCAGCTCGCCCTCTGCTTCAGCCAGTTTGGCCTTCTTTGGTGCCACCACTTTGGCCACCCTGTCATAGACATCCATGGCCTTGACCCATCGACATAGACCCTCACAGGCTGTGGATGCCTGCTTGATTAACTTGGGGTCAAACTCCTTGTTGCTAATATAGCTGTAATACAACACAATATACATATACAATACTTACTTTTATTTCACTGTTTTTGAATTCATTAAGTTATACTCACTTATTTCATTTGATCTTTTATTTATATCTTGTTACACTAATATTCTTTTAAAGCTTACGTTTCTCTGATATTCTTCATGATGGCTGGTGGAATGTTGTCCTTATCATAGGTCTTCAGTCTATCCAGGAACTTCATGTCACCCAGCAGTTTCTGAGAGGGTCCCCAGAAATCTTGGATCATCTTTCCTGAGCCTCCTGGGTCTGGCTTTCTCTCAGCCTTCACTCCCAGCATCACACACACTGACTCCATGACCAGTTTGACTGCAGCGGGAGGGTTCTGGAAATATATCATATGATCTAGAATTCTGGGGGATAGGTTTGTATATACACAAAGGGGATCTTTAGATACACATGGGAAAGTCTTAGGCACTGACTCCATCCCAAAATTGACTTCAGTCATAAAAATTGATGAAGACTGTGTGGACTAGAGTCGAAAGATATTAAGGAATTTGTGAACTTGTTTCCGACTACAGCCCCACTGTAGACCTTAGCTCCATGTTCTATTCCCTATTCCTAGTCCCTATTCTCTATATCTCCAGCCTCACCTTCATGGCTTTGACCATGCTGATATCTGCAGGTTTCAGTGTATTCAGGGCCTGGATGGAGGCCTCTAGGGCAGGGATGGCCTCAGCAAGGTCACTCTCACAATCATCTTTGATGGCTTGAGCTGCTGCAGCTGCTTTGTTAGCAACAGCCTCATCAGCTGCAACAATCTAGAAATAGTGAAATGTTTACATTATGGTTATCAATACTCTCCAAGTCAACAGCCTCATCAGCTGCAACAATCTAGAAATAGTGAAATGTTTACATTATGGTTATCAATACTCTCCAAGTCAACAGCAACATTCTACAAATAATGCAATTCACTCTGAATCAACAACATTAAGGTTAGGAGAAAGTGTTGAAGTTAAAAGAAACCATAAAAGTACATTATTTTACGTCAATTACTTTAAGTCTAAGGCTGTATTCCCAGAGCTTTTAGATTGATCTATCCCCGCAGGGAGTCTCACTAGATTACTGTCAGATAATCCGGCTTAAATGTCTGTCCCGCCTACTACAAGCTGTAAGGGGGTAATTAACTTTCGTGTCCGCTCGGCTGACAGCTATTTAGCGTGAACCCCCAGGGAGTTAGGTCGATCTAAAGTAGATCGATCTAATCTCTGGAAATGGGGTCTAATATTTATATCCTAAAGCATCCTAAACCTGTTGAGAAATATACAATGTTAGTCATTAACTAAAATACAAAATATTACTCTTATCAATCCACTTCTTTCTTTTGTCACTCACCTCTTTCTTGGCCTCCACATCCACTGTCTCCTGTTCAATCTTTGTCATCAGTTTGTCAGTTTCCTCTGATGTTTTGACAAGCTCTGGCTGCAGCTCACGTAGTTCTACCTGCATCACTGAGACCTAGGAAACATATGGACAAGAATATCACCAAAAAACTTGACATATCATTATAGTTCTACCTGCATCACTGAGACCTAGGAAACATATGGACAAGAATAACACCAAAAGCTCATCATATCAAAATATGCCATTATAAAGGCTGAAGATGGGCACTGGAACTGTTCTAGAATATGTTAGATTTACTATTGCTACCTATATATAAAACTGTAAACTCTCAACATTTCCATGGACCTGCAAACATTAAAGATATGCATTCTAAATACCCCACCTGCGAGGCAGCAAACTCCAACTTTTCAAGACCCACAATGTATCTGTTCTTCAGTGTTAAGATCTCTTCCTGTTTTACCCCCAGCAGTTTCTTAAAGGTCAATATCAGCTCTAGGTAAGAGGTGGGTGTTACATAGTTGTGTCTGCGGAGAACGTCCATAAATCTGTGTAAAATGACAGAAAAATAAGTTACATATTCAATTGTTACATTGATTTATATACAGTACAGCACGCAAGAAAACATGAAATGAAAAAATGCAGATAATTTCACACATCTCTACTAGGAAGCAAATGTAAAACAATGCTGCCTTCCATGAAGCACAAAAAAGCAGTGGTTACCTTTCTGAGAGTTTCCGGACACTTTCATGGAAATATTTACACATGAAGACCACACTGGTCCTCACACTGTCCTCTAGANTTTTTTAGACTACTGTCGCATCTAACACACTGTCACATTTAAGATACTGTTACATGCAACACACTGTCACACATAAATGACAGTCACACCTAAAATACTGTCGTATTTAACACACTGTCACATCTAACACACTGTCATATTTAACACAATGTCACATCTAACACACTGTCGTATTTAACACAATGTCACATCTAACATACTGTCATATTTAACACACTGTCACAGCTAACACATAGTTCTACGTACCTGGAACCAATCAATGGTGCAGCAATTAATGAGAGAAGGAAACATCCTCAGTCTGTTTCTAAAGGCGTCTCCTATGGGGCTCATGGCCAGCACAATGTGAAGGTTCTGTTTCACTCTGTCTATGAAGTAGTTGTACATGGCCAGAGGAGTAGCATCCATCTTCTTGCCCTCATTTCTGGCCACTGTCTGCATTTTCTCTATGATCTCAGCTTTCTCATCAGAGGGGTACAGGTTGGGTACATCCCCTGTGTTCAGGATCATACTAATGTCCTCCATGAAGGATTCGTCTTTGATCTGAGTGTCAGCAAACAGGAACACAGTGGGTTTGCCATCACCGCCTGCCTTCAGGAGGAGCTGAAAGAACAACACACACACTGATCACTGCCAGAATGGCATCTAATTAAGGACCCTGTCCCTGGCTAATTGATAACTGTATGTGGTTATATAATTACTAATGAAGCTTTCATGTACGCAGGAAATACAATAGACAATTAAAAAGATGTTATCAGCCAGGTACCTTTTTCAAGTCATCTCTCCAGTCATTCCTGCTGTAGTTCTTGGTGATCTCAATCATGAACATGTCATACTCTGCCATGGCTGTAGCCAGCTTAGCTGCACTCTGGCGACCACTGCCTCCAATACCTAGTGTACAGACAGAGTTATATCAATATACTGTCCTCACTGGCACAACTGACACATTTCACATCTAGTACAATATCACACTTGTCACACATCTAACAAACCATTAACAACATTACTAGGCTAACTGAACTCTGAAAACCATGGCAATGTTTTAAGAATGTAACAAAGTTATCCCTTAAAATAATTTACATGAATGACAATTGTTTCAAGGATAGTTCATATAATCCATATAGAAATACAGCATATAAAACATTTCTACAATGTGTGACTTACCAACAAGAAGTGCGTGCCCGTTATCCTGCTTGAGTACACGTGCGACACGGGATATGTGTTCAATGGCAAACTTAAACATGACCAGGTGCATGGGAGCCTTACTGATGGAGTTGTAGTCATCCAGGTAGCTGAAATGGGAGGTGCAGGTGAGGGAGAGAGGACAGTGCTGGACAGGTGTGTCACCAGGTGTTCACTGGATACAGACACTGTGGACAATGACACTGTTTTCACATTAACACTGTGGACATTGACACTGTTTTCACATTAACAAACACAATTGCTGATACAACACATGAAATATATTGTGAGATACCATAACATTTACACAAGATGTGTTTGGAGTATAATCTGGGAAATGCCCCATGCTGAGAAAACTGAGAAACAGCAGTATACATGTGGACAGTAGTGTCAAAACAATAATGAACTGAAATTAACCAAATGACAACATCAATAACAGACAACAGCTTGCTCATCAGATACACCATGAGCTGACCTAACAAATATCACTAATAATTGATTGCCTGTTTCATATACCCTCAAATAGTACTTTTCAACTCTTTGAAGTAAGTCACCTCATTGCACATTGTTCTCTTACCCCTCTATAGTACTTGTGAGCTCCTTGAGGTCAGTCACCTCATCATACACTTTATTCTGCTCATCCATGTAGTCTCCAAAGAACAAGCTACGGATGTGGTCATCTATCACCTTGCCAGAGGGTGACAGGTGGCTCAAGATTTTGTCCACACTGACTTTCAGGTAATCCTGACAGGTGGTCTTCACAATGTTGAAGAAAGTCAGCCTGAAGAAAATGGAGACATAAACTGACTTCTGATGACATAGCAAATGTCAACAGTAAAATTATCAAAAGAGAAATTCCCCTTTTTATCAAATTATTAGCATATATATCTTCTTCACTGCAGCACTCTGTATATAGAAGTGTTAAAACTCTCATCAATCTGCCTTCCAAATAAAACATATTAAATATTATTTTCATAATAATTGTTCAAAATAAGAAAAAATTGCCAGTAAGATGATTTGCCAACTGTTAACATCTCCATGACTTACCTGTCTTCGCTGTCAATGAGACGGTCATAAAAAACACGATAGACCTCGTGCACCCACAGGCGCATGAGCTTGTCTGTATCCTGCATGTGCGTTGATGGTATGAGCAGCACACCACGTATGACACGTGAGAAATCACGCAGGTTGAACACGTAGTGACTCTTGGAAGGAGTTGGTAAGAAGTGTGTGATGGCCTCCTTGTACACCCCCATAGTGGCTGCTACCATCATCTGGAACACATCAGTCACACAGGTTAGTTAACTAACACAGATATCTCTCACTTACCAGCTTATTTATCCACCTGTCTGCCATAGATTATAATAAAATTATTCCATATACCATATTCTCTATTGCTCATTGAACTAAAAGGCTAAATAAATATATAATTTTAAAATATTTAGTGTGTGAAACTTTTTCTGGAATGTGAAATAACGATCACAATATCTGTAAATAAAAGATTCAATCTATAATCCTCTAAAGATGGGTTACCTTGCCAACTCTGGTAAAACTGGACTCAATTATGATAATAACATTTGTAAATAAAAGATTCAATCTATAATCTTCTATAGATGGGTTACCTTGCCAACTCTGGTGAAACTGGCCTCGAACCCCTTGGCAAAGTGCCAGTCCACAATGGAGGTGAAGATCCTGGTCATGGTGGTGTCATCAAACTCGTCGATGGAGATGATGTTCAGGTGGCGTGTGAACCGACTGCTGATGTCATTTCTTCCTCCACCTGGGGGACCCATAGCAGACACAAACAGCTGAAAATAAATAGATACCGATATACGAGTTATTCAGAGGTTTTGTCTTCACAAAAATTTAATGTAGAATATGAGACACAAACAGCTGAAGAAATATACAGAAATATATGACTTATTCAGATGTTCTGTCTCCAGTAGAACAACATAAAAGGCAAAGCAGGTGCATAATGTTTAACAGATATATATATTAATACTACCAAACAAATCATCATATCAGTAAGGAAGAATTAAGTTCTTCTCTTGGCAGTTTAACAGTGCACACTGTCTAAGCTGTGTGAATTGATGACTCAGTGCATTGGTGGTTTGTATCATGTGTCAGGTGTGACAATGTGTCAGGTGTGACAATGTGTCAGGTGTGACAATGTGTCAGGTGTGACATTGTGTTAGGTTTGACATTGTGTTAGGTGTGACAATGTGTCAGGTGTTACAATGTGTCAGGTGTGACAGTTGTTTTCCTACCAAACCACTTACCACATCAGTGAGGAAGAGTTTAGTGGTATCCTTGACATCATACCAGTGACCATGATCTATCCACTGCCTCAGCAGTTCTATAGGTGGCTGAGCTCCATACTTCTCCTTGGCTGGCATGTTCAGATCATCCACAAATACTATACACTTCTTGTTCATGGGAGGACCAAATACACCCTTCCTTCGCCTAGAGAGAAATACAACATCATTAGCTGTTTGTACTATTATTCTGATATAATGTTACACCTGTTGATATGATGATGTCAATGGTGATGTTATATTTAGGACAGCGTTTTGTAGCACTTGCTTCCATACCTGTCTAGTTTGGACATAATGATGTCCTGGGTCTGGTTGGCAGAGGTGCGGGCTGAGAAGTTCATACAGTTGGGAATGTACCTGAAAAACATCAAGTAAATAATATAATACACAGGCTGTCATATGATACATTGTATATCATACACACCAACACACACAGACATATACTGTATCATACACACAGGATGTCATATGAACCATTGTATATCATACACACCAACACACACAAACATATACTGTATCATACACACAGGATGTCATATGATACATTGTATATCATACACACCAACACACACAAACATATACTGTATCATACACACAGGATGTCATATAATACATTGTATATCATACCAACACACACAGACATATACTGTATCATACACACAGGATGTCATATGATATATTGTATATCATACCAACACACACAAACATATACTGTATCATACACACAGGATGTCATATAATACATTGTATATCATACCAACACACACAGACATATACTGTATCATACACACAGGATGTCATATGATATATTGTATATCATACCAACACACACAAACATATACTGTATCATACACACAGGATGTCATATAATACATTGTATATCATACCAACACACACAGACATATACTGTATCATACACACAGGATGTCATATGATATATTGTATATCATACCAACACACACAAACATATACTGTATCATACACACAGGATGTCATATAATACATTGTATATCATACCAACACACACAGACATATACTGTATCATACACACAGGATGTCATATGATATATTGTATATCATACCAACACACACAAACATATACTGTATCATACACACAGGATGTCATATAATACATTGTATATCATACCAACACACACAGACATATACTGTATCATACACACAGGATGTCATATGATATATTGTATATCATACCAACACACACAAACATATACTGTATCATACACACAGGATGTCATATAATACATTGTATATCATACCAACACACACAGACATATACTGTATCATACACACAGGATGTCATATGATATATTGTATATCATACCAACACACACAAACATATACTGTATCATACACACAGGATGTCATATAATACATTGTATATCATACCAACACACACAGACATATACTGTATCATACACACAGGATGTCATATGATATATTGTATATCATACCAACACACACAGACATATACTGTATCATACACACAGGATGTCATATGATACATTGTATATCATACCAACACACACAGACATATACTGTATCATACACACAGGATGTCATATGATACATTGTATATCATACCAACACACACAGACATATACTGTATCATACACACAGGATGTCATATGATACATTGTATATCATACCAACACACACAGACATATACTGTATCATACACACAGGATGTCATATGATACATTGTATATCATACCAACACACACAGACATATACTGTATCATACACACAGGATGTCATATGATACATTGTATATCATACCAACACACACAGACATATACTGTATCATACACACAGGATGTCATATGATACATTGTATATCATACCAACACACACAGACATATACTGTATCATACACACAGGATGTCATATGATACATTGTATATCATACCAACACACACAGACATATACTGTATCATACACACAGGATGTCATATGATACATTGTATATCATACCAACACACACAGACATATACTGTATCATACACACAGGATGTCATATGATATATTGTATATCATACCAACACACACAGACATATACTGTATCATACACACAGGATGTCATATGATACATTGTATATCATACCAACACACACAGACATATACTGTATCATACATGCTACATAAATAAATATACACATAAGGAGTTATCATGCATCTGTGCACTTTTCCAATACATTAAGATGAAGAGAATCAATTAATATTGTGTCTCATGACTACAAAGACACTATTTACAAGGACCATGACTTGGATTTTACTTGACTGTGATAAACAGCATAATATCCCCAGTGGTTGACTTACTTTTCCTTAGGCATGCTGACCAGGTGGCTCTGTGTAATGGCAGACTTCCCAGTTCCTGTAGGACCCACAAACAACATTGGGATCTGATGGTGAAGGTAAGTGTTCAGGAAAAACTTCTGGCGAGCTGTGTCAGCAGTGTGGATGATAAGCTCACTGACCTGGAATATAGATCATTTCAGTAGCCAGATATGGCCTAAGTCATGTGTATTATATATATATACAACTAGATGATGTGACTTGAATTGTGTATTTTTTCACAGCATTTCAAATGACATACAGGTCTACAGAGAACAGATAAGACACTGTAAAACATACAGTCAATTTAGTGTGTTAGCTGAGACAGTGTGTTAATTGTGTGTTAGTTGGGACAGTGTGTTAGGTGTGACAGTGTGTTGAGTGTGACATTGTGTTAGCTATGACAGTGTGAAAGCTGTGACAGTGTTTTAGCACTGACAGTATGTTGAGTGTGACAGTGTTTTAGCAATGACAGTGTGTTAAGTGTGACAGTGTGTTAGCTGTGAGCCTGTGACAGTGTGTAGATACTTACATTAGCATCAGGAGGCACAGTGAGCAGTCCTTTATCTAGTGTGTCCAGCCAGTCTATCCACATACCACTGGCACGTTTCTCAAAGAAAAAGTCAAAGATGGTGCCACGCTCTGGGAAAGAGTTGTTCTACAAAACGAATTGGGGCATCATTTTTAAAAGAGAGAATTCCAACCATTCTGTTCCAATTTATTCAAAAGTCATTTCATTCACTTAGTTTGGTTGGTTATAATAACTTAACTATCTGTATATTTGGGTACTTAATGACATGACTATTTTATTTTGTTTGATGGTCTTTACATATTAGACTGAATAAATGGTGCTCTAGACAGTACTGAGGCCAACACCTTGTGGACCTTAACTTTATGTCTAAGCAAACTTTGGCAATATAAACAATGTGTATTTCCAAACCTTAGTGATCTTGACACTCTTTGGTTTAGGGTGAGCTTCATCACTGCCACTGATCAGGTTTCTGAAGTAGACATCAAACTTCTTCCTGCTGTCTCCAGTCAAAGTCCCTCCAATAGTCCAGACCAGGGCAAACAAAAACAACCCCTGGAGCCACAGGGTGATCTGAAACACACAGATTATCAGAGATTGTTAATTATCTTACAGACCAGGGCAAACAAAAACAATCCCTGGAGCCACAGGGTGATCTGAAACACACAGATTATCAGAGATTGTTAATTATCTTACAGACCAGGGCAAACAAAAACAACCCCTGGAGCCACAGGGTGATCTGAAACACACAGATTATCAGAGATTTCTCATTAATTATTTGATTAACATAAAATCATAGATTATGTGGAAGTTTTATTCTTGGTCAATGTTTTTAAAACATCAGTTAAACCCTTGCAATCCAAACATAATTCCTTTTTTTTTTTTTTCAGAAATCAAAACTGATGTCACAGTTTTGGCGTGAAAATATCCTTTTACCTGTTGGCTAGTTAACTGTTCCTGTCCCTCAGTACCAGACAGAGCTATCTCATCCAGAAGACAGGTGTACAGCCTCATCATGGAGCGGGCCAGGTGGATCTGGGATGTATTGATGTAGAACTTGCACTCATGTCTCAGGAACTCCAGACAGGGGTCCAGCAGCCACTCAAACAAATCATTCACCATCCCAGACTCATCAGCTGTCAGGTTCTTAGGGAGATCATGCTCCATATAAGACTGCTTAGAGGGCTTCCATCCCAGCTGATGAGGTTCCAGGTAGATCATACCACACCTGCTGACTGTGGCTGGAGACGCCTGCTCCAGGTCTGCTGGCTCAAATATCAGGTTCATGGTGTTACTCATCTGTATGATCTCACCACTCATTAGACATAACTGAAAGGAAGGAAGACAATGTGTTAGATGTGATATTGTAATTATCTGAATGATCTCACCACTCATTAGACATAACTGAAAGGAAGTAAGAAAATGTGTTTGATGTGATATTGTAATTATCTGAAAGATCTCACCACTCATTAGACATAACTGAAAGGAAGTAAGAAAATGTGTTTGATGTGATATTGTAATCATTTGGATGCATTTGCTCTTGTGTTTTGTCAGTATATGTTAGGTACCCACCTTCTTATTCTCATCCAGTGCTGTGTTCATGTTCTCAATCATATTGTGTTACTTGTGCTCATGTCTTCTTGTGTTGTGTCAGTATACATATGTCAATATATGTCAGTTACCCACCTTTTTATTGTCATCCAGTACTGTATTCATGTTCTCAATCCAGACAGCGTCTACAGGACCGTCAAACAGAATCCACTTCCTGTCATCACTGGGGTTCACTGCAAACTCTCTGAATGTGTTGGCAAGAACACCTGAGAAAAGACACATACAGCTCTCATTGTTTTCAGTCCCACTGATATTAAACATGTTCATACCTTAAATCAATTTAACAGGAACTAGACACTTTAAGTTTTTTTAGTTAAGTAGAAGTGTGGTAATAAAGAAAGTTGAAGTCATCATCTTACCATCAGACCACTCATGTGACACAGGGTCAAAGCATCCATACAGCTGTCCCATGGTGATAGCTTTAGGGTTGATGATGCGGTACATCACTTTGTTCTCTTCNGGAAGTAAGAAAATGTGTTTGATGTGATATTGTAATCATTTGGATGCATTTGCTCTTGTGTTTTGTCAGTATATGTTAGTTACCCACCTTCTTATTCTCATCCAGTGCTGTGTTCATGTTCTCAATCATATTGTGTTATTTGTGCTCATGTCTTCTTGTGTTGTGTCAGTATACATATGTCAATATATGTCAGTTACCCACCTTTTTATTGTCATCCAGTACTGTATTCATGTTCTCAATCCAGACAGCGTCTACAGGACCGTCAAACAGAATCCACTTCCTGTCATCACTGGGGTTCACTGCAAACTCTCTGAATGTGTTGGCAAGAACACCTGAGAAAAGACACAAACAGCTCTCATTGTTTTCAGTCCCACTGATATTAAACATGTTCATACCTTAAATCAATTTAACAGGAACTGGACACTATGGGTTTATTTAACTGTTTTGCAGTTTTTAGTTAAGTAGAAGTGTGGTAATAAAGAAAGTTGAAGTCATCAGCTTACCATCAGACCACTCATGTGACACAGGGTCAAAGCATCCATACAGCTGTCCCATGGTGATAGCTTTAGGGTTGATAATGCGGTACATCACTTTGTTCTCTTCCATCATCCCAGCAGCATGGAGGTCAGAGAGGGCATCTGCCAGCACCTGGTAGGAACACGTCTTCCCTCCAAGAGGCTCACCAACTATCATCAGACCATGACGCACAAGGATCATTTCATAGACCTAAGGATTAACAAAGAATTTTTTTAGAAAGACATACAAGTATAAAATACTGCCATTCTTTAAAAATCTCTGCCACAGTTAACAGAATTTAGTCCAATTTTTAAAATGGGTAAATGCATCTGAATGGCAAACCACTGATAAAATTTGGAATAGAAGTATACATCTATCCTCAGTTACATTTTTGGAAAGCTGTTTTCATGACAATGCTACAAGTGACAAACCTGGATAATCTTATCAATAAACCATGGCACTGGCTGGAGATGTTTCTTAGCAATGTTGTCTCTGAGAGCATCCAGGAAAATGTCATAGTCAGGTTTGGGGAGAGAAACTCCTGGGAACAAATCTGAGATGATTCCTTCAAATAGTGGAACATCCTAAAAATAAATATAAAATGTCGTGGTCAGGTCCTGGGTCTAGTTTCATCAACACTGGATAGCGCTATCCTATGGATAACACAATCCTTTGGGTAGAATTGTTATCCTCTGGACAGTTTTCTTGAGGATAGCAGCCTCTTTTAACCACTTGAAAGCAATATTAGAGACAAAAATAAGTATCTAGTGTTTGGTAAACATTAATTTACCCACAGGATAATTGCCCAGAGGATAACAATATTACTTAATGGATAGTGTTATCCAGTGGATAGCGCTATCCAATGTTGATGAAACTGATAAATATAAATCAAGTTAGACATTCAGATATTAATACAACAAAAGATACTGCTTGTCTACTTTTGTAATCTTAAAAATATAAATGAAAATAAAACAGAGAAAGTCTCAATTCAGCCGCCACTAACCTGTGCCAAGAACTTTGGTAAGTTGACATCTTTGATAGCTTTGAGCAGTAGGACGGGCTCATCTTCTTTTGGGTACTTGAGTTTTAAGTTGCCAGCAGCAGTGAGGACGGACTTGACGGCTCTCATGCCATAATCATAGTGATGCTGTGATGACAGCTGCTCCGAACACAGGCGATAGGTAGCAACAATCTTACCAGCCAAGCTATGGAAATACATAACCATGGAGAGTTATAACAGATATCAGATATACTTCTATGTTAAAACATATTGATAAAGAGAACTTTTAACACCATACAGAATTATCTTAATAAACCTGTATTCATAATTCAATGTCAAAGGCATGTTAGCTGTGATAGTGGTTTAGATGTATGTCCACAGTCTTACCTCCTAGCATCTACAAATCCTACAGAGTAGAGGGAGATTTCACCAATCAGCCCATAGTCTGGCACCATCATAGCCACAGTACGGAACAGCACCTACAGCATACAATTACACAATGAGTACTATGTAGTGGACTGGATGAATGGATTTCCAAAGATAAATCTACAGAGCTGTGTTGTAAGGTGTAAAAGGTGGGTGTACAATATATGAAGCTGATCTCACCTTCAAGTTATCACATAAACATATTCAGATNTGTTTACTGGCCTATATCCAATGTTGATGAAACTGATAAATATAAATCAAGTTAGACATTCAGATATTAATACAACAAAAGATACTGCTTGTCTACTTTTGTAATCTTAAAAATATAAATGAAAATAAAGCAGAGAAAGTCTCAATTCAGCCGCCACTTACCTGTGCCAAGAACTTTGGTAAGTTGACATCTTTGATAGCTTTGAGCAGTAGGACGGGCTCATCTTCTTTTGGGTACTTGAGTTTTAAGTTGCCAGCAGCAGTGAGGACGGACTTGACAGCTCTCATGCCATAATCGTAGTGATGCTGTGACGACAGCTGCTCCGAACACAAGCGATAGGTAGCAACAATCTTTCCAGCCAAGCTATGGAAATACATAACCATGGAGAGTTATAACAGATATCAGATATACTTCTATGTTAAAACATATTGATAAAGAGAACTTTTAACACCATACAGAACTATCTTAATAAACCTGTATTAATAATTCAATGTCAAGGGCATGTTAGCTGTGATAGTGGTTTAGATGTATGTCCACAGTCTTACCTCCTAGCATCTACAAATCCTACAGAGTAGAGGGAGATTTCACCAATCAGCCCATAGTCTGGTACCATCATAGCCACAGTACGGAACAGCACCTACAGCATACAATTACACAATGAGTACTATGTAGTGGACTGGATGAACGGATTTCCAAAGATAAATCTACAGAGCTGTGTTGTAAGGTGTAAAAGGTGGGTGTACAATATATGAAGCTGATCTCACCTTCAAGTTATCACATAAACATATTCAGCTGGACTCCTGGTTACAGTAATACATAAATTCACCTTCAAGTTATCTGGCAGTTCCTGGTGCCCTGCGTATCCAGGATTCATGGTGAACTCACCTTCAAGTTATCTGGCAGTTCCTGGTGCCCTGCGTATCCAGGATTCATGGTGAACTCACCTTCAAGTTATCTGGCAGTTCCTGGCGCCCTGCATATCCAGGGTTCATGGTAATAAACATGGTGCAGGAGGGATCCAGTGTGAGCTCAGTGCCTTCAAAGATGAACCTCTTCAGTCTGTTGCCAATGGCTTGCTGAATACATTGGATCTGTTGAGCAACTACAGACAGCACTTCTAACTCTATTCTGTTGAACTCATCAAAGCATGCCCAGGCCCCAGCCTGTGCCAGACCTTTGAAGAACTTCCCCATGGCCTTGTAGTCCAAACCATCTGAGCAGTTGAACACAACACACTGAAACAGAGAGCAGATTGTGTTAGCTGTGACTAGTAACATTGTGTTGAACTGCCTGTTCATTCATAGCATAAGGAAATCAAATTACTTGTTTAGCCATAGCCTTAGCCAAATCTAATTAACTGTTTAGCCACTACCTTACCCAAATCTAATTACCTGTTTAGCCACAGCCCTAGCCAAATTAAATTACCTGTTCAGTCACAATCTTAGCCAAATCAAATTACCTGTTTAGCCACAGCCTTAGCCAAATCAAATTACCCGTTTAGCCACAGCCTTAGCCACATTAAATTACCTGTTTAGCCACAGTCTTATCCAAATCAACCTAGCCAAATTAAATTACCTGTTTAGCCACAGCCTTAGCCAAATCCTTGCAGGTCTCTGTCTTCCCTGTACCAGCAGGTCCCTCAGGAGCGCCACCTAGATTCAATTTCAGGGCGCCCATCAATGTCCTGAAAGACAAGGGATATACTCATCAAATGCACACGCACACACAAACAACTAGCTGAATACACTGACTTACACTGTATACCACATGAATATGTGCACAAACAAACAACTTAATAAAATTTGCCTAACACTCAATACAGATTAGTATGTTTATTGCTAGAAATATACCTGTAACACCTATCTGTCAGTGCTGTGATGACAAGACGTGCAGAGTTGCCCAGATATTCATAGCCATAGTTAATATCTGTAGTGATCATCCTGACAATGACATCTTTCTCCCAGTAGTAGCGTAGCTGGCTCAACCAATCAAAGGCATTGGCACTGGTGACGTTATTCTCTGCCAGACTACTGACAACATCACGAGCTAGAAAGATAAATGTACATACAGAGATTAAGATGGCTTATTTTATTGTTTTCATTTAAGATTCTTTTTCATTTTTAGCCTAGCCTGATTAATGCATTCTGCTGAATACTCATACAATGTGTTACTTTGTAATAATGATCAAATTGACATAAGAACTAAATCAATGATAAGAAAGTAGTACAATATAAATCAATGATAAAAAAGGAGAACAATATAAATCTTATCCTCACCATGGACATCAATGACAGTGAGAGCTCCCAGGGTGACACGGGCACCCCCATCCAGCTTCCCTCTCACCAGCTCTACTATCTCAACCAACTGCTCATTACTCTTATCTAGGTATTTCTATAAACAATAGAAATCATGTTTATAAACTGTTCACTAGATATTTCTGCAAATTAGGCATTATTTGATGTTCAATATTGCAGTCCGTGTGCTTCTGTAAATTACACTAACTCTCATATCTAGGTATTTTTGAGAACATTATCAAATATGACAGTAACTCAAAACACAGTAAGGTTGCTAATGGCAATAATAATTTATAGTACAAATATTAGCAATATAACCCGAGTTAACAGAATGGAATGTTTCAAATTCTATCATCACAGATTGTAAAACAGATCCTTGTGATCTACAAAGAAGTGAGGATATGCTACATCAGCAAACTCCATTAATTGAAGCCCAGCGTATCTACAACTATTACCTTCATTCCATTCTTCTCCTTCATGGCTGCGGTCACCTCAGATGTCCAGTAGATGGAGCTGGTGCAGATGACAACCTGACCAGGCCACTCCAATACCCACTTGTTCCTTGGTGTCTCTTGGTAACCCTTGACTGCCTTGCTGATCACATCACGTACACTCTTTAACATCTGTTCTTCCACCTGAATCAGCCATTTCTCCACCATGCCCTACAAATACACAGCACTATAACCTGAACAGCATTTAATAATATAACAACACTCACAGATAAATCTGATGCCAATACTACATCTGCCTTAGCCATAAATAATAAAATATGCTGTACCTAGCTGGTACAGTCTTATTGACAAATGGCACCGTTTTAGCCAGAAATCATTCAAACAGGTGTGCTCACCTTGGCCTTAGCTGGTACGATTTTACTGACAAAAGGCACTGTCTCCTTCTCAGCAGAGATCATCCCCAAAATCTCCTGTTCCTCAGTAAACTCCAGCTTGGCGATGCCTTCAAAGCACTTCTTCAGGTGAGGCTGGACGCGGGTCGGGTCCTTGGTCTCTGATAAGATCTCCAGCAACTCATCATTGGACAGGAAGAAGAACCTAAGTAAATTATAGGTCAAAGGTCAGATCTATTATACCAGCAGATGCCTTGATTTTTGCTGATCTAAAACTTGACATTTGCAAATAGGGTATTTCATCATCTTACTTGGCTCACCAGTTAATAATTTACTATATACTAATTTAATGTTCCTAGACCTCTAACTTCTCTGCTACAGCATTATCAGGCATTACATAACACTGACTAGTTTGTGTAGGTAGTTACTTCCCTCCTTATATCATCAGACATTCGGGAATTAAGACTTACCTTGGGAAGAACAGTCTCTTCTTCTCCAGATAGTTATTTAATATCTCAGACTTACCTTGGGAAGAACAGTTTATTCTTCTCCAGATAGTTATTTAATATCTCAGACTTACCTTGGGAAGAACAGTCTCTTCTTCTCCAGATAGTTATTTAATATCTCAGACTTACCTAGAGAAGAACAGTCTCTTCTCCTCCAGATAGTTCTTTAATATCTCAGACTTACCTTGGTAAGAACAGTCTCTTCTTCTCCAAATAGTTATTTAATATCTCAGACTTACCTTGGGAAGAACAGTCTCTTCTTCTCCAAATAGTTATTCAGTCCTTTCTGGATCTCCTCTAGTAGCACATTGGACTCATTCAGTCTCCCCAGCATGTTGTTCTGAGCTGTGGCCACCAAACAGTGAGGATCCTTCACAGACTCTGTCATGATGTCCTTCCAGTAGCTGTCTACTATACCAAACTTCCTGCCCTCCTCTGGCATCTGAGCCATGATGTCCTCAGAGCTGAAGATAGGCTCCAAGTACAGCCAGGTGGCTTGACACTGAAATAATATCATATATACAATATCATATATATATATATATATATATATATATATATATATATATATATATATAGCTTCCAGTACACCCAGGTGGCTTGACACTGAAATAGTATCATATGTATTATATCATATAAATAGCTCCAAGTACAATCAGGTGGCTTGACACTGAATAGAAAGAGACACCATGATATGTAGTGTATTAGTCTATGTATTGTCTACATGCCACACCGGGTGTCATATCACAACAACTACAATATAAGCTCCAGGTACAGCCAATCAGCATTGTTATATATATAACTTCAATTTAAACACACTTGAAAAAAAACAATCTACTAAGACATCTCAGTACCTACCTTGAGCCAAGAGTCCAGAATATCCTGCATAAGTAGCAGTTTCTCTGTCCATTCTTTCATCTCTGCCTCAAATGGTTTGACAAATGGTGACCCCTGCATGGTTTGAGCCTTGACAATGTGGTCATCTAGCAACATCTGGACCTCGTCCACTGCTGACAGGATACACACACCCTGAAATATGATATGTAAACTACTGTAAGGACATCTTTTACAATGTGGTCATCTAGCAACATCTGGACCTCGTCCACTGCTGACAGGATACACACACCCTGAAATATGATATGTAAACTACTGTAAGGACATCTTTTACAATGTGGTCATCTAGTAACATCTGGACCTCATCCACTGCTGACAGGATACTCACACCCTGAAATATGATATGTAAACTACTGTAAGGACATCTTTTACAGTGTGGTCATCTAGCAACATCTGGACCTCATCCACTGCTGACAGCTAGAATACTCACACCCTGAAATGTGAAATGTTAACTACTGTACACAACTTTATTCCATGCCAAATTGTTTGTCAATAATTTACCCAAAAACTTCTGCATCCACAATTCCTGAACAATGAAATATTCTTATAGAATTATGAAATATAAGTAGACACACATACTAATGAATTACTTACAGAGTCTCTATAGGAACAAACTAATGAATCACTTACAGAATCTCTATAGGGCACAAACTCAAACTGCATATCTTGCCATTCAAACTTCATCTTCTCCAGAGCTTTCTCCAGGGAGTACTCCTTGCTAGCAGCGCCACCTATCTCTTCCAACCTGCCAAGACAAGACACAATGGAAGATACAAATGACATAAACTGATCATAAAAATGTGAGTCAGAGCTTTGATGTGGAAAAACAATGACACCGTATCAAATGAAAATTTGTCAAAAACAGCAATATGTGTATTGCACAGCATAAAGAATATTATTTTGATCATATAAAACAAATCACCCTCTTTGTCTTCATCCTGATAATATAGTGCTTTCAGTGTGTACTATATGAAAAAAATAACTTACTTTTCAATGTGTTTGGTCAGTCCATACTCTAACATCTGGTTAAGAGAGGTCTCAGGTTCTGGTCTGATGTTCATCCCAACAGCATCACTCATCTACAAATATAGAAAGCAACCATAATAATAATTCCCTGCACTATGACACCACTGTATACAGCACTTAATCACAGTGTATATCTCACTCATGGAAACATTTGTTATGTACAATGATGTGCATTTTATTTGTATGATTACTATAATAAACATTAAACATGTGACAAATCCTGACCTCATGCTGGCACCCACCCGTGGATATAGTTGTTATAGCAACACTTGTTTTACATGTGGAATATACTCACCAACTGCCAGTGTCTGTCCTTGATACCAGGGTTACATATAGTGTGCAGTATAGGCAGGTTCTGCTTGAACTTGTCAATCTTGTTCCTATTGGCTTCTGCAATCCTCTTAGGTCCTGCCTGGTCAGCAAACTTCTTGGTCAACTGGTGCATTGTTCTGTACATATCACTGATCTCATTCTCTATCTCCTCAGCATTCAGACCAAGGAATGGACCTGAAAACCATAACTGTCTTTATAGTTTCACTGGTTCTGTAAATAGTTCTACTAAAAACATATAGCTTCAGTTGTAAAAAGGTTTTGATGAGATCTATATGAAAATGTCTGCAGTAAGGCTTGGATCTCTGTGGTGAGGTGGTCTACCCCCAGTGCAAGACAATCTGGTAAAATGTTGTCTATGGTGTAGTGCAGTATTATGTATAGTGCATTACAGATTGTATATATTTCTTCAACCTACCATTGGTCCAAATGTCATTCTTCTGGTGGAAGTTGAGGGCAGTTTTCCAGAGTTTATCATAGGGTTCCTTGGCTGAGAACATGGCCTGTAGAATGGGGAAGGTGCTCAGTTCCCACTCCAGCAGGCGTTCCTCCTCATTAATGGCCTCCAGCTCATCACGTGCGGCCTCCAGGTTGTCATGAAGCTTGGTCAGGGTCTCCACATTGTTCTTCATCTCTTCTGGACTCATAATCTACAATATAATATACACACCATTGTAACAGTAACAGGAACAACATAGGTCAATAACAAAGTCAAACGATACAGATATTTCAACATAATTTCAGTCAAACAAAAATCAATTTGGCACAAAAAGAGAGGCACAAAATTTTATCTCTTCATACTCACCATAAAAATGATATAAGTACGACCCCTCATTTATACTAAGGGATTTATTACCAGTAGCAAATTGTAACTATTCTTCCAAGAAATTTTTGAATGTTTTACTTCATAATCCATACCTCTTTCTTGCGGAATGACTCCACTTCCTTGTTGTACTCAGTGAGTTTCTGTTCAAAGGCCTGTGTCTTGGCCCTGACTGCCTCCTCGACTTGTTCCCGTCTGTTAGAGATACGTCCCTGGGCCAACTCAAACACTTTACCCACTGACTTGGGCCACTTGAACACTTTGCTGTTAATCTTCAAGTCCTCAGCTACAATAACATACATTTTATTAATGAGCAGATATAGTAAGGGAGGCGATACCATGGTACAGGACACACTGTGTTTCAGGTACTTCAGTATTTCTTGGAGAAAAAAAAACATAAGAAAATCAAAAGTTTACCTCTTAGAAATGAATAATAATCAGGAAAATAATTCTTACCTTCAAATATAGCATAATCCAACAAAAACATGAGTCTGTTTCCTGCCTCGTCTACCTCCTCCTTCAATTTGTAGGCTGTCACATCAGTAGACTGGAAATATTACAAGTCAGCTAGAACATCAATCTAAATATTTAAATTTGTGTATTTATAACTGCTGTGTAGAAAGGATAAAAACATGCAAGTCAATTTAAATTTATTGTAAATATAACTGAAATGGTGACCTGTGATAAACAATTGAACAAGACTTATTTTTCTTTTTGGTATAATATCCTGACATCATACTGCTTTACACAATTAAACCATGTAATATCACATCACTTCATGTTCTCTACACAATACTACCATATGATAGCAAACAGTGTTATACAGAGTCCAATAGGTCTGTGATATAAGTAAGACGACTTACATTCTGCAGGTAATGTGTTAGCTCTACCACATCAGCTGTAGTCTCCAGTTTACCACTTAGTGTCTCTGACATCTCATCATACTGCCTGATGATTCTGGAACAACAACAACAACAGTCAATTATAAGTCAACTTAACTATGATAATGTATCTTGTTTCCCACCCAATTTTCAGTAACAAATTACATATTAAAAGTATTGTCCAGTTCACTCACCCTTTATTACATATTAAAAGTATTGTCCAGTTTACTCACCCCTTATTCAGCTCCTTGTTCTCCTTGACCTCAAAACTGACCAGTCTGTCCTTGAGCCGGTTGGAGCGGTCACACAGCTCTCTGTTCAGGTCCACACAGTCCAGACAGAACATACTCAGTGGCACTGTGATCCTCAACAGAGCTATCTCATTCCACAGGTCAATGTAGCTGTGGATTTTCTGGAAGTATATTTATCACAGTTGAAGCTGGTTTATAGATTTTATATCCTGTCTTTAAAGAATTATTTTGATTGGTGAAACTGGTGAAACATTGGTTAATCCTCTTCATTAATTTTAATTTATTATCAATACTTCACATTTCTATTTATGTGCTTTCAAACCCTTTAAGTGTTGTGCAGAAACATTGGTTAACATAATTCATTAATGTTAATTTATTATCAGTAATTCACATTACTATCTTTGTGTTTTCAAACCTTTTTGAATGCCAGAATAGAATGTTCTTCTTTGAGGAACGCAGTAACGTCTTGGTCTGCCTTGTTGTTCAGGAGGTCACTGTACTTTTTGTATGTATTCAAATACCTGGAAGGTTTACAAAAAATTATTAAAACCAATTTCAGAGATTAAATGTCGTTAAGATTAGATTGGTCTTTTTGATCACCTGCAACTGCTTCTACAAGTCTTCAATAGTATTTACTTTAAAAGCTAGATCTCAAATGTTAACTCCTTTACATAGAATTTATTGTCATCACTTTGATCTTACTTCTGTGGTCCCAGAGTGTTCACTCTGAAGATCTCCATGGCTCTGTCTGTAAAATCTGTCACCAAGCTTTCTTCTATTTTCACTGACCGCAGCAACAATTTCTGACCTCTCATTTCTGGGGCCATCTCAACCTCCACCTGCAATTATTATATCAGCATTAGAAGAGGCCATGTCAGCTTGTATGTTAGATGATATTAACAGAATTCAGGGTGCCATTTACACAATCAAGATACATATTCAAGGTACATTACCAAAGCATTTTATGGTGACACACTGTAACTTTAAATGCCTTCTCCACTGGCTATGGTGTCAGAGAACACACTTTGGGACCATTTCCAGACCCTATTGTACTAAATGTGGATTGATCTATCTCCAAGGGAATTCTCTCTAAATTGCAATCATCTTAAGGGGCTTAAATGTCTGTCACGCCTACTGAAGCTAGGGGTCATTAATTATCGTTTAGCAGCTTTAGTAGGCAGGCCAGACATCTAAGCTGGTTAAGCTGAAAGCAATTTAGTGAGAAACGCCTTCAGATCTGTTAGATCAATTTATCTATGGGAACCCAGTCATGCACTTACCCTGGGGATACCTTCTCCACTGGCTATGATGTCAGAGAAACATCTAAGGATGATATCCTTGCACTCCCTAAATGGCGGGTCAAACAAAATCTTGGGTTCCTCCACTCTCAACTTGATGATCATCACCTGGGCCATCACAAACTGCAGCTCATCAAACTCCCCATCAAAGTCATTGCCAGCCTGGAAATAGACAGAGCAACATAGTAAAATGATGGGAAGGAATCTGACCAACCTTCTTGGATGTCTGGAAATACACTGTGATTTGGTGATAAAACTGTGTATACCCATTAAGGCCACTACTCCACAAGAAAATGATTTCCTGCAATGCACTGGTTATTACATGTACAGCTATCACATCTCTGTCAAAATACCTGAATGTGCAAAAACCCAAATCCAAAAGAACACAAAATAGCATGTATCTCAGAAAACCTGTATATTAAAACTTACAGCATGAATCTCAAAGAACTTGAGAAAGTCTGCCAGAGAGTTGACCACCATGCTTCGTAGCTGCAGAGACATGAGTGCAGCCACGCTGCCAAAGAATTCCTGCACCAGCTCTGTAGACTCATTGTCATCTTCAGGCACCAGATATTCCCACAGTTCAGGTCTCTCTCTGAACAGCTGGGCACAGCTTGGGATCCAGCTGAAATAGTCCAGGTACACAGTGCACTTATCTAACAGGTGACTTTAAATAATAGTAGTACATGTGCAAGCTGGTATGCACACAAAGAATAGCTTGCATAATAAAAAAGGATAATTCTCTTTGACTTACTACTCATCATTTAGCATCAAGGGCTACATTAAGCTTCAGTGCAGCATGTACAGATCTCTTATCTGGTATTTAGTCTTTGTGGTAACTCACCTCTTAGTCAGGATATCATGGGCATCCCAGCACTGCTTCTTTACCAGGGACTCAAACTCAGTGTATTAACTCACCTCTTAGTCAGGATATCATGGGCATCCCAGCACTGCTTCTTTACCAGGGACTCAAACTCAGTGGGTAACAGAGGAAGCTCTGCTGCCAGCAGCTCTTCAAGCTTCACAAACCTCAAGTGGCTGAAACTGCAATGTAAAATTGTGTTGTATATTATATCAAATATAGGACCAGTATAGAATGTGTTAATATGTAACAAAGTACCAAAACACAAGTATTTACACCTGGTTACAGCACAAACAGTGAAGCTGCATTCCCACAAATTTAGATCGATCTTACTAGATTGACCTAACTCCCTGGGCGTTCACGCTAAATTGCAGTCAGCGAGGCGCACGGAAGTTAATTACCCCCTTACATTTTGTAGTAGGCTGGACGGACATTATCTGACAATAATCTAGTGAGACTCCCCACGGGGATAGATCGATCTAAAATCTATGGGAATGCACCCTCAGAAATGGTGTTATATGTTTAAAGTAAAGTGCTACGTTTGATCTGTATGTGGCAATAAGATTCAAACTGGGTAAATTTTTGTAATTGTGTTTGAAGCTATACAAAGTTCAAAATGCACTATGCTGAATGCAACTCATACACTTTGTTACATAGTGTTTAGTCTTCTTGCTGTGAGTTCTGTACCTTCTGAACCAAAGATTCTGTAACTCCTGCATGATAGGGTTAGTTGTAAACAAATGTGTGTTCAACTCCTCCTTCATTTGTGCGTAGTTATCATGCCAGGGTACGGGAGCACGGATGATCCTCTGAGGGAAAGGACGCGGTACCCAGGCAATGTGAAGACGCTCCTTCTCTGTGGGATCTTTGAGGATGTAGTCCACTGTAATATTACAATTAATGTTTAAAATATAAAACAATTACTGTCCACTCAAACCATATCAAATACTGACAGCAAATAGTTCACTGCCATAACACAACTAAGTTGGAGTCAAGTCATGGTTTCCTACAGATAAAAAGATCACTTACCAATACACTTCCTGAGACTCAGCTCATAGTCTCCTGTGACCTCCTCATGAAGGTCTTTCACCATTCCATCCAGCTCAGGCTTGGACAAGATGGCATCTGGAATCAGTTTGTGGACATTCTTCATCTGTTCTGGAGGCTGGGGAGCCAGCATGCTCTTCTGAATGCCTTTGTTGATGTAATAATAATAACGCTGCAAAACAAATATATGTATAACTTATATCCCTAACTCCTGACAATACATAGTATATACTTTGTTTAATACATAGAAACACACTGCTTCACTTAACACACTCCACACATAACAATATATCCACACATAACACAATGTCCACATATAACACTATGTCCACAAATAACACAATGTCCACACATAACACTATGTCCACACATAACACTATGTCAGCTCCAGCTTACCTCCATGTCTCTATCTGAAGGTTCTCCAATAACCTGCCGCATTTCATCCTCTATATTCTTCATAATATTGAGCTGTTCCACTGGCGTAATGGGACGACTTCCACATGGCTCCTCTGCCACACCATTGGTATGCCTGACAACACAAGCCATCTCTCTCTTATACAGATTATACTTTACTTTGAATAGAACTTTATCATATCATCATACATACAAGTAGATACAAACCCTAAATATGTGCAGATATTGCTTGTGTGATATATTTGACAGAGATCTTCCAAAATAAATTTGGGAAATGCTAATTAAATTCTTTTTGTTAATAAGTAATACTTGAGAATGATTTCAACTTAAAAACAACTAACAAATAGAATGATAACTCACCCATTTTCTTCTCTTTCTTTAGTTTTCTTCTGTTTTCCAGACCTTGGTGAAATCTGAATCCCATTCTGTACACCATCACGTGGTGACACCTGTTGGGCACGTCTGCGAGGAGACTTGACAGAGCCTTGAGTTACAAATAATGATACAAATACACAGAACTGGTACACAGGAAGTATGATATAGGGGTATTTGACAGTTTTAAAGAAAGGAATAAAAAAATATTAAACACAAAACTTGAAAAATACAAAAATAAAGATTTCACAACATGTGTTTTAATATAAGGGCCCACATAGCTTTTTATCAAACGTAAGACAGTTATTATCATAAAATATTAAAAAATTTCTTCAGCTATATACTTTATGTGAACCATAAAAGAAATATCAGTTCATAAAGTATCAGTTTCTTTCACAAACTATAAGCAAAAGGACTTTTACAATTCTACATTAAGTCTGATAAAAAATATTCCAGCTACCTTCTACTCTGTGTGGAGGTTTTCTCTTGAGTAATTCTCTCATCTTGAGGTCACTGGCTGTAGGAGTGTAGTTGTTAGCAATGGACTCACTGGGAGTCCGGTAATGTTTCTCCTCTTTAAATGGAGCAGCCAGAGTCCATGAGGTCCCCTTCATAATTGGAGGATGTTCACTGTTTTTCAACACCACCTGTTTAAAGATATATACATTATATACATTATATTTTACGAGCAAATGATCTTATCATTATGTAAACTTTGCTATACCTCTTAAACCATTAAACTATAAATTCTTTCTAACCATATATTTACACCTGATGTAGACAGATGTGAAAGATCCTGTCTTTGTCAAACACCAACTTCTGTGTTATACTTTTTTCATTTGAGAGAAGGGTCAATGTCTTCCCATATTACAATATACATTATGTCTTACCTGGTACAGTTCAGACCTCTCCCTCTGTGCAGATCTTGGTAAAGGTGGGAGGCCTGGTAGACCCCGGGTTTTACTACAGCTGAGGAGTGGAGTCTCAGCATGCTGGAAATAGAACCTCAACATTACTGACACATATTAATGTTACATACAAAAATAAAGTAAGAGTAAAAGATAAACACATTCCTGGGGCCTTTCACAATTATGTTACCAATAAAAATGAAAAATGGTCAACAGCAGGATTTAAGTGCACAATTTCTGTCCCATAAATTCATTACTTAACCATGCAACTTTTCTGTCATTTCTTCTATCTAATATTTGTTTATATATTAGTCCTTTTAAAATGATATAACATGCCTCACAAGGCGTTACTTGTGTCCAAAAATAGCAAGAAGTCATGTAGGAGATCGCAAGTATAAATCCACATATTTTAACATATTAGTACAACAATTTGTAATCCTTCCAAGGATAGGATGGACCCTTAATGTTTTGTTCACTCAAATTATCAGTAAATGACTGAATATAGTAGGTAAAAATGAAAAACAATCAACAACATCCTCTTTCAATTTACACAAATACACAGAAGCAAGGAATGGTGAAGCTGCTACCAAATGTATGTTGTTTCAAAGTTTCTAGGGAAATAGCATTTCCCTATTTAAATCAAGCTGTGCTTAACATATATTTATGAAAGAATAATAACAGAATATACTAGTTTCTGGAATACCATCTAAAAAAATACACACTGGTATTTGTTGTATTATTCCAAACATATACTGCAGAAGCAGAAAAATGTAGCTATAATATTGATGTTTTTAAAGTAAAGCATCGTTTTTTGCACTCAGTATTCTCAGACTGGAACATAAATGTAACTCGTGCACAGTAAAACTGTTTATTTTAATTGCTTCGAACTGACATACCTGTATTTACAATACGTACCTTAGCTCTATCTAAAGCCATGTTTGTCGTTTTGAACTGCTACTGAATTAATTGTCTGTCTACAGCAGGATGCGCCTTTTAGTCACTTAAGTAGCGCGTGTGTTTTTTATGTCTAACGGTGATATCATCGAGTCCGCAATGCATCGCATCGTAGACTCATTGTCATAAATTTCCAAATGTTTTCAGTGTAGTGCAGTTCCAGAAGCCATTTTCTTAATCAACATCCGGGCACTTCGGTTGCCAAGATTTTCTAGCTTTGTTCCTTGTAAATGGAGGATAAGATTCTTGTTTATTTTACAAATTAAATTATTAATGTTATTGTATTTATTATTATTTTAGTATTTTTATCAATAATTTTGATCAAATTATAGGTCTTAATATAAGATTTGACGATTGACTTTGATTCTTTTTATTGTATTACTCCTTATATATTTAAGGAACTAGTCATAAGCAGTACATGTTGGGTCAGCGTGACAGCCAGTTTTTCATGCACCGTGTTACTCGCATTACTGTGATATTATTGCTATGATCCTGTTATCAATGTTTGATTTCTATCTTATGTTCAGCTTCTAATGATTACATACTTAATGTACACTTTAAAAAATAAATAATATTATTCTGCTGTAACCGCGTGTAAATTAATACTGTAACGTGTTTAAAGTTACTAAAATATTTATAATTTTGAAAATGATCACTATTTGCACAACAGTGCAATGAGTACCGAATTCCTTATTTTTCTTTTAATCATACAAAAAATTGCTAAATTTTGATAAACACACCGCGTTGATTATCCAGGACATTACATCACGTGTTTTACTTTGTAAAAATGGCTGCGCCCTGCTAAGATTATCCGAGGTTTCCCCCTGTAAAATCCATTACGTTTTGTGCCATTTTTCTAACATCATTAGATAATCAGTCTTAAAATATGGATTCATCTATACTGGTGGATTATGATGGATACGATATAGAAGAAGATAGTGACCAAGAGAGTGCAGACAGGTCGGTACCCTGAAGCGTTGGCTCAGTTTTCGGTCTCACAAAAATTAAATGGTGATTGGCCCGATGGTGATTAGTACCTAACATGTAAGGATGAAAACTGAGGCAACCTGAAGTCGGATTGTTTTGCAAACCCCGCCAAGTTTCCTAAAGCTCTAAAGTATTTATTCTGCCCCTTACTATAATCGTGTGCCCTTCTAATTGCTTGTAATTATTTATCTTGAAGGGACTATAGTGTTTTGTTCTGCTAGCAAGTAAATTTAATTATTATTTATTATGTTTAAAAGTATAATTAATGAATTTCAGTTCTGAGGATGAGATCCATCAGTTCTTACATGGCACGCCAGAACAGAAGAGACGCATTCGACGCCGCAGTCTTGGCAAAGAGTCTTCTAGTGAGGATGAGTTTGAGAAAGAAATGAACATGGAGCTGGATGAAACCTTGGAGGAAATGGAGAGAGAAAGGAAGGGTGAGTTACATGCGGTGTCTATATCTGACCATGTATTGCAACTGTTTATCTTCATAATATTTTATTTTATATTTTATATATTTTTATTTTACATTAATTTTTGTAACTTGGAAATTTGTTCTATAAATTATTTAATGAATACTTAAAAAGACACACTTTCAACTCCAGAAAGTGCTGGTCCATCTGACCCAGCTCAGCAGCAAAGTTATGACAACATTTACTTTGATTCTGATGAAGAAGAGAATAAGCAAGCAGACGAAGGTAACAGTTGGAATTATGCAGTATTTAATGTTTATCTATTCATTTCTTGTGTTTCTTACTTCCAACTCGCCAAAAATGATTTATGTTTTAAATACCTATATTGTTGTGCATGTATTTGGTATTGTCCAATATTAATAACTGAAAAAATGCTTATCAAAAAGCTTTAACTTTCAGTTAAAATTTTGTAATAACATCCTTAAGAGTTTTAAACTTTTCTTTCATGTGTGTATCACAGCAGGGCAAGGGGGCCCTCCCAAGCATCCAGTGCTGTCCAATGATGATCTTCTCTATGACCCTGGCATGGATGATGAGGATCAGAGATGGGTGGACAGAATTAGAGAGAGATACCAGCCCACAGCCTCTAAGGTAGCCAAGCCAGGGGGTTACAGGCGAGGAAGTGCAGGTAAAGGTGGCAGTACTGGGTCTAGACAGCGAGGCCAAATACCTGCAGTGAAGCCACTGCCCAAGAGTGATGCAGTATTGAACTGCCCTGCCTGTATGACCTCTCTCTGCTTGGACTGTCAGAGGTAGGCACAGCTCAGACTTCTATACAGTAGTCAACTTTTGTTATATTATCTACCACAGACCTATCCTTTAAGAACCAAAATGGTTGAAATCAATGTTAACAATTGTGAAAAAACTTTCTGCATAAATTAAGTTACGTAAAAGTTGTTGAGTAATGAAAACCATTACATTGCTAATTTCCACAAATGTTTTCTGCTAGTTTTTGTACGTATTAGAACCAACTGTAATGGCAGAAATGATCATATATATTTTAGGCACGACCTGTACAAGGAGCAGTATAGAGCTATGTTTGTTATGAACTGCAAAGTGGACCGAACTGAAATTCTGCGCTACCCTAAAAGCTCCATGACAACTAGTCGTAAGCGTAAAAAGAACTCCTCAAAACCAGAACGTTTCCCTGCAGAATCAGATTTGTCTAGTGTTTGCAAATCAAAGCAAAGTACTAATAGCGACAGGAATGAGTCAATAGGAAGCATAAAGACCAGTGCAGTGGTGCCTGGTGGTGCTGTATCTGAAGGCAGTGGTGCTGCCACCTGTGACACAAACAGTACATTACCAGACTCCAGCATTCCAAGCAGTGTCCCCAGTGTCCCACAGTGTCCCAGTGGGTCCTCAGTGGCAGCTCCCAGCACAGATGATGTCTACTACCCTGTCAAATGCTCAGAATGTAACACAGAAGTTGGTGTTGTTGACAAAGATGAGATCTTTCACTTCTTTAATGTGCTTGCTAGTTACACGTAATAGGCAATTGAGAAGAGAACCACACTTTCCTTGATAAATATTCTCTATATAATAATATTTATAACTTGAATGTAAGCTTTTGTCTGTAATAAATTGGTGAGGTGGTGCATATTTTAATCACAGTTTCATTCCCAGGGTCACTGCTGTTCACTGCTGACTTAATGTAACAGTGTCAAATTAGTTATTGAAATATTATAGTGCAGAGATTTGTCTTACAGATTGAAGTTGTAATAGCTGACTGTATGAAACGGTGAAAAGATTGCAAGCTAAACTTTAGTTTACTACATTTTATTAACAACAAACTGTTGTTTAGCTATTTTAGAACATTTTATTACAAATAAAAGAGTAAATGGACAATCATGAAGATGCGTTTCAAGCACCATTGGTTTAATATGCTATACATGCAATAAGAAATAAAGGCAGCTGTTTCAAAGTTTCTTGTAAAACAAAATTTCTCCGAACACTTAAGATTATAAATACAGCTTCATAAAAAGATGTGCAAATGCATTTTATAAATACAGCTTCATAAATAGATGTGCAAATGCATTTTTAAATTTTAATAAAATGTTTCTAAAATGTTCACTCTATGTTATAAAACACAAAAAGTGCATAGTAATAATAAAATGCTATAACACTATTAAACAGTCAACAGAAAGGCAGACAACCTTCTGATCACAGTGCAACTTGACAATCTTCATGAATCATGGTAATGAATGGCAAATTATGACAGTCCTGCATTACTGAAAGACTAGACATACTAATATGATCAATGCGCATCACAATATTTCAATAGTGAGTCTTTCATTATAGAATATCTTGATGCAAATGTGTAGCTTTTCATAGACATGGTTAAAATCATTAAAACACCTGACTTAGTTCAAATCACTTACACATGAAAATAATTCCAATGTATCTGTATGATTTAAATATCACAGGGTCCATCTCCAGAGGAGCTGTTGCAATTTCTATGAGGATTATTTTTCAATCTGTTTTTAGAGTTTCTGAAAATATAAAGTATTGGGATCTTTCTTGCCTGCATGTCCTGAAGCATCTCTCAGCCACTCTCCAATTATGTCGGAAATTTTCTGGATTGAAAAAATATGGAGATATTAATTTCAGTATCATAATTTTATTAAAAGCTATTTAATAAAAAATGGAATTTCCCTACTTGTTGTCTTAAAAATTATATACTAAAAATAATGAAAATCAGGTTTGTTCTGTAACTAGAATATAGTTTTTAATATCTAACTACAAAACAGAACTGTGATCAAGTTAACTGTGTTAAGACTTGATCACCTACCTGTCTGGTCTGTGTTAAGACTTGATCACCTACCTGTCTGGCCTGTGTTAAGACATCATCACTTACCTGTCTGGCCTGTGTTAAAGCTGGAGGATCCTGTGGCACTGCAGACTCCATGTTAGCACAGTGAGCAGTACCATTAATGAAGATGGCCACCTCAGTGGAACTCTGGTTTCTTAGTACACTCAAGGCATGCCAAGGATCTATGGAGCCTGAATTAAAAACATATGATGTGATACTGAAATAATATAACTTAATAACCCAAAGCAGGCTTCCCTACTGATGGCAAGCTTATTACAATCATACAGCTCATTAAGACAGGCAGTAGAGAGGTAGTTCAAACCATAACAACTAGAAGCTTAGCCATTTATGCAGGAGAGCTGACAAGTGCTTCCCAAATATTTACAACAGGAAAAATTTCCACAACTTGATATAGCTCTACACAATTAACCTTACATCTTTACAACCACTTTATAATTGTACCTGTGCAAGCCTGTACACAAGTGTTTCCTTACCATTCACAAACACAATTCTGCTTCCCTTGGGTCTGTCTGCTCCATAGTAAGCATTAGTGAAGTCCACCCTCCTGGCCACCTCCTCCCCAGGGATGTTAAACACAGACTGACAGATGTCCAGGTTTGACTGGAAGTCCATCTGGTGTGAGAACAGGCACCTGCTACCTTCATCACAGGTCTGATCTGGTTAATAAATAGTAGATGTTAATAACATGTGTGTATTAATATAGACTGCAGGTTTGATTGGAAGTCCATCTGGTGTGAGAACAGGCACCTGCTACCCACATCACAGGTCTGATCTGATCAATAAATACAAGAGTAGATGTTAACAATATGTGTGTTAATACACACTACAAGTTTGACTGGAAGTCCATCTAGTGTGAGAACTGTGTACAATAATCTACACCTACAGTATCCAAACTGTNGTGTAAAATAATCTACACCTACAGTATCCAAACTGTGTGCATGTCTGGAACGTCCATTGTCTCATCATCCCTGTGTCTCCCCTGGTCACTGTCACATTGCTCAGCTTCTTGGTGTAATTAGCCCATGAGTTGTCCACACACTTCTCCTCCGTGGCATTCAACATCATCTGAAAAACAATACCATCATTTTATAAATAAATCAAGCAGAAACAGAGTTATATATCTGTTTAAAGCTCTTTGCTTAATTACTAGAAATGTTAAGATCCATACTTTTCTACTTCACTTTTCACAGTTATGCTGGCCACTGGTAAACTGAACTGCAACTCAGACATAGCCAAGAACAAAGTGACATATCTTATTTTAATAACTACAACTTGATAAACAAATATGTAAATGTAATCCTCAGTGAAATATGACGAGGTGAAAATAGAAGATATCAAAAACCCAATAACTCTAAATTCATAAGTTGTTGGAACAAAATGGTTCTCACTACCCACTTCCTACTTAGTTCACTGGTGGATAAAGCTCTTTACTGGACATAGCACTGTATTGGAGTGAGCATAGTCAGCCTACCTTGTTAATAGTCATCAGATTATAATAGGGGTCACTGGATCCTGTCATCATCTGGCAGAGTCTGCTGATATTTACATTGGGCATCTCTCCATTGTACTGTACCACACTCATGAAGTGGTCAGCAAGGTTGCTCACAAATGTGACAGTGTCATAGTGAGAGGAGATGTCTCCACAGGACTGGAAGTCCTCAGCAAGGTGTCTGTGCTGCCCTCTTTTGAGCATGTCATCAACTTGACTGAATGCTTTCCTCACTGCTGACGCACACTGTAATGTTATATGTTCAGATTATCAAAATTCTGTTTCAATAGGACCAAAAGATAAAAGGATATATTACCTTAAGATCAATAAAACCAGATAAACTCATTCCTTTTACAAAAGTAGTGCTACCAGCACTGTTCTGATACCCGATTTTCAAAAATTACAATTAACTGTTAATTTATTAATGGGTAATTTATTTTAAAATTCTACCATGACAAAGTCAATATAAAGACAGTTCAATATCAACATCAAGCTGGCATACAGCAGTATGTAAATATTACCTCCTGCGAACCCTTCACCACAGGATCAGCTAGACTGCTGGCCACCACGTCATTGTAGCCTTCAAAGTTGGCTTGAGCTCTGACTGGGGCTGAAGAAGCTATGGCACCATACACAATATGTGGGTACTGGAACAAGACATAGGACATTGCAAAAAAACTTAAAGCTTGGCCATAACAAATAAACATTTAAAAATATTAATTAAAGCTATTGGTTTGTATTGAATTTCACGTTATAATACACACAATGGTGTGTTCATATAGTAATTATAAACAAACCTTTAATCTGAACCAGGCTGATAGTGCCCCAGGGTAAGACCCACCAAAACAGATCCACGTGTTTCTCTCTGTTAAATTGTACTTATTGACAGCATGTTCATAAAATGATGCAAGATCAGCAAGTCTAAAAAAAGAATATCAAAATTCATCTATTATAAAACACTCATTTATGGCTGGGTTTTAGTTCTTTTTTGTGGATCTTTTCATTTCTTTCAAAACTCTCACAAAAATATTTAAAAATGAATAACAAAATAAAAAAACTAATAATGTTAAAGTGTTAAAACAATAATTAAAAACTAAGTATGCATCACTCCTGATGACAAGGACTTAATTTGAAAATTTATCAACAAACTGATAATTGATGTCAAATGTATTGTCCTCATTTCTAAAATCCACTTGTTATAAGCTTGACTTATTTACATGAAAGTAAAATCTATAATTCAGTGTCACTCACGCCTGCTGACTGGAAAGAAACTTGAGGTTCTTCAGCTCCAGTCCATCATCATTGAGACTGTCTCCATAAAACCGATGTTCAACAGCAAAAATTAAAGCACTGTACTTCTCAGCAAGCTGCACATGTTCTCCTAAAATATTGTTGACAAGCAAGACGACAAAAGAAAATTAATACCACCTTTAAATTAACAGACTGGTAAACAAAATACATTCCGATTTTCCTTCCAACCTAACCAATAATTCCACTAACCACATTTCACATTAAATTTTACCATCCCTTCTGTCTCATGTGTGGTGTAAGAAGGTACATGTACCACGCATGACTGATATCAATTAAAATGTATAGAAATACAACACTATTTAGCAATAATGCATCAAACTCTGTGACAAAGAATAACATCATGAATTGGTTCTTTTTTGAAAACACTTCAAACAAAACCAACCGTTTACAAACATATAATATTCACCAAAATATATGATTAAACCTACCCATAATAACATCAAATTCAGAGAGTCCACTTTCTCCACCAATGAACAAGAATACAGGGCCATCTTGCTTCTTCATCCAGCTCCCTGAGTTCACCCAATACCTCTGTTTGTAGGTTGCCTACATGTCATAAAATGTGTATTAAGAATTAAAATATATATAATGAAAAAATAATTCATGGCAATGCCATAAAGGCAAACTAAAGACTATATACACTGTATATATATTTTTAGTGCAAATTTATCTTAAAAATCACATTTTCTATGACCATCATACAGCAAATAAATGAATCTACTTAGTCTAGTCTAAAGCAATCTTCTTAATGAGATTAAATGGATTCAAGAAATTTTACATAAAGATTTGATGTCATAGAAATTTGGAGCACTTTACCCTGTTTTCAGAATCGAAGTGATCCAATGGCTGTGTCAAGTACTCAGCAGGGAAAATATCAGAAACAGCATCAGGGAATTTCCCACCAAGTTTACGGTGGACTTCTAAATGTAATCTTTGTCTTCTGTATTCCTGTAATTTTTCTCTAAATTTCCAATGATTTATACCTAGGAAGCCAAAAAACATATGTACATGTACACAACTGACACCATATTTAGGACAACATAATACTATAGTACAATAATACAACACTTAGCCTACTAGCAGGGGCGGATCCAGAGATATTTTCTGAGTCTTCCAAATTATCTTTGTTGATACATCCTCCATTTTTGACTGTCTTCCGAAAGAAAAAATAGATACCTGTCAATGTAAACTTGAAAATCTGACCGTCTTCCTGAAGACCCAGAAGACGGCCTAAATCCGCCCCTGACTTGTACAACTCTCAATATTATCTCTCTGTATATTTGCCTCTACTCATATTAATATCATGTTATGAGTGTGATTAAAGAGTGTCTGATGATAGTATACTATATTCAAAACAATTCATTCATTTCCATTACAAATGCATTCATCTAAAAAAAATTTGAAAAATTAAAGGCACAGGGGGCGATCTTTTGGTACCTTAAACAACCAAGTACCCTGGCAGTTTAATGAGATTTGTTTATGTCCTTGCTTAATTTTTTCTGGCATTTTTCACAGTTAATAGTCGAGTACTATCCCCGCCTATATTTATGTCTAAATACTCATATTTAGACATAAATATGAGTTTTTCCTTCTGAACTAAAATAATCACAATAAACTGGTGCAATATGTTCCATGAAATGGAGCTTGATCAGTTTTCCCCTGATCAGTATCTTATTCAGCTTTTATATGTTCAAATTATTAGAGATTACATTATGATTCATATGCATACTAATTGTTTAGAATCTTTTTTTAAACGCTAAAGATTCAAAACGCTTCATCAATTTAAAAAAATTCCCTGCCAACGGCTTATTGCTTGCACAGTTTTACAACTAAACATAAAGACTGCGAACAATGAACATGTTAACAATGACGAGTAGTGATTGTGCCTTTTTTGGAAAGTCGATCAGAACACTTACCAAGGGACAGTGCCTCGTCTACGACGACCACGAAAATAACCAGCAAGATAAATCTAAGATACATGGTAGCTTTGAAACCGATGGCAGAAGAGAGGCGTATTCACGAGCTCTAACCCTCTACTTTCTGATATATTATCACATGACCACGATCTTATATATTTCTTTCTCACGTGCAAGGTGGTAAAAGTTGTTGATGCATCGTCACATGACTAACAGCAAACTGCGACTAATTCCGAACCGGTAATCAGATTATGAGTAACAAAAATATTTAAAAACTTGCTTTAGGAATATATAGTCGTAGCTTTATGTCTCTTTTGCATAAAAATGCATATATAGAATACTGTTCTCTCATTAAAATCATATTAAAAGAATTTCTTCAAAACCCCCGTTTATCGGAACTAATCAGGTAAACAGCGGCCATTTGTGAAAGAAGTCACACTTGCCGGCTGCCCACGCTGCAGCTTTTGTTGCAATTGCACTCACATTGATATATTCTTGTTGTAATAAAATATGGCTACAAATTTACGACGAAGTACAGCTGCACAGTTCTTTGAAGATGAAGACACGGCTGTTGCTGAGACCATGTCAACTTATGACCGGGTAAAATGACATACTAATTATAAGTTATATCTCAAGCATTCCTCATTGTTTGATATTGATAATGAATGCCAAGTGTGGTTGACATTATGTATGTTCGTGTTGTAACAACAACAGTGCAAAATATTGCTGCAACACCTTTGCAAAGGTCACATCTAATTATTTTGTTTGATCCTTCTCTCTCTCTCTCTCTCTCTCTCTCTCTCTCTCTCTCTCTCTCTCTCTTTTCTACAGGAGATGATAGAATTTGCCAATCTGGTCACAGATGAATGCGTTTATACATGTACTTGCTTCTTTATATGTGTAATTTTGACATCATGTTGTCTCATTTCAATCTCTACTGATTGTATGAGAATCTGTCCATATTAATTTTTATTTTATATCATATTTAAACAATAATTACGTTACAGGTGGTTGAACTGATTAACCAGGCCTCATTGTTACAAAAAGATGTACAGAGAATAGGCAACTTAAAACAGGTATGTGTAAAGATGGCATGTTCCTCTGTATTCAAGTAAAAACTGTTGGAAATTTAGAAATAAAAAATTGGCTATAAAACATATACAAGTAACATTTTTTTACCTTATTCAGTACCTTATCAGATTACAGAAAAGATAAGTATTGTTGACTCTGCTTTTTGTCTTTCCAGGTACAAGAGTTGATCATCAATAAAGACCCAAATCTACTGGATAATTTCTTAGATGTAAGTTCCCAACAGACTGGCATGATGAATACATCTTCAGGTGCCAATGCTAAAGTTGTGGATACTCTAAATTATGAGGCACATTTTGTCTGTCATCTCCAGTTATACTTCATAATCTGATGAAATATAAATCTACATATTTTAATTATTTTGTCAAACCATATGCACTTAGTCTTTATGCCATGTTAAAAAACAGTAGTTAATAAAAGATATGTTTGTAGTGAAGGAAAATAATGTATAGTAGAATTGTTAATACATATATCGGGTGTGAACTGTGGTTTACCTTTTGTGTTCCAGGAGATGCTTGCATTTCAAACAGACAAGTCCTCCGATGTCCGCAGGTTCATCATTGGTTTTATGGAGGAAGCATGGTAAGGAGTGAGTTAACACAGAGAATATATTGTCAGGAAAAATAACTTATCACAGCAGTTACTACTCTCAAGACATTCAATCAAGATCTGACCCCCTCCTTTGTATGGTATTACTAGCCAGGGTAAAGATAGGAATAGACAGGACGTGAATCTTCTATTGAGGTGTAAAGCTGGGTGAAGTATTACAGAGATATTGATTGCACATTGAACTTGTCTTTCAGCAAGCGGGATCCAGAAATATTGTCCAAGATTGTCAGCAACTTGAATATCTTACTTCAAGATGACAACATCCAAGTTCAGAAGAAGGTTATACTTTCCATGATACAGCTGTATAAAGTGGCATTACAGGTAGGTTATACTGTCCATGATACAGCTGTATAAAGTGGCATTACAGGTAGGTTATACTGTCCATGATACAGCTGTATAAAGTGGCATTACAGGTAGGTTATACTGTCCATGATACAGCTGTATAAAGTGGCATTACAGGTAGGTTATACTGTCCATGATACAGCTGTATAAAGAGGCATTACAGGTAACTTCAATTTTTCAAACTTTTTGGGTATTGTATCATATGAAGAAGTGGTTATAATCACTTGGGACATGAAATGTAATTGAAGTATTTCAATAAGACTGTTGAGTGAGTGTATTTTGTCCTCATATCTGTCAATGGCCAGCATGTTATTTGTTTCAGTGGCTGTGTAAGTCTAAGATTATCACAGAGACCATGGACCAAACCTGGCAGTTTCTGGTCAGGATCAAAGACAGGATTGTGGATCTTATGGACTCAGAAAATGATGGGTAAAACATGACTCCAATTATTCTGAATAGTGTCTGTCTTATATGCTATTTACAGTTACATTTTTTAGCTTGCAACAAGAACAACAACACATTTGTAATATTTCTGCATTTCTGCATTCCAAAATACAAAATACTTAAAGAGTTCTAAAAATCATTGCAAGTGTGACTGGCTGCATATTTACAAACTGGGACTTATTTCAGATATTATCTTTTGTTTCAGTATTCGCACCCATGCAATCAAGTTCATTGAAGCCTTGGTAGTCACTCTCTCTGCAAAGACAGAGGTAGGTGTGTGCGTGGGTGCGTGTGTGTTCTAATGTGAGAGTAGGCTTAACCTAGGCATTCACTCTGTATTGACAGAGGTACTGTAGGTGTATATGGGTACGTTAAAGTTGAAATAGGTTAAGGTTGTTATATGTTGGGCTAGGCTATGTTACTTAGTCCCTTGCTTGATATCTGTATATTTGTGTTGAGTCCATGTATATATGTCACACATTAAGCTTTCCTTAGTATTCAACAAAAGTTACCCTGGGTAAAAAGGAACCAGAAAGAAGCAAAATAAAAACCATTTATTTTCTGGCAGAACTCTAAAATGTCAAAGAAATCAGAAATTGACATTTTCTCAAAAGTGACATCTCCCTCAAAATAAGAACATTACATTTTCTTCCAGGACTCTGAAATACCAAAGAAATCAGAGAGTGACATCTCTCTAGATCAAATAGATGAAAAACACAAGTATCTCAAGTTCAAGAAGTTGGAAGAAGAAGGCAACAAAGCTCTGGATGCCTTACTGGAATACCAAGCCTCGGCACACATCTCAAGGTAAAGAATTTATCAAGAAAGGCGGGGGAGGGGGGTGATTTTGGTTTTCTTTTACCTCTTAGCAGCATTTACATTCAACAAGTTAAAGATATAAGATCTTGGGTTGTTGAAAGTCAACAGTTACAGAATCATAAACAAACCTATTTTCATGTTTGCATTATATTGTATGCACTATACCAGACAATTATTTCTATGACCTCAGTGTGAACTTAATGGCCTGTATGGGAAGTCTCACCTCCATTGCCAAACAGAGGCCACAGTTTATGTCCAGGGTAGTGCAGGCCTTTGAATCCTTACATGGTAAGCCAAGTCATCTTAGTTGTAGAACAGAATTGTTTCCAGCAAATGTTTGATTTAAAGAAAAGTTTTGTGAGCCTGAGGTTTGGTTGTCTCCTTTGGAAGAAATTGACTAGTGAAATTAACTTATACAAACTTATACTGAGTCTAGTTTTCTAGTAAACACTACTGTCTATTAATCTGGATAAACAATTTAATCTTTAGGTGTTACATCATTCAGTTTGCCTTACAAAAAACATAGAAATTGGCTCAAAATTCAAGATTGGGTTATGATAAAAGACTGCTGTATTTCAGTGAACCTCCCTCCTACTCTGGCAAAATCCCTGAGTTATAATAAAAGACTGCAATATTTCAGTGAACCTCCCTCCCACTCTGGCTAAGTCCCTGAGTTATAATAAAAGACTGCAATATTTCAGTGAACCTCCCTCCTACTCTGGCAAAGTCCCTGAGTTATAATAAAAGACTGCAATATTTCAGTGAACCTTCCTCCCACTCTGGCTAAGTCCCTGAGTTATAATAAAAGACTACAATATTTCAGTGAACCTCCCTCCTACCCTGGCTAAGTCCCTGAGTTATAACAAAAGACTGCTGTATTTCAGTGAACCTCCCTCCCACTCTGGCTAAATCCCAGGTGAACAGTGTACGTAAGAACATGAAGATGCAGTTGTTGATCCTGCTGAAGCACCCTGGCTGTGTAGAATACCACCCTCAAGTCACCACACTACTCACTGACCTCGGGGCCACACAGATGGAGGTATTGATATGAAACTTGGGCTGTCGTAAATATAATAGTGAACCGTCTGCTCAGACTGTTCCTAGTATTAGTTCAGACACATTTGTTATGAAGAAGTTAAAGAAAATAATGCTAAAAGGGGCAACAATAAAATGGCTAAATGTCAGATATACATTTGATTTTTATTTTCTCAACCAGGTTGTAAAAGCCATGCCTAAAATTGATGAAAATAGAAAAAGAAAACTAGAAGCTGGTCAACAGCAGGCCAAGAAGGCAAAGATGGAGGTAGGAGGATTTCTTTTCATTGATACTGTGGAATTTTTGGAAAATCAATGGACCTATAATTTATTTCATTATTTTCATTATTCAGCATTTCTTTTTATTGGAGACTTATCACCATTCTTCAATATTACTGCTGTTGTAATTATGATTTTTTTGTGATATAATCAATTAAATGTTTTTTTTTTTCTATGAAGTATGTATTGCATCAGACTTAATGAATGAATGATTTTATAAATAAAATATCCCTTTAAAAACCCTATATTTTTCACTATTTCCCCCCTCTTTTGCTTAGACTAAAATAGAAGATGATGATGTTGATGAGACACCATTTGTAACATTGGGTGGTGGGAAGCAGCAGACGACCACATCCCAGCAGTCGGCCATTGATGTCACAGCAGAGGAGCTGGTGCCGCGGCTGAATCCACACAATGTGGCAGATCTCGTACTTCTCAGCATGGTAAATAGTGGGCTGACTGATTATACTGAGATAATATTGGTAACCAATTATTCAACCTGATTAGGTTGCTTGGGTATCTCTTTTAAAGGCAGACTAGGTGAGTCTGACAGACATGGTGTTCTTTGGTGTAAGACTCCTCTCCCTGAGGGCTGTTGGCTCTGTAGGTACATTTTGGTCATGTTTTCCTACTCCAGAGGACATGAAATGATAACCATTTGGTTTACCACATTGTGGATGACCTGCTGTGTTCATCTTATTTTGTTTCGCTCTCCCAGGTGATGTTACCGGACACCTTGCCTGCCTCTTTCCAAGCTACATACACCCCTATTGCTGCGGCTGGTACTCAGGCACAGATAAAGCACATGTCCAGACTCCTAGCCACTCAACTGGTGGCCGCGGGCTATGGACATGGCTTCACTGAGGCCAAGAAACTCCAGGAGAAAGACAAAGCCTCTAGTTCAGCTGCTGCTGACGTGGAGGAAGAGGACGAAGACCAGGCACCTTCACCAAAACACACTATACAGACACTTGTAGGTAAGACAGGCTGTGGATAAACTTGTAAAGTCAGCCAACACATTTAAATCATTTTTTAATTGTTCATTTGAATTTATCAGTACTGTGACATTTTTCTTTATTGCTTCTTTCTAGTATTAATACAGGTGAACTCAAATATATGTTTTAAAATACCATGTATATTTGCCAGGTGGATCCACTGCTGCAGGAGTCAAAGAAGACAAAGAGGCAACAAAGAGCATCTTCCTGCCACCTCTGCCGGTAAATCAAAGCTTTGTGTATTGTTCTGTGTGGAATTCAACAAACAACTTTCAAACAACTAAAAGGATTTATATATTACATTTTTAATATAGGTCATTAGCACCCCCCCAAAAAAAAGATCCCATAAAACTCTCAAGTATTTGTTAGCATGATATGTTGCCTACTAATGATTTCAGTCTGTTGCTCCAAATAAAGCTCCTGTAGTATTTTTTATGATTTGTTGTATACCAATGATTTCAGGCTGTTGCTCCAAAGATAGCTCCTGTAGTATTTGTTATGATTTGTTGTATACCAATGATTTCAGGCTGTTGCTCCAAAGAAAGCTCCTGTAGTATTTTCTTATGATTTGTTGTATACCAATGATTTTAGGCTGTTGCTCCAAAGAAAACTCCTGGAGGATTGAGACAGTTTAAGTTGGCCAGTGTCACCAAGCCTCTGAAACCAGAGCAGCTGGATGACATGGCTGCCAGCGCCATCACCAGAATTCTCAGAGCAGACAGTAAGCAACATAAGATGTTTCAGAAATTGGAATTATCTGCAACTCCATGCTTCATAGAATACTGAACTTCTTCTAATCCTGTAGTGTAATTGCATCATGACAGTGGTTATTTGATGCTCATTTGGAAATTGCAGTGTTAAAATAAAGTTGTTTAAAAGATGAAGATTTAAAAGTATATTTTACAGTGTTAACTTATATACACAGAATAGGGATATATTTTGCTATCAGGCTAGATGGAAATAACTGCATTTGTTAAACCCTAAGTTGTGATATTACAAACAAGTTTTTCCTTGTTTTCCCAGAGCAGTCTATGTCATCAGGCATCCTGCAGTCTAGGAACAAGTTGTTGGCAGGACTTGTAGCACAGTTTGGAGGAGAGCTGAAGACCAGTAAGTGGTGTGAGACATGAAGCTCTATGATCTTAGTTTTCACATTGTTCTGGTTATCTTGTAGAGGAGTGTTCTGAAAGGAATGGTTTGAACGCTGTACTTATTCTGATCACATTTGACTATATTATGATGGTTTAGTTATGAACTATATCAGTGTGTGCTTGTAAGATCCAACTGGATCCTAAACTGAAACAACGAGGTCTTGGGAAATTTTGAGTAATGTTTATTTCAGTAACCAGCATCAGATACCCATGTGCTTGTAGTCCAATGTTTCTGACTGAAATGAAAAAAAAAGAAACAACAACAAGGCTCATTTAAAAACAAAAGAATTGTTAAACGACAATTGCAGCTGCAATCAAGAAAGTTAAACTCCCTTATACCAAACAAAAAAAAAGATAAGTCACGTTGTTTCTTTCTGTGTCATTTTACGTATTGTGGTTATTTAGTGTTAGCTAATAGATATAATCCTATTCACATTATCTTTCTATTCAGTGCTGATAGACTACATATTTGAGGACTTGCTAATAATGCTCATATTATCTTTCTATTCAGTGTTGATAGACTACATATTTGAGGACTTGCTAATACTGCTCATATTATCTTTCTATTCAGTGCTGATAGACTACATATTTGAGGACTTGCTAATACTGCTCATATTATCTTTCTATTCAGTGCTGATAGACTACATATTTGAGGACTTGCTAATAATGCTCATATTATCTTTCTATTCAGTGCTGATAGACTACATATTTGAGGACTTGCTAATAATGCTCATATTATCTTTCTATTCAGTGCTGATAGACTACATATTTGAGGACCTACGTAACCGCTCTGACCTGGCATTTGCGTGGCTGTACCAGGAGTATGCCAACTACCAGGGTTACACAGTGACCAGTGGAGAGAAGAAGAGTAGCCATGCCTATGATGAATGCTTGACCAGGCTATTGACTGGTCTTCTGAATAGACCAGACCAGAAAGAAGGGTAAGTACTCTCCTAGTACTGAATAGACCAGACCAGAAAGAAGGGTAAGTACTCTCTTAGTACTGAATAGACGCAACCAGAAAGAAGGGTAAATACTCTCTTAGTACTGAATAGACCAGATCAAAAAGAAGGGTAAATACTCTCCTAGTACTGAATAGAACCAACCAGAAAGAAGGATAAATACTCTCTTTCACCGCTCTCCCAGAACTTGCATCACACAAACAAATGACCGTAAAGGATTTCCTGTCCTTTTTTTTCATGCATGTGTATTGTGTGTAAAATGAGGTAAATGAAATATATAGCTTGGGCATCAGTGGTTTGAAGTATATATGTTGTTTAGTACTTCAAGTGTTGTTGTTTATATTGTCCACTAGGTTATTCAGTCGACTCCTGCTAGAAGCCCCAAGTATTACAGACAATGCTGTCCATGTACTGAAGAAGTATTGCCAGGATGAGGTAAGAGAGGCTCAAGGGTGGAATTTGTTCTTGGAAACAGTGTCACAGCATGATTTAATTGAGAATGTCGTCTCAGTTATTGATGAAGTACACATATACATAGAGATTTTTTTAAGTTAATCTCTCCAATTTGCTCTGACAGTAGCTTTTCTTTTTTGTCTTCTCTGTATGAACTTACACAATGACATAAAACACTATAAGATCATGGTGGAGTTTTTACTGTGTATGACAATGGTACAAAGACAGAAAATCCCACCCACTTTATTATTCTGTATCCAGTCTAGAGTGTACCTTGGGATGTCCACAGTGAGAGACCTGGTGCTCAGGAGACCCAATCAGAAAATGAAGTTCCTCAACGCCCTGCTGGACTTTACCTCCCACGAGAAACCAGAAGTGAGGAACATCGCTACCAGGGTAACCAAGAAACTGTACGAGAGACCTGACCTCAGAGAGCACATAGAGGTAACTGGCAGCCATTGAACTCTTTAGATACACTGACATCAGATATAACTAGACAAACACCCCCCTGGAGTTTATTTAACCATACTATTTAATCCTGATCATTAAATTCATTAACACTTTTTAGTCTTACTTCTCCATTTTCGTGTTAGACAAATAATATTGTTTGGACCAAATATCTATAACTACCAGAGTTATTTTGTAAATTTTCTATATTTTAGCAACATGCTTTGACCCACCTGAGGTACTTAACACAGCCACGACCACCTGCCAAATTATTTGGTCCAAACACTGGGAGGCCAGGTGAGACTAGTTTACAGTAGTAGTGGATTTGGGTTGGATATAAACTGCCTAGAAATTTTCAGAGTATTAAAGAAGTTGGTGTGTTTCATTATATTTCTGACTGTTCATTTTGATTGTTTTCTAGAATATCAAGATGTCTGGACAGACGATAATGCCAAGTTATGTCTGTACCTATACCTGGGAATACTACCTGTCAATGATGCTCTCATTCATGAGTAAGTCCACATTTTCTTTATTAGTTATAATACTTTATATGTCTGTATTTACACAGCTGTTGTTTTACTGTATGTGATCAATTCTGTTAAAGATATCCACGTGTTTTGAAACTTTATTAATTTTTGGCTCTTTTCAGGCTAGCATTAGTGTACACAGCCACATCTCCAGACATCAAGAGGACCATCTTCCGTGTTCTAGAAACTCCAGTAAGTTTGATATATTAGATATATAAACAATTAGACACAAAATAATTAAAAAGTACATTTTATAAGTAAACACTTGTCACATTTATGTCTTAGTCTCAAATAAAGCAGTTACTTGATATATATATCACTGTGAGATATTTGTTGTTCCAGGTGAAAGCCATGGGTATGCAGTCCCCAGAGCTGTTATTGATGGTGGAAAACTGCCCTAAGGGAGCCGAGACCCTGGTCACCAGGATAATACACATTCTTACTGACAAAGGTAACAGTTCTATCACATATATGACCCTGGTCACGAGGATAATACATATTCTTACTGACAAAGGTAACATTTCTATCACATATATGACCCTGGTCACCAGGATAATACACATTCTTACTGACAAAGGTAACATTTCTATCACATATATGACCCTGGTCACCAGGATAATACACATTCTTACTGACAAAGGTAACATTTCTATTACATATATGACCCTGGTCACCTGGATACTAAACATTCTTACTGACAAAGGTAACATTTCTATCACGTATATGACACTGGTCACCAGGATAATACACATTCTTACTGACAAAGGTAACATTACATGATAGGTTTGTGTTCATTGACATTTATGTAGTTGTTATATGTTGTTTAAGTTGCCTCAGTCACTCAGCATTCAGTCAAGTATTATGAAGTGTACTTTCACTGTTTCAGCTGCCCCGTCACCAGAGCTGGTGGAGAGGGTACGAGATCTGTATCACAAGAGGGTATCTGATGTCAGGTTCTTGATCCCTGTCCTCAATGGACTGACCAAGGTAATATATGTCAGGTTCTTGATCCCTGTCCTCAATGGACTGACCAAGGTAATATATGTCAGGTTCTTGATCCCTGTCCTCAATGGACTGACCAAGGTAATATATGTCAGGTTCTTGATCCCTGTCCTCAATGGACTGACCAAGGTAATATATGTCAGGTTCTTGATCCCTGTCCTCAATGGACTGACCAAGGTAATATATGTCAGGTTCTTGATCCCTGTCCTCAATGGACTGACCAAGGTAATATATGTCAGGTTCTTGATCCCTGTCCTCAATGGACTGACCAAGGTAATATATGTCAGGTTCTTGATCCCTGTCCTCAATGGACTGACCAAGGTAATATATGTCAGGTTCTTGATCCCTGTCCTCAATGGACTGACCAAGGTAATATATGTCAGGTTCTTGATCCCTGTCCTCAATGGACTGACCAAGGTAATATATGTCAGGTTCTTGATCCCTGTCCTCAATGGACTGACCAAGGTAATAATTATTAAAAGTTATGTCTTTTTAGATCCACTAAAAATAAAGTGCATACAAAAGTATGGATCAGCTTTGTACCAGCAGAAAGTGGAGCTAGTGCGTGGACAGATCAGTGGAGAGTGTGCTGTGACTAGCCTTGACCATTGTTCAAAGTAAAGTTATTATTTCCTCCCCATATACAATTATCATGTTTAACTTTGTGGACGGTCATTTGACCCATGTTAAACCTGCCTCCCTGTTGTTATTGCAGAAGGAAGTCCTGGGAGCACTCCCCAAGCTGATCAAGCTGAACCCAGTGGTAGTGAAGGAGGTGTTCAACAGGCTGCTAGGAGTGGGAAGTCAGTACTGTGATTATAGTTTGAGTAGAAAAACTAAAATTTATGGGTTGACAACTGTTACATGCTAAAGAAACCACTGTGCTAATTATAATTGATGTAGTTTGACACTGACAGCTTGCATTGGGGAAAATGAAGGTAGAATTTTGTAGCCTATGTGAAATATTTTGTGTTGAACCCTTTATTTACAAATACACACAAATAACTAGTGTTTTTTATGTTTGAAAACAGTTTTTTCATGTCAATTGCAGTCTCAGCAGAAACAGACTACTCCAGTCCTCTAACCCCAGATGAACTTTTAATTTCTCTTCACAACATTGATCCTGACAAATGTGACATGAAGACAGTAATCAAAGGTAAGATACCAACACACTGGTATAACACTACATTACTATAACATCGGTGCATCTATTTATTGAATTATTTTGGCTGAAATGTCATTCCATTATATTCCAAGGTGATTAATTCCTTTATTGAAAATGACTCCAGGATACTGAGGACTCGAGTTTACAGTTGTGACTATTTGTTAAGGACTCAAGTTTACAGTTGAGACTATGTGCTGAGAACTCGGGTTTTACAATTGTGAATGACATGATCCTTTGTTTCAGCCACCAACCTGTGTTTTGCTGAGAAGACCATCTACACTCAAGAAATCTTGGCTGTGGTGATGCAGAAGTTGATGGAGCAGAGTCCACTTCCCACATTACTGATGAGGACAGTGATCCAGTCCCTGACCATGTACCCCAAGCTGATAGGGTTCATCATGAATATACTGCAGAGGCTGATCACCAAACAGGTGGGTGGCACACTCTAGGACACTCTTCTATACCTTTATAACTCTTCTAATCTTTTAAGCAAGCTTTTCCCTGAAAGATTTGTTTCCTTTCTACATTTACAGCAGTACTCTTCAAGTTTGAGCAGATGTGAATATTTCAGGTTTGGAAGCAGAGGAAAATATAGGAAAGTTATATGTTTGATCATGTTGTGAAGTTTTCAGTTTTGGAAGTACTAGGTTTGGGAAGGTTTTATATTTAATCATGTTGTGAATATTTTAGGTTTGGAAGCAGAGGAAGGTGTGGGAAGGTTTTGTGAAGTGTTGCCAGAGGACCAAGCCCCAATCTTTCCAGGTGCTACTTCAGCTCCCTGCCCCTCAGCTGAAGAATGCCTTTGAAGTCAGTCCGGACCTGAGAGAACCCCTCCTCCACCATGTACAGGCTCTAACACCTCATCAGGTATAAAACCTGAACCAGCACTCACTGGGACTGGCTATTATGTGTACACACATCTAGGAATGTAACCAAGTCTTTCCTTTGATAAACCCGTTTTCTGTGTTAGAATTTAAATATTAAATAAATCAACTTTTTATGGCTTGTCCTGACGTAAGTTTTATAAATTAAGTAATCTGTTTTAACCCAAAATTCAGTTACAATATCAACAGCCCTTTAAAACTGTAAACATTTCCTCCACCAGAGGGCACATATACCCAAGGCAATTTCGGCCATCTTGGAGCGAGACCCTCTGGAAGAGCAACGGGCAGCTGAGGCCAAAGCTAAGGCTGAACAGGAGAGGATAGACGCTGAGAGAAAAGAGGCAGAAGAAAGGGAAAAGGAGCGGCTTTTTAAAGTGAGATGAGTTGCCATTCTAAATAATAAAAAAGGTCCAATTGGAGTTTTTTTAAATGTATTATATAAATCACTTTGCATAAAAATAAAACATTATATTGTATTTACCACTTGATTTTGATTTCTTTTATAGAATAATTGTTAGTCTCAGTTCATTCCCTAATTTTTACTATCAATATATTAATTAATGAAAACAGTTTTTCGGACTGTATCTTTTACATTAAGTGCATTAGACATTTTCATTTGATTACTTTCAGCAAAAACTTGAAGAAGAAAGACAGAAGCAGATGAGAATACAGCAAGAAAAGGCACTTAAGGCAACATCAGAGGTTGGTTGAATATCACTCTAAAATTTATAAAACCTAATGGTTTGATAAATTACATTCATTCTTTTCTTACCATTTTAAATGAAATAAACATCATCTAATGCTTATTTCTTTCTATTGAGTACATGCATCTTTGTGGTTGTTCCACCCAAGTTTGCTTTGATTTCAGGCCCAGCCTCCAGCCCCAGGGGAACCTGTGCCACAGCCCCAGGGTCAAGCCATCAGTGTCCTGGGGGGACAAGCCATTAGTGTTCTTGGACAGTCTTTCCATAGACCTCCACCTCCCAGTGTAAGGACCCAGAGTGCTCCCAGTGTTAAAACACAGCCTATACCCAGTGTAAAGACTCAGCCTTCCAGTGTAACAAAGACTGTCCCCCCAGTGACAGCTACTGCAACAGAAACCACAACACAGCACACAGTCTCTGCACCACCTGGTGGGTTTATAGTTACTACATCTTATTTTGTTATAAACTTATAAGGCTTTTCAATACCTGGTCTTATTTTATATCTTCTCTAAGTCTTTTTTTTTCTTTTGAGTGAGAATTTGAATACATTTTTTATCTGTTATATTATCATTTATTTTAATGCTAGGAAAAAATTCAATAAGCCATGCATGCAATTAAAACCAGTGTATAAGAAAATAGATATCTCACAAAATGTCTTTAAAGAAAGGTTCCCTTACTTCATAAAAGTAGATGCAGTTTTGAAAGAGAATGATAACCTGCATGTCAAGTTTTAACATCTAATATGATTTTATCTGTTCTTCAGCTTCAAACCCTTCAACAAGTCTAGTAAAATCTGAAGAAAAACAAGAACCTTCTAATGAAGGAATGGAAAAAGAAGAAAATGAAGGAAAAGAAAAACAAGAAAAGGAGAGGATGGAAAAAGAAAAATTAGCAAGACAAAAAATAGAAAAGGACAAAATTGAAAAAGAAATGAAAGAGGCTGAACAAAAGAGACTTGAAAAAGAAATGCAGGACCAAAAAGCAAGAGAACAATTAGAAAAAGAAAGACTACAAAAAGAAAAACAAGAAATGGAGAGAAAAGACAGAGAAGTGAAAGCTCAGTTGGAGAAGGAAAGACAGGAAAATGAAAAGAAAGCAATGGAATTACTGGAAAAGGAAAGGCAGCAGAAGGAAGAGGAAGAGAAGGCGAAATCAGTTAGGGAACAGTTAGATCAGAAGAGAGCAGACCAGGCAGAGAAGGGGGAAGCGGTTGTCAAGGAGACGGAGGAAGTGGTTGCCAAGGAGACAGAGGAAGTGGTTGCCAAGGAGACAGAGGAAGTGGTTGCCAAGGAGACAGAGGAGGACATGGAGACGGAGGATTCTCAGGTAGGTAGACTAACAGAACAGTTATAGCAAGGATCCTTACACTGTTGTATATCAAATATGCACTGTGAGATTTATATCTATTTTAATGTTTTATCTTCTCTTGTGATGTTGACAGTGTCAATACACTGATATCTAATACATTTCTTTATTAAATTGCTCCCGCTCCCGTTTAATAAAGATGAGGCAGGGGTTATAGTGTCGTGCCTTGTTGTCATGTACAGAAGCCACATATGCTAAAGTATCTTATTTTCACCTTCAGGAGACAGAACCAGGGGAAGAAGGGGAGGCCAAAGATGATAAACCATCCCCAGTAGTGGGGCGAGGGAGAGGGAGGGGTAGAGGGGGGAAGAAGAAGACAGCAGCGGCTGCTCCCGTCAGGAAGAGCACACGGCAGAAGAAGACAAAAGCAGATGACTGAGCATTGATGAAGTTGTTGTTTACACATCAACTAAATCTGAAAAGCTGATTAAAAAGAAATTTCTGTTCATTAAATATAGCAGAGTTGAAAAAAGATCGAGTTTCACAGAAAGCTGCTTTTTTTTTTTTTTTTTTTTTTTAAGTGGCCATCGACCTTACTATGAATTCAAAAGGAAACCACTAAGAGTAGATGGCAATACATTTGAAATGTTTCCTAGATGATAAAAGTAATGTGGCTTTAATTACGTCATTAAAAAAATGACTGCAGAATATCTTTTTTTCTGAAATATTACAGAAGACAGAATGGCAATAATGGTCATATTCAGAAGAGCTAGTTTTCTGGTAATTAAGAAATTGAATTTTACCAGTGGGATACAGAGTGTAATATGAGATCTTAAAAAATATTACTAGTGGAATACATGCAGTGTGTATAATGTGTGTACAAGTGAAGATCCAACTTAAGTACTATTGTTGATTGTCAAAATGCTGTTGCTATGTGTATATGTAGTTACTGATAATTATTGTTAAACACATGTACAGACAAACATGTCAAAATAAACAGTTGAATAACCAAAAATTAAAATGTTGACTCGTTATTCTTCCAGTGAATTTAAAAAATATTTGAATTGATGCCTTAACCATAACACAGTTCAAGCAACATCTGGCAAATTTAAAGAAGTATGAGAATTGATTAAATGAACGGATATGGCTCGTTTGGTACAAACTAACATTGGATTTAATTTGAAACCTGACAATTATATATTATTATTGTTGAGTTTTTTTGTGCATTTTTATAAGAAAGATTAACAAAAATTATTACATAAGAACAAAGGGTGCATTGCATAGTTTCTGTTTATAGTGACAAGTGATTCCCAGTAATTTTACATCGTTATAATTTATGTGCCAAAGATTGAGGGCTGTTGTCTAGTTATTAAATGGAAACGAGGCTGTGCTTTGGAGATGAGTACCCTGGTACACGAGAATTCACGAGACCCGTTCATCACCAACAACAAGATTTCACTATGGCGGACGGTTTGTATTTTCTTTTCATTCATATCTGAACTACTTTGTAAAATTTGAGTAATTAAGCTTAGATATCTGATATACTTTTGATTTCAAATTACTACACCTGTTTAAAAGGTCATGTTTGCTGAACAATCGTGTTGTTAACTCTAAGTAGCTTTACACATGCTGCTTTGTCTCTGGAGTAGAAATCGAAATTTCATGTGGTTTGTTTCGACATTTCTTACGGATGTTATGCTGAACCTGTGAACCAGAGTGTACGACTCTAGTTCAGGATCGTTGCACTGTATTCCGACTCTACGAGTGAAGTAGAATTGTGTACACGAAGCTCCTCCCAGTTGGAAGTTTGTGTCAAATGTCCATGTATTTGACTTGGGAATGAAAGACATCTCTGGCTCAAGTTAATTCAACCCGTTTACATTAAGGAACCTAATGGTAAAGGCAGAAAGCGAACTAAAACACAGATTACATTTGGTGTTTGAAAAAATGACCATGTGTATTTTCTAATCGTAGATCCACAACAAGCTCCCTCTGTTGAGCCTGAGTTGACCACAGAAACACAGCAAGCTGACCATGGGCTGGCAGAAAATATCCAGGTAATGGTTCTTCACTAAACTTTTCTGTCAAGATTTGCATTTACATTTGGTTGTAAGTGCCACAATCACCCAAAATAATTATGATTCTGTAGTTCTTTCTCTATTTATAAAATGAGATGGTATAAAATGATTGAGATTGAAGGTCTTTTATACTGGTAATTTCTCCCTTACAAGTGTCATAGAAATTTAATTAGTGTAAATATTAGAGTATGTTCACAAATAATTCTTCTGTGATAAATGAATAAGTTGTTGTTCATTGTCCCATAAAATAGTGGCAGAATATTTTTTTCCTTTAGTGCCGCACAAGATTTACTTCATTTTGTATAGCACGAAAATTCATGAGTTAGCACTCCTATAGACAAATCTGATATGCATTGGCTGTGTTAGCACAGCCAATACATATCAGAGTCATCAATAGGAGTGCAAACGCATGAATTTTCGTGCTACATTTTGTATTGCTGTGAGGTTTGTATATAAGTTGAAAATCCCTTTATTTTAAGTAGAAAGAAAGATGTGCAGAATTAAGTATCTGAATATTAGTAAAAGTTATCTATCCAGGTAAATTGTGCATGATTGGTAGTCACCAAAGTTACTTATAATATTTTAATTTGTTTTTCCTTGTCCAGAAAATAATCCAAAGTGAAAAAGAGAGTATGGAAGCCCCAGCCAAGAGGAGTAAAGTAGATCTCCAGTCCCTCCCTACCAGAGCTTATCTAGATCAGACTGTAGTCCCTATCTTACTACAGGGCATGTCTGTCTTAGGAAAAGAAAGGTAAGACATCTTCTACACACACCTAAACCAGACTGTAGTCCCTATCTTACTACAGGGCATGTCTGTCTAAGAAAAGAAAGGTAAGACGTCTTCTACACATACCTAGACCAAACTGTAGTCCCTATCTTACTACAGGGCATGTCTGTCTTAGGAAAAGAAAGGTAAGACATCTTCTACACATACCTAAACCAGACTGTAGTCCCTATCTTAATACAGGGCATGACTGTCTTAGGAAAAGAAAGGTAATGTCTATACAACCTTCCTTCTTTCCTGACACTCACAATAACTATGTTACAATTTGGGAAAATGAAAAAGTCCATAATCCATGTTTAAGTGATGGTTTTATTCAAATTCTGCTATCGGATTCCTCATGAATTAAAACTGTGTCAAGATAATTGACAGGCTGTGAGGTTTGTCAAGAGGCGGTAAATTTTAGTATTCTGTGTTACAGTGATTCGTGATATTGATCTGTTCAAATATGATCAAACAGTTATAACTTGTACTTAGATAAGTTCTACATAAAGTGGTTTATGTCCTCAACGTGTGTTTAATATCCTACAGTTTGAAGTTGTCTATTATAAGTATTGAGAAGTGAAGTATTGTCATAGCCCACACATATTTTATAAACACATGGTTTCATTTCTTCTTTCAGGCCTCCAAACCCAATAGAATACCTAGCAGCTTATCTCCTCAAGAATAAGGCTCAGTTTGAACAATAAGCAATAGACATGGACATTACATGGACATAGACTTGATGTTCTAAACATTGCTCTATTTCATTTGTTTCCCCATCATAAAAATACCTTTGAAGGCTAATAAGAGTGAACAAACCATGTTGAGATTTTATATGTGTATATTTGAAATTAACATGGGAAAGTTAAATCAATACTTTATAATAAACACAATTCTTATATATTAATATTGCTTTTCTGTTCCTTTATCGAAAATATAGTAAAAGAAAAATAGTGATGTTTCCCACAAACCGTATCCAAATGCCGATGACGATATTTAATCATCAATCCTCCACTCGCGACATCCCCCCCCCCCCCCCCCTCCTTTGAAGAGAACGGCGACTTGAATAAACACAGCAGATAATATTGTGTTTCAAGTACTCTTTATTCCTCACATACGGGCTACAGTCTGGCACGCAGGCAGGGACAGTCGCGACGATCTCTCTCTCTCTTTACTTTAGAGGCCCATTTTTTATAGGGAAGCGTACTGATTGCGTGCCTTAAATCTATTAGTAAGCGGATATGTATCTGTGCAACATAAAAGGAACATCAATAAAAGTAAATACAGGGACTCCAATATTTGTTACAATTGTCCTGAATGTGTATATATTCTCCGGGTTGGAAAGTTCCATAACGCTCGGACCTGGGACTGGTTTTAACGAAATTATCTCAGGTGTGATGCCTGTTTTATATTTTTGGTGGAAGAGATCAAAAGAGCCAAATGAAAATAATGAGGCCAAAGTACCTCTACAATTTTAGAATCGTCACCGAGTCTCCCTTTTCTGTCATCTCAAAAGGGGTGGACATTCATATCTTAATTTATTACTTTAAAGAGAGTTTTGTTTTAAATTTTGGCTTCTCTTTGGCTTGTGATTTTACTATAAAGACGGATAAATTGTATAACATTACCGTGTTATAATACGCAATTCGCAACCGTTTTATCTGAGTCACTAAAACCCCAGAGATGCGACACAACATTACTAATGTATACATTATTTACTGACAAAATTATTCTGCTGCCATTTTGTCAGATGATCGATTGAATTTAATACTTGTACCTTAGCACGTGGCGTTAATTAGGTGTTTTCTAATAGAAGATATACAAATTTTTACACATCCAATAATCATTAACTTGAAATTAATGAGGCACAAAATTTTTATGAAGTGTTGAATGGGGTTTTTATCATTTCTTCTTTCAAGTAATTTCATATGTGCAGTGACTAATTAAATCTTTATTGTTATTATCTCCATGGGTTGTATTATCGGTAACATAAGGAGAAAGTTTTTTCGTTTTCTACATTAAAGGTTTGTAAACAACCTCGATGACGTAGAACGCCAGTTGAGCTTTTATCCATCGAATTTGGACGCTGGGCATCCTTTCACCCCCAGCCCAGTGACCCTAAACACGGAGCCCGCGAGGGGAAACTTAACATCTTCCGCAGGATCTACACTCTTAGCAGAGGTGACGAACAACTCGTCAAAATTGGCACCGCCAAAACAACAAGAGGTGATTCTTCGTGAATCTGGAAACTTGATTTCCCGGAGCGGTTTTCCTGAAATGCAAATAATCCATATACATTTTATCCTTACTACTACTGTTACGAACGAGTCTACGTTTTTGGTAAATACAGACCCAGTATGGGTAGTTGGATAAGTTAAATATCATGAATCAAAATAAAATTGACTTTGTGTTAAGTTATGGATTCTTATATTGTCGTGTCGATCCGTAACAGATGTAAACTCGATGGCACTCTATTAAAGGTACATACGAACCGAGCATCGATGGAGCGTGGATTCCCAGTAACACATGTAAACCACTTCTACTAGTTTCTTATACGACTTTAAATAAATTCGACATGCCAAGGGATAAACTGAATAGATCACTCGATCAGTCATAAAAGAGCTTCAGACTGCTCCTTTCTTTAAACTTTTGGTCGGAAATTTAACCTACTTTCGTGACCTACTTTTCTGTCCCATTGACATACAATGTACAGCATAAAATGCTTGCAGAAAAATCCGTTCAAACATCATTTTCGGGTAAAATTAAACAATGCCTTTTGGTAATTCTCTTAGTTATACTACTTGAAACTAGGATCCAAAATAAATAAATAATTATTTTGGATCCTAGCTTGAAACTATATGCTGGCATTTGGTTGGTTTTGTGACAAAAAAATTGACTTTGTATGCATCTTTAATTATATCAGTCATATAGACGGATATAATGGTATATAAGAAATTATCTCATAACTGATATCTAGGTCACTTATCACGTCTATCCTATTTATTTAACGTGCCATTTCGCTGTTTAAATATTCTGTTATGTTGCTGTATGTATACCTGTCTCGGGATCAAATCTGATCACTTTACTAGCCCCATAACATGCCACCCAGAGCTTGCCTTCCGTGTCCATACACATCCCGTCAGGATATCCTAGGGAAGACAGCGTGCTCTCGTCTCCATAATCTATAGCCACTTTACGGTTTGCTGAAGGACACAGCGACATGTGATTGAGACGGATAAAAGGGATACATTTTGACATCTTTGTGCTCTTATCGTCTTTCAAAAATACACTTGATATTGTGATGACAAAAACAACAACTACATTTACAAAACTTTTTTGCTTTAGTTCTATTTTTGCCTCAGTTAAATCTCACCTAAAGTGCCTTTGTTTATGTCAAAGTCAAAGGCGTACACCTTCCTTGGGATAGAATCAATGTAGTACATCACGGAATTATCCTTGGTCCACGCCATGCCGTTAGAACAGGTGATTTTGTCCAGTTGTTGTTTAATCACCCCATCAACGCTGTAAGAATAGAACGCCCCTTTCTCAAATTTGATATCCTCCGGCTGGGATGGGTACGATTCACGAGACATGGTACCTAGAAATTGGAATATATTTTAATTATAAAACGCCGTCTTTTGTCAGCAATTTGCTAATATTTGGCGATGTATAACTGATTGCTTTAACTGAGAAATTTCTGTATCTTTTAAAGCATATATAATCATAATTATTACATCCAAAAAAGTTTTTAAAATACTTACCGGCCCAAAGCCTTCCCGAGGCATCGCACTTGGCGTCGTTAAACCTCGTATTTTGTCCGTGTTGGACCTCGGCCAGTTCAATGACTTCTTTCGTGTCCCAGTTTAGGCGGGCAATTTTATTCTCCAGACCGATGATCAAATCGCCCTTAGTGGAAGGAATCACAAACCCCGTATAGCCACCTGATGTGAAAAATAAATGTCCCAGGCATATGATTCTATTAAGATTATTTTTGTTGTTTTGAAAACCAAATAACCGTTTGTTTGGTCCTTCAACATTCATTTTTAGGTTTGGGTTTGGGGAACTCGATAGAATATTACCGTTTCAAGTAGGCCTATCGGAAATTAATAGATACCCTAATATAATTTGATAATTAGGATAAAGGAAATTCCATATAGCCTATAATCTTTGAAAAAGATTTCATGTAACCATCCTTTCGTGACTTTCGTCTTCCCCTAAGAGCTTGTTTGGAGAAGATCATCTGATTTGGCCCATCTTTCTGAATATGTTACGTACGTGGAACGTCGGGAATTTCGTTCAGACTTTAAGGAAGTTTACCGACTCACCAACATTAACGGAGCTGTTCTGTTGTGTTCCAGCGTCCCAGCGGTGGACAGTACTCCCCCCAATGTCCACGTGGTACAGACGGTTAGTCGTCTCATCCCAGTGTGGTCCCTCTCCAGTGAAACCCGCAACATTCTCCAACAGAACGCTCACTGACATCTTCCTGCACGGTCGGTTTAATATTTAGATTCTTTAAAATATCAGTCAATTCAGCTTGGAGTCTTGCTCAATTTGTGCAGCAAGTGCTCGGTATACCAGCAGACCCAGATTACTTCACTGTGGTATCATGCATACTAAACTTGTCATATCGACGCTACTTGCATATGTCGTTGAAAGGTCGTTTTGTACATTGTTACGGTGGCCCGTAGGAACCCTACGCGTCACTTAGGCGATTTGAAGCATTTCTTTTGTTTTTGAGTTGAGAGGAAACAGGCACTTGTCTTGGGATGAAGCTATTTATCTGAAATTAACGGATAGTATAAAAATATCTGAAAACCAGGGTCGGTCGCGCTAAACTTACAAATTTTGTCTGGCACTATGAAAATACACCTCGTCACGTGAGTGCGTTTAATGTAATAAGATAAAATATACAGATCGAGTGAGTGGCTGTCTGTCTTCCTTTATTATTAAAATTATCCACAGACTCAGTTAAAATGCATTTAAAGATTAAGTAATCTTTGCCAAAAATGCCTACCAAATGCCTGAAATGCCACCATAGATTCAAATAGTAAAACTAAGAGACATGCAAAAGTATATCGTTTCATATTACCCGAAAAATGATATTTGAACGGATATTTTCTGCTTACTTTCTGTGCTAGCGTTGTATATAACCGGAGCGTATCAGTAGGTCAGATTAGTTGGTCATTTTACAAAGAAAATTTTGTAGAAGTTGCAGTTTCAAAGCTCTTTATGGCCGACCGAGTGATTAATTCGATCGGTTAATTCCTTGGAATATCGACTTTATTTGAGTCGTATGAGCAACTTGAAAAGTGGTTTATATGCGTTACTGGGAATACACGCTCGATTCAAATGTATCTTTAAAAGTGAGGGTATAATGATGAAATGCGGAACAATGAATAAAGACCTTACATTACAGTTATGTGGGTAAGTCATGTATGAACAGGAATAAACAAAAGGTTGAGTGTCTGTGGGAAAATGTAGCTTTTGTTCGCCAGTTCTGTAAAAAGTTAAATAGACGGTTTATGTATATAAAATCAATACATAAAATATAAAATCAAGACTGTGGTGTCTGCCTGGTGATATACATGTACATATTATTTAGAGCGAAATCATCCATGATTTATTACATACCGTCTCTTTCTGTCTCGTGAAATCGGGCCTACATATAGGCCTAAATGTATGGGTGCAATGAAAATATTTAACCATAATGATAGGCTATTAATCAAAGTATATAAAACGAATACTTTTATATGAAAAACAAAGCGTATACTGTATGTAAATCTTAAAGTTTGAGGAGGATATATGTAGTTATTGACGTACTTCCACCCCTTATTAAAGCGTTTTTATTTAGTAGGCCAACTGTACTCTAGACCTTTGCATACGTGGGTTTTAGGCCTGCTTGTTTACATAGTTATTTTTAAGTTTAAGTGTGAATAAGGCAGTTTTTTCATTTGTTTCTCAAACGAGTAGCAAAAAATTCGAAATAATGGCTTTTGTCTCACTATTATAACTTATTAAAAGGGGATAAGACGCCCGACTCATTCTTCGGTGATTTTATTAATATATTTTCCTTACTTACTTGATGATGAACATCAATTTGTAATTCCAATATTAATTGTGTTTCATCTCAATTTTGTTATAAGTACAATTTTCCCTATTTACCGGTTTAAGGGCTCTGGGAATTTAAATTTAAATTCATAATAGCTGTTCATTTTGGCAACAAAAAAAAAAATTAATTTTCCAGAGGTAAACTGCTATTTTTTCATACTTACTAATGGTTTATGAATCCATTTTTACATTCAGAGTCAGTCCCGGTTTTTTTTTTTTTTTTTCTAAAAAGATTGTTTTGATGTAATAATCTTATCTGTGGAGGTCACATGCTGTGATGACAAGCACAGTTTTCAGAAAATTTATATAACTGCCGTTTTGGTGGTAAAATAGAATTTATTATATTTATATGTGAAATATAGAGCTCATACGAAGAGTTAATTATTATCTATTAAATGTAATTCAGTTTGTTTAAAAATAGTTTTGAGAAAAAATAGCTTCTCAGTATAAACTGCTTTAAATGAGATGTTTCGCTCAAAGTATCTCACGCCTGTTAAGTCACTTGAAGAATACATAATTTGAGTTAAAGCGAGAACAAAATTAATTACATCCCACTAAAACACTCTTATGCTCTCTTATGCATATAGAGAGCCAAAACTTGCGCCTTTTTATTGTCCAATCAAACGACGGCTCTTATTCACTGCAGTGCATTCCACTATTGGCAACAACAAACAAGGTGCCCGAGTTAGACTCAAAGGAGTTGCTCAAGCATATATGCATTTAGTAACGTTTAATATATCTTATATTTTTCACAAACAGACATAGTTATGTCATCGCCAGAAGCAAGTGATACAGAAGACGATATTGGAGACGAAGAGTAAGCAGTGGCAGTATTTTCAAACGTCTTTTACTAAACTATCGGTGCAACGTCTCTCTCTCTCTCTCTCTCTCTCTCTCTCTCACACACACACACACACACACACACACAGAGAGAGAGAGAGAGAGAGAGAGAGAGAGAGAGAGAGAGAGAGAGAGAGAGAGAGAGATTTATGCCAGTATTACTATAACCCATATAATTCGATTCATTAAAGGTTACAGAGTAAGAGCGGTATATAGTTAGAGTAAATAAAGATAGATGTGTGTAAATTTTTTCATTAAGAATGTCTAATTCACTCACTGATAACAAACATGTCCATGAATTTATTTCTTTGAATTTTTTCAAATATTAGGATGAACGAAGAAAATGGCGATACTTCAGAACCTGGGGCAAAGAGAAGAAAAAGTAAAGTTCGAAGCAAAAAGTCAGGGTAAGTTTTAAACAGTTACATGTACTAGTAATGTTCAAAGATGGGTCATACTTATATCATACTACATGTACCTATCAGTACTGGTAGATAATGTAATGGTATGTGAAGTTGGATCAACAATATCAATTCTGTATATCATGCATGTCATGTAATGCTGTTTTCCAGTCATACAATTTACTAACTTGGCTTATCATTTCTGCTTTTGCATTGACATTAAGTGAGTTACAAGCCACTATTCTTTCTCTTTATTGATTCTTATAAAAAATGTAAGCATCTGGCTGGTATCATGTTTCTAGTTTAATATGTGCTGATGAAACTTACACAAAACTCTGCTTAAATCACTACTGATGGTAAAAACTTACATTTTACATGTACAAGTTCAAGTAATGTATTTCATATACATGCAGGTTAAAATGTGTGTTTTGTCAATGTTAATTCCAGACCCAAGAAGAAGGGGAGGACATTTCTAGCTATTGAACCTAAACCAGAATGGCAGTTCTTGAATACAGAAGAGTCTGAAGAGCCACATGAGCTGACAGTGACACACGTCAATCAGACATGGTCTTTAAATGTAAGTAGTTGACATTTATTTCACAGTATCCAAGGCCAGTGTTTTCAGCAGGTATTTATTCATCCAAGAACTATTTAAAATACTTGTAAATCTTATGATTCAAAATGAAAGCTTTTTATTGGTATTTCTTAGGCATTCTTAGTGGTTTGGGTTTTACAATAAAGAGACTGATAAAATGAGAAATATATGCATGTGTAAAATAATCTGTATTGATATCATATTTCTGAAAGAAAGGAAAAAGCTGTTAAAAAGAACAATTTTAAGTGATGCTCTGAGGCAGCACTGCTTGTGGGCATGTATCAAGAAAGCATATTATTTTAAGTTAAAATTTGAGAACGACGCTAAAAGTGTTTTTTTTAAATTTTTTTTTAGAAAGGGAAGAACAATACTGCTTCTAAAGCTGAGGAACAAACATCTGAAGAATGGCTTCAGAACCACAGTGTAGAAGAAAGCAAATTAACAATGAAAGACCTGGTGGCCAAGGGGAAACCTGGAAAGTAAGTTGTACATACCGTATTTTCTATCAGTGATAATCAAATGCACTATTGGGCATATTTCTCTCTATTTATTGTTTAATCTTGATGCTATCATTTAATGTAAACATGTGGTAATCTATTAAATATTTTGTCATTTAGGCCAACATATGACAGGACTACTGGAAAGGTGCAGCAACACTTGACTTTTGATGCCAAAGACATCAATGAGTTTGAATATAGGTTGCACATGTGAGTATTTCCTTGTCCTCAGCAAGTTCAGAATATAAGCTAACTTTAGTACTTAGATGAGTTGTCACTGTCATCATTTTAACGCATAAATTTTGCATCCTGTATATAGTCATTACATAAAGTCAGGTTAAAATTTAATAATGATTTAAAATTTAATTATGATTTTTTTTTTTTTTTTTTTTGCATTTGTAGGCAAATAGAACATTATACAAAAAGAATCAAGTGGATGCTGAATGGAAGTAAAAGGGTAAGAAAATACTGTGTGTATAAAAGCTACACTTAGTCAGTGAGTTACAAACTTAGACCAGAAGATTGTAACTTTAATGGTTTTTAGCAGACTTTGTTACTGAATTGAATTCTAAAACCTGTTTATTTAGTTGAATGGTTTATTGATTGTTGATGTCATAAAATTGTCTATTTTGAAATTCAATCATTTTTTGTCTTGATTGAAGATGTTTGGACTAGTGAAAGGAAACAAGGTGGCAGTGGTGATTGATTCCTCAGATGCCAACTGTGGCTTTGGTCGTCTTTCCAACTTCCAAGAGGCTCTGATTGTAAGTATGGAGCTTCCTGGTTAGCAGGAACTGTTATAATTGATTTATCAGAAATGGATGCTTTGTAAAGCTTGTATAGCTATTTGAATGAGTATTTTAAAAGGAGATGTGGTGAATTTCATGTTACAGAATTTTCATAAATCACATACCACTCTCTGTTAAGTATGTTTAGTATGTTCTGTAAGATATTTGGAAGAATGACTCTTCTCTTGATATGTGTTTTCTGTTACTCATCATAACAGACAGTAAACAAGTTACACAATATATGTGTTTCATACATTACATAAACTTACTTATGTCTCTTTATATTTAAAATTTGAAAATACTGTATCATGTGAACAAACAGAAGAATAGTTTGTCCATACAGACAGACATAATTACAATAACAAGTAATGTTGTAAAGGATGTTAATCAGTAAAATAGTTTAATGTCTTCTTCATTCCCCAGCACCTGATAGATGAGCAGTTGTCAGGCAAACAGAAGCTGTACTTGGTCAAGTTTGGTTCAGACATGGAGAAATGCTGGCAACATGTGAGAGATATCAACCACAGGACGTAAGTAGTGCCACAGTCCATGTTTCCATCTGAAACAAAGTTGCAGTATACCTCACTTTTACTGTATCATTGCCTTTGTTCATTTATAAAAAATTAATCCCCCTCTTAAATAAGACAAATGATTAATATTATGTCAGGTCGGAGATATATTTTATATCATTGGTCTAATTGCAAAGAACAAAAAAGAAAAAAAAAAAAGAAAATACACCAAGATATCTAAAATGTTTTTGCATATTTACTCAAAGTTGGCAGCCAATACTGAATAAACTCAAAATGTTTTAATATAGCTTAAGTTAAAATTTAATTTTTTTTTTCAGTCTTGATGAGGCAAAGGATTTTGTTGCAAACCTGAGACCAAGTGGAGGCTGTAACTTACTGAAGGCCATGAAGCACATCTATAGACTGCAGGATATCAACCAGATAGTACTGATACTGGGCAGTGTGTAAGTTTTACAGGATATCAACCAGATAGTACTGATACTGGGCAGTGTGTAAGTTTTACAGGATATCAACCAGATAGTACTGATATTGGGCAGTGTGTAAGTTTTACAGGATATCAACCAGATAGTACTGATATTGGGCAGTGTGTAAGTTTTACAGGATATCAACCAGATAGTACTGATATTGGGCAGTGTGTAAGTTTTACAGGATATCAACCAGATAGTACTGATATTGGGCAGTGTGTAAGTTTTACAGGATATCAACCAGATAGTACTGATATTGGGCAGTGTGTAAGTTTTACAGGATATCAACCAGATAGTACTGATATTGGGCAGTGTGTAAGTTTTACAGGATATCAACCAGATAGTACTGATATTGGGCAGTGTGTAAGTTTTACAGGATATCAACCAGATAGTACTGATATTGGGCAGTGTGTAAGTTTTACAGGATATCAACCAGATAGTACTGATATTGGGCAGTGTGTAAGTTTTACAGGATATCAACCAGATAGTACTGATATTGGGCAGTGTGTAAGTTTTACAGGATATCAACCAGATAGTACTGATATTGGGCAGTGTGTAAGTTTTACAGGATATCAACCAGATAGTACTGATATTGGGCAGTGTGTAAGTTTTACAGGATATCAACCAGATAGTACTGATATTGGGCAGTGTGTAAGTTTTACAGGATATCAACCAGATAGTACTGATATTGGGCAGTGTGTAAGTTTTACAGGATATCAACCAGATAGTACTGATATTGGGCAGTGTGTAAGTTTTACAGGATATCAACCAGATAGTACTGATATTGGGCAGTGTGTAAGTTTTACAGGATATCAACCAGATAGTACTGATATTGGGCAGTGTGTAAGTTTTACATGATATCAACCAGATAGTACTGATACTGGGCAATGTGTAAGTTTTACAGGAGTCACAAACTCCCCCTAACTGATTCAGCTAGATATCTGTGTTTGGTAACTAATCTAATGTTTTGTTTTAAATGATTTTAAATCCTTTTGTTGTTTTTAGTGCACAGGTAACATAATATTTTCTCCGTATGAAGTATGTACACTTTAATTATTTACCTGCCTTATCATGTGCATGGTTTTGCCAGGTTAAACAAATCACTTTAAAGTGCATTTTGCGTGTGTTTGTACAGTGTCATTCTATTTACTCATTACAGTTCATATATGTTGACTAATCAAATACTCTGAATCAATTCTTGTCAGTGGAATATCACTGTTGATGACATGTGGTTGGTTTTCCTGTCCTTTCCAGACCTGATCAGAGTTCTGAGGTGCTGACAGATTATATACTTCAGATGGGGGTAGGAAAACATGAGCCTCTTCACACTGTGGCATTTGACTGCAGCAACCACCTCACTAATGTAAGACACTCTGACAGCTCTCATACAGTGCTTGTCTGTATTACTTTGCTTTCATATATGGCCATACATATGTATTACATTTGCTGGTAAAAATTGCATTCTTCCTCCATTTCTTACTGTTTATGTTGTCAGAACTTGTGATGATTTTGTACTTTTCTCTCGGCATTATACAATTCAACATATTGGTTTCCTTTTTATTAAAAATCAAGAACCTATGTGTATATTTTTAAGAATATAAATATATATACGTGTAAATATATATATATATACGTATATACGTATAAATATCTGTGGCCCATACAGCAATTTTTCTTTACAGCTGACATTAAAGACCCTAGCAGCTGAATCTCGTGGGAGATATCACTGTTACACATCTACTTCAGAGGTGAGTGTTGCTTTGATATCATTGGTTTTATTAATTATTACAAACTCCAGTCAATGAACATTGATTAAATATAGCCCAGAGTGCAGAGGGTGATTAGGCCAGTGCACTACATTAAGTTATTGATTCACAAACCCACAGATGTAGGATTACATTAACTCTGTTTATATTGATGCACGTCTTCTGTTGTGTGTTTAATATGATAGTTATGAATGGTAAAGGGTTAAATCTGATGATACTAATTTTTACAACTATGGGAGAAACACAATACATGCTTATATAGAAATTAATGGATTAAGCAAATAAAATGTTTGTATGTGTTTCTTAATACATTTAAAGAAAAGTTAAAAGATTGTGCCCATTTGCTTGTTTTTTTAAACAATGCTCCATAAATACCATTAGGAAAATTTAGAAAAATTCAATCAAAATTCAATCAAATTCAATCAAAATCAATGCTACAAACTTAACTGAACATGTATCATTAAAAAACTAACAAGAAATGATTTGTTTCTGGTTATATTATGGAGTTAGATGATAAAGTAGTAATAATGAGTACAGTGATAGGGGAGTAGATTAAATAGCAATAGATATACAAAAATGGAGTAGTTCCATGTAGTAATGTGTTTTCCACTTACTGTCATCAGGAACAGATCTACACTGGCTCAGATATCAGCTTACTGCTGAAGGAGATCAAGAATGCCCAGGATGTAATTAACAAGATTAAAGAGATGAGGAAGGGAATGATGGGAGATGCACTGGTCAGCATTGAGAATGAGGTATGCTTCTCTTTAACACACCTTTACTCACATTACCCACTTTATTTGTTAATAATGAATTATAAAATTCCATGAATACCATTTAAACTCATCTCAGCATATAGAAATTATATAGACAAGAAACCCCTAGCTATAAAAGAATTAGTTAATATTGTGACCAAAGCTATAACATATGTCTCTTGCAGATATCAATGGAGGTGACCCAGGTCCCCCAGTCCCAGTTTCTGCCCCGCCCCCCAGGGCACAGTAACCCCCTGAGGATAGAGATGCCAAAGTTCCTGGCTAAAACATCAGAGGAATGGCTCAAACAAAATGGCTTGAAAGGTAGTATTTTATAAATATAAAAGTTTGTAGTTGTATCTGAAATATCAGAGGAATGGCTCAAACAAAATGGCTTGAAAGGTAGTATTTTGTAAACAAAAAAGTTTGTAGTAGTTGTATCATAAAGATGGTTCTACTGGATCATAAATAGCTTAAGGACCAAAAAAGTTAATCTTTGTGGTTTTTCTTCTTTTTTTAGCCAAACATCTAGATCTGTATCAAGTTCTGTCTCCAAATGCATACTCCTTCAAGGAGGAGTTCATCCCAGTGATAAGAAAAACAGTGCAATCCCAGGTTCATGAGGTAAGGAGCCATTACACTACTTCATACCCCTGTTACATGTCTGTACATTTCGTATATAAGGTGAATAATATCTGTACACAGTCATTACAGGTTTTATATTGTCATCAATTGTGTGAATATAAAGATTTCCTTGTTATTTGTAAATTAAGTTCCATTGGCTCATCGTTTTTCATTAAACTGAAACAGTAAAAGTTTTGTTGTTTTGTTTGGTGGAGAATATTCTCAGCCTCCCTGATGGTATAATGTCTCCTCTCCTTGCAGAAAGCCATGGCACAGTTTCACTGGCAGGACGGCACGGTCAGAAATGTCCATGTGGACCTCACCCAGATGTTTGAGTACCAGAAACACCTAGGAAGCACTGTCAAAGTGTTTGAGAAGAGAATTGAATGGCTGTCCTCTGGCAGTAGGAAAATATTTGGGAGCATTGTGGAGAAGAAGTGAGTTGTTTATCATGACATGACATTTTTTCTGTTTTCATGGCGCTGTTTAGATACCTGCAATTTTAGTATACCTGAAAATTTATTTCTGTAACAGATTTATAGAGAGGGTGTCAGCTTTTGCTATGAGTGTCAGCTATGTAAGTTTATAGTATTTCTGTACTCACAATAATAGCTTTAGACAACATATGTAAATATCATTTAAATATCATATTATTCTGAGCCTTTTCTTTCATATTTGTATATTATTGTTATTCCAGTGTGGTTCTGCTCATTGATCTGTCACTACCCAATGCCAACTACTTAATTCACATCCAGCACTCATTGAGACTGCTTCTGGAGCAACAGATATCTAACAGGGAATACTTCAACATTATAGGGTAATCTATTTACAGTAATGCCTTTATTTAAGAGTTTTTTTCCAAGACTAGGCAAAGATGGTTAACTTTTTAGGTGATTGATCTTTTTTTTTCTTGACTTAAACCTCAATTTTTCAATTATTTTTTTGAAATAAGATATTTTGTTACGTTCACTTCATGTGCATTGAATAAATCGCTAGTAAAACATTTTGGGAGGATCTGATATATTGATCTTGATATTTCAGTTTCACTAGTCGTGCTGAAATGTGGAGGCCCACAATGGTAAAACCTACACCTGAGAACCTGCAGAGTGCATGGAGGTGAGACAGCCACATTGCTTCAGTTAATCTCACCTAACACAATGATTTCACCGGTGTCTTTACAGTGAACAAATTTCTACAGTTTATCTCACCTAACACAATGATTTCACCAGTGTCTTACAGTGAACAAATTTCTACAGTTTATCTCACCTAACACAATGATTTTACCAGTGTCTTTACAGTGAACAAATTTGTACAGTATATTTCACTGAATACAATGATTTCACCAGTGTCTTACAGTGAACAAATTTCTACAGTTAATCTCACCTAATACAATGATTTCACCAGTGTCTTACAGTGAACAAATTTCTACAGTATATCTCACTTATGAATATGATTTCACCAATGTATTACAGTGAACACAATAGTGTTGTTATGTAAAAGTCCTTTAGCATGAAGAAGATTAAATATTCCATTATTTGTTCCCAGGTGGGTTCTTGGTCTGCAGTGTGGGGGAAGCAGAAACTTCTTGGAGGCCTACAGAATGACAGTGGAGAATGAAGAGGAACTGAAACACCACATTGGTAAAATAATCACAAATTTGCAGAATGTAAACATATGCTTGTATTCTTAATATTTTGGACAATCAAGACCCAGTTTCATCAACAACAGGATAAAATTGCTAACCTCTGGACAGTTATCCTGAGGATAGCAGCCATTTGATCAACTGGATGACAATATTAGAAACAGAAATAAATATCTAGTATTTAGAAAACATTACTTTACCCACAGGATAAGTGTATATTACTTTACCCATGGGATAAGAGTTTCATCCAATAGATAGTGTCGCCAAGAGGATATCTCTGTCCAGTGTTGGTGAAACATGGTCATGTTTTAGAGCAGCCTCATGGTGTGTGTTTTGTTTTTCAGAGGTGGAAGGTGTTTACCTGTTCACCAGCGGTGTTCCTGATCAACTTCATGGTGTGTGTTTTGTTTTCCAGAGGTGGAAGGTGTTTACCTGTTCACCAGTGGTGTTCCTGATCAACCTCATGACGTTTGTGCTCAGTATGTGGAGGAATCGTGTTCAGGGCGCGGAATCAAGCTCCACACCGCCCTGTTTAATGTGGATGACTACGACAGTGCTGGTGCTATCCCTGGTCGCTATGCAAACATTACCAAGACAGCAGAGAGCCTGAGAAATTTGGCTCACAGCACAGGCGGCAGGTTTCATTGGTTTAGAGAGACAGGTAATAGAGATGGTAGTTCACTGAGGGATTATATTGGTTTCATATATTTCATGTGACAGAATTTTTGTGCAATTTCTTTGTTTTTTGTTTCCATGATGTTAACAACTTCAGTGCATCATGATGTTAAGCAGTGAAATGTCTTATATTATGATAATACATAAAATCAGCCCCTCAAATCTTTAGTTTGGAAATTGAAAAATAAAGCCTATTAAATTATTTAGCTTTAATGTCATATAATTAAAGGAAAAATTTCTGGTATTCTAACTGCAGCAGTTTGAACATTAATTTAATTTATTACAGGTGTAATAGAAAGTGATGATGTTCAAGAAATTCTGGCAGAAATCGACAGAGCAATAAACTTCTCCCAGAAATGTGCAATGTTAGTGGAGTCTGTAAAGAAGAAATATAAAGCAAAAGAGGTATAAAAATTGAAATAGGCTTTGGCATTTTTTATATGGAAGTGTGTAAAACTGGTGGTAGAATTTTAGATATGATAAAAAACATGACATCATACTTTAAAAAAATTATGCTCCAGAAAATGAACGCAGAAAATTGGACAACTTTTTCAATTTTGTATCATCTTTTTTATGCATAGATATCTGAATTTTTTGTTTTCCTTTTTAAGTTGGAGTATTATGAAGAACAACTGCAGGCACTGCCCTCTAGTGTCACTCCATCCAAGAACAAGAACACCCTCCCGCCTCCCAAGATGAACGCTCTCTCCTTGGCTAGACTGGTAGGTGCCTCATTGCCTTTGGTTCACAATGCTAACACAGAGCTTGTTCTTTACATCTTTCTGGTTTGAATTGTATTAACTTCACAAAGCATCAGCGTATTAAGGTATTTTTATTCATTTACAGAAAATATCTGAGAGCCAAGATGAGTCTGTCCCCAAAGCACTCACCTGGAGGCCCTCAAGTGCCAAAGACAGCATAGCACCCAGTCGTAAGTCATGTGGAGCATGTTGTTTGATTGAAATCAACTGTAATAAGATAAAACCACAGCCCTTGTTTTAAAACACTTGATTTTTACTGTAAGAGCAAATTAGTCAGTACATGGCGTCAGTATTGCAATAAGTGTGCTGACCAAGCACAACCACTACACTTCATTTTTTAAAACAATTTTCACATTAGAAAGAGTGCTGTATATTTTGGTACAAATTCAATTTTTTTAACGAAATGATTTGACACATTTATACCTAAAGTCTTAGGTTTCAGTTTCTTTTATAAGGTATGTAAATAGGAAGTTTATTTCTTGATCAATGAAAAATATTCACTATTTAAGCACCAAAAGGAAACAGACCAACATCTGCCAAGGATCCCATGATGAAAGTGAAGTCCACATATAAGAAGACAACCACACAGCAGTTTTACACAGATGATAAGAATGGCATAGGTCAGTCAACCTTGTTAGTCATTGGAAGGGTTTTCCTATATTTATTTCTTTCTTTATGTCTTAAAGTCTCTTTACCAGTGTAAGATTAACTTTCCATCTGATGTTCTCCATGCCACATATTCACTGTGCACTAGAGACCCTTTAATGCATTGTGACAACATGATTTTAGTATTGTTCAGACTGAGCTGAGTTTTGTATCTTTACTCTTCTTCTAGTGGTGTTTATTAATATTTCATCTTGTGTAGGTGTTGTATTCAAAAGATACCCTAACATGAAGTCTGTGAGAAAGGAGATCAAACTAGCAATGATACCGGAAAAGGAAGAAATTATGACAACAAAAGAAGTAAGAAAAATTTCATTTACTATTTGTAATATTGGTTGATTATTTATCAGTTATAGTTGCATAAAATAACACTGTTTGTTTACTATTTTGGTAAATTGGAAAATGTCAAATATAATTCACAGTCAGTCGTATTAACCATTCTTTTGATACTTGCTTGTAGTTTTTTGGAGTAATGATAATGGTCTTGGAAGTGTGTGAAAATAAATAATTTCCTATAAATAAGGTGTCTTTCTTGAGTTCATACTTTGATTATCATAATGATTTTGTCTCAGTTAAAGAATACTTTTGTGGACTGTCCAAACTAAAGCTGGACCTGACCATTATATTATGATGTAATAATTCAATACTTTTGTCTCTCAGTGGTTGAGGCTGTATGGACTGTCTAAATTAAAGCTGGACCTGACTAAGCTGGTGGGAAGTCAAGACTGCAGACACGTTCAGGGAGAAGTCAGGACTCTTAACAAGATTGTTCCTGCAAAGTAAGTTACTTAGAAAATATACATCATTGAATACAATATTATTATGAAAAATGTTTTGTCATCACAATAAATTGTGTATCTTGAGTCAAAAACCAAATTTTAAAAGAAATTTAATGTTATTATACAAGGCCAGTGACAGTCAATACCTACACCAATTTTCAGCTATGATTTTTTTCACTGAAGAATGCTTCCCCCTTCCAGGTACTGTGACATCTTTCCCCATGTGAACATAGGGGGTACTATCAAGCACCTGCAGCTGTTACCCCATGAGATCCTGGAGTACCAGGAGATGCTAGAGAAGGTGCTAAGGAGGTACCTGAAGAGACTGCAGTTTTTGCTCAGTGGTAAGCTGTTGGTCTAAACTGAGTATTATATTATGATGGCTTATGGCAGTATTTGTGAGGTCATGATCTCAAACTGTTGCCAACACTAGGTACCCATATAGATACCACATAGATCTTTCACATTGTTAGAGGCTATTTACTCCTTGTGGGGAGCTATTTGTAATTATGTAACATACAATGTAACTGAAGATAAGTCTGGGATCACTTCAGATTAGCTAAATGTTTTCTCACTATCTATGGACATATGTATATATATGTTGTCAAGAGGTTTGCATTTATAGAATTTGGAGTGGGAGAATCTGATTTGAATAAAGCAATCGTTCATATATATAATTGTGAAATGGTTGCTGCAATTGCAAAGATTTTTTGCCAAAAAATTTTTATGCATCTGTTGAAAAGTTATTTAATTTGCTTTTTCAAATTTTGTAGACTTGTCTCATACCTAGTTACTGTACTTTACATTGAATTGCATGACAAACTGTGCTATTAAGAGATTCTCACAGTGCTTCTTATTACACACTGGAGATAAGAATGTATGTGTATATCTTTTTGTCCACCATTGCAGGCAGCCGTCGCGTGTTTGGAGTGATCTGTCACAAGAGGGTGGCCATCTTGATTGACACGTCTGGTTCTATGGACCAACATATGGAGGAACTGAGGAAGGAGCTGGCATCTCTGATATGGGATCAGTTGTATAAACTGGGGGCAAAGTAAGAGCCATGGACAGCATTTTTCTTTTAGCCAATTATTAATTACATTTTTCATTGAGAATGTTGCCTCATGGGATGGAGGGGGGGGGGAGAAGAGAGGGAAGGCTAGGAGGGGTGGGAATCACAAAATAAAACTGAACATGTCATATGTTTCTTCAAATGAAGTATAATGTATAGTGCACACCACTGTTTTCAGTAAAAAGAATCTAAATGGATAAGCTACATGTAAAACTTCTTTGTGTTATTCAGCTCCTGACAAAAGTGGTCCCCCACTTAATTTACTTATTACTATTTTGTCCAGATTCAACTTAATTCGTTTCTCTCACACCTGTGAGAAGTGGGAAGAGAAGATGGTGGACGCCACAGAGTCCGCCTGTCATGACGCAATACGCTGGGTGTCTAAACTGGTGGCTTCTGGGAACACATGCACCCTGGATGCTCTGGACGTAAGTTTTACAGTTCTTTGTAGAATGTTGTATTGACAACTGTGCTCTTTATGAATGAAAGGTTTTATATCTTACACATAATAACAGTTACAATGGAATTGGTGGAGTTGCCTTAAAACACACTCTCTATCTCATGCCAATCTTGAGAACTTTTTATTATCCCTATTCAAATGACACATGCCACTGTTGAATCATATCCTTACATAAATTTTACAAATTCAAGGTAAATTCAGTTCAAACAAAACCACAGTAATATCTCCATGATACATTCTAGAGAGCATTTGAGGATGAAGATTTGGAGGCAATCTACCTGCTGACAGACGGCAAACCTGACCACAGCACCTCCATGGTGCTGAGAGAGGTGGCGAAGATGAACACGGACAGACACGTGGCCGTAAACACCATCTCCTTCAACTGTACTGACAGGTAAAATATGTCACAGACCAAGTACCATCATCAGGGATGGATTTAAGGATTATTTGAAGGGGGGTTCCATGGATGCGAAGCCAACCCCCCACCCACCCACCCACTTGGTGTGTGGTTTGGGGACTGCTGAATGGCTCCAAAATTTTTTGGTATTTTAGAGCGCAAACAGTGCCATTTTGTACGGTTTAGAACTATGATTCAGCTAGTCAAAATTCTAATTTCAAGAGGGGACCAGAAATCGAAAGGGGGGGGGGGGGTCAGGACCCCTCTGACCCCACCCTTAAATCGGCCACTGCATCATTATCATTTACATCACATTGGATATCACAAACATCTTCATTTCACAAGGTGCTGTAACAGTTTGTTTTTAATTGAATTTGAAATTTGTATTTCAGCACTGCCAACAACTTCTTGAAGATGCTCGCCGCAGAGACCAGTGGCAGATACCACCGAGTGCACAGTGACTTTGACGCTCACAGGTTTGCCCACAAGTTGCTGACAGAAGGATTCAAAGAGGCAGAGGTATTATGGGATAGATGGTGTCTGTATTAAAGCTTATGCTGTTAGATGCTGTTATCATTGCTGAAATACTATTCTTCCTAATTTTATTACTGACAAACTTGATTATAATATGTTCCCAATTTCCAGTACTCTCACCTGTCAGAGCTTGCTGACAAACATGATTTCAATAGTGATATATTGAAATCATGTTTGTCAGAGCTTGCTGACAAACATGATTTCAATATATCATTATTTCCAGTACTCTCACCTTTCAGTTTGATGACAAACTTGATTACAATATATCACTATTTCCAGTACCCTCACCTTTCAGTTTGATGACAAACATGATTTCAATATATCACTATTTCCAGTAACCTCGCCTTTCAGTTTGATGACAAAATTGATTACAATATATCACTATTTCCAGTACCCTCACCTTTCACTTTGATGACAAACTTGATTTCATACAATATGTCACCATTTCCAGTACCCTCACCTGCCAGAGTTTGATGGAGATGATTTGAGAAGATTAGGGACAGAGATTGCCCAGGCTCGAAGGTTTTTGACACAGGCGCGCTCCTTCATGTAAGTGATGACAGCAAAGATCAGGACTGGCCACAACTGTACTGCCACTTGAACTGTTGCACTCTGCCTTTGGTTATATGAGTACTTACAAACATTTTTGACAAATTATAGTTTCATAAAAGAAGTCTAAAAAAATCTGCTTGATATGTATTAATAAGTAGATTAAGTTGATAAATCATTTTATTGACAAGTTCACATTCTCCTGTTTTTACAGGGAACTGTTCAAGGACCACCAAACAAGACCACATGACAGAAGCAGGACGTCAACCACCACTACGCAGCCAGTCATCAATGGAGGCTGGGTCAATGGTGCAGGTCAGCTGAAAATTACTTTGGGCAAAAAACACATTTGATGTCTTTGACTGTAAACAAAAGTCCCCATGATCACATAAAAGGCAACAGCAGCATATCCACCAATTTAATAAGGTGTATCCTACGCATCCTTCTTTACAGTTTATAACAGAAATTTCATTGTATCAGATTTTTTGTAATTCAAACTGAACATGTTATAGTTTGGTTTGTAACAGCAGAGACTGACTCTGCTCTCAAAGGCTTCAATAATAATCAGAAATCTGTAAAAAATGTATTATTTCCATCAGGGAGGCCCTTTGGCATGAGGCGGTCCTGTAAGTTGTGCATGCTGGTTTGTGCAGTGTACTTTAAAACATGAAAGTGACATGAAAGTGACATTGCCAGATAATATACTTTGTTGTGTTTGGAAAGGTGTATTTTGTGTGGGAGACTATAAGTTACATGAAGTGTCATTTCCAGATTGAATTCTTTGTGGTGTTTGCCAAGGTTGTAATTATTGAGAGCTTGAATTGCATGTTCATGGCCTTTGGACAGTGCAGTGGATTTTAATAATAGGAAGAAGGAACCGCAGTCCCAGAGACTTAATATATTGTACATAAATTGTTCTTCAGGTTCCTCTCCCAAGCTCTAATATATTGTACATAAATTGTTCTTCAGGTTCCTCTCCCAAGCTCTCCTCTACAATGACTCCAACCAGACCCAAGTCTGCAGTGCAATAGGATTCACAGGACACCAGATGGCAGTACCACACCAAGACAATCCAGATTAAACACACAAGTATGTTATGTCTACAACATATATAGAGACTGTGGCCATGGCACATATTAGAACACTCAACAAAGAACTGATTCATCAGGGTACTTACGGATATTGAAAAAAATTCACAACTTAAACATAAAAAAAACCACTTATAGTAATCACCATGGAATTCACCACATGTAATGAGGAGCAGGGTTGTTAACATTCCACTTCATATAATAATAATAAACATTCTACATGTTATAACCACAGTAGCAGTACATATGAAGGTCGTTATAAAGATAGCACACACAGGGGTTTATCCCTAAATCAATTATCTAGTCTTTTAGAAAATGCAACATTCTAGAACTGGAGTCACATGACAGAGCAAATTAAGGGAGCTTAAGAGATTTCATAACTATGTGTAAATTTTCTTTTAAACAATGTATTATGGCATAAAAGGCAACTCGACTTTTTTTACTTAATATAAGATGGATCTTAACTGTATTGTTATTGTCTACAGTCCTTCAGTTTATCTTTTTAGAGTAATTGTACCATATTTTGTATATCCGGTCTTTTTGTTTCATAGAAAGAGATAGACTTTATCTTTACAAAAGAGAATAGCCATATCAGTTAATTTTGTAATTTTTGTTTATGTTCCATTTTGTAAATGGATTGAAACATGTAAGATGAAGATTATTTGTACTTTAGAAAAAAAATTATGTATAATGTAGGATATTTCTACTTAAGAAAATTTAAAATTTTTTATAAATGGAACAAAAAAGCCAGTATTTTACCAAAATAAGGTATGTTGAACATCATTAACACCAATGTTTTTGTATGGCATAAAATTGTTTAAACTGAATTATATATTCTGTGGCCAATTACAAGTAGGATTAGTTTTGTAAAATGCTGTCAAACCTAGTCATTTTCTTGTTTGTGACATAAATTAGATGGAAACCACATTTTACGTGTAGTTAATTATAGCATTGGGAATGGAAAAAGCAAGTATTGTTAAGTTTGTATGAGACTTATAATAACGAGTGGGTCAGCCTTTATATTTCTACTTTAAAAGTATAAATTTGCACCTTTCTGCTGTTTTTTTTTTTTTTTAAATTGAAGAATTGTACTTGATTGAAAGTTTATCATGCTGTTTGATACATCAAAATGATCTTTTTATTTCCTTATTAACTTGCATATATTTTTAATTTCATTTACTTACAACCAATTGGTGTCATTTTCTAGCTTGTAGTGTAGTTCTCATTTTAACGTGTCAAAATATTAAGCATTTTGTGCGTCACTCTGTTGCTGCTGTGAAAGGTTCTTTTTCCATCATTTAATGCTTGAATTTACACTTCACTAACAAACATTTTGTTGCATTTTTGAAATGCAAAAGTTACTGAAGTGCCAATAACTTTAAAAAATTTATTCTAAATGTAATTTTTTGCCAGTATTTTGTAATATTTAGCTCTTGCAAGTTTTATTTTATTTTTGTAAGCTTACCAATAAAAGCATTTTTTAAGGGACTTGTTTGTTGATGCAATAGTGTTGTTAGTAATGCAAATGTCCTCATAAAAAAAAGTCCCTTAAAAACGAGCCTGTCATCACAGGACTGAACTACAACATCAGTACAATAATTATATAAGTAAAATTAATATTTCAATTATTCAATAATCTTATCAGTAAAATTAGTCCAATAATTGCTGCATCATTTGGTTTTATATTCTGATATGCTCAACCAAAATAAATCCATAACATCCAATATCCACAGTGAAATACAAAATAAGTAACAAACTAGTAGGAACAATTTGATGTTTATTACTGTGGAACATTTAAAAATATGTAAAACTGAATATCTGAATACATCTACCTTTTTTCATTAAGTAATAATTTTTTTGAAAATGAAGGAAAGTTTCAGCCCAGTGTCTACAAAGTGGCAACTTGAAAATCATCTGGCTGAACTCTCCCCTACACTTACATCAGAAGAATAATTGTATTAGTAAATAAAATATCAATTAGTTCAATAATTGCTGCATTATTTGGTTACATATTCCGATATTCACCAATACTCAATCATGCCTAGCATCCAGTCTTCCAGTGAAATGCAAATACAAGTCTCCTTGGTACAGTGACATTTTTACTGTGATATCACTGTGAAATATTAAAATTGAACATGTGAATAAATGCATGGTTTTAATTTCATTTTCATTGTTCAATTTAAAATAAGTGGGAAAAGAATACAATTAAGTCCCTATACATGGTGGTTAACTGAAAATCATTTTAATCTGATTCTTGGCCAATTTTTTCTGGATGCTTACTTCTAACATGCTTTTTTATGCTGTGTTTCCAACCAAATGTTTGCGTACAATATGGGCAATTAAACACGTTTTCTCTTGTGTGTACTTGTTGGTGGCTATTACGATCTTTACCGGTTATAAATCTCTTGTCACAAAACTGACACTGAAAAGGTCTCTGGTCAGTATGAATCTTCTCATGGACATTACGTCCTTGCTCATGTGTGAATGCCTTACCACAGAAAGAACACTTAAACAATTTTTCTCCGGTGTGGATCCTCTCGTGATCACGGCAGTGTGCCTTCCTCCTGAATGCCTTCCCACAGTGCTGACAGGAGTGGGGTTTGGCAGGCTCCTCGCCAGTGTGACTCATTTCATGGTTCAAACACACCTGCCTGTAGGCAAACCTCTTGGGACAGTGCTTACACTTGTACGGGGTTTCACCATTATGGCTCCTCATGTGAATTTTAAGGCTGAACTTGGTGCCAAATGCTTTGGAGCACAGGGAGCAATCAAACTCTCTAATGTCAGCATGGGCTCTTTCATGACTTGCCAGCCAAGCTTTGGTTGCAAACACTTTATCACAATATCTACATTTCATGTCGTCACTGAAGATTCCTTTGTGAATGTTTTCATGAGTTGTCCATATGGCTTTATTTGCAAATTCTTTATTACAAAACTGGCATTTATAAGGTTTCAGATGAGTGTCTTCATGTCGCTTGACATCGGACACAGTTAAAAAACACTTATCACAATACTGGCATTTGTGTTTCTTCTCCCCAGTGTGATACACCATGTGACCGCTAAGATCACTTTTAGTATTAAAATATTTGTCACAAACACTGCAGCCATACAATCTTTCATTAGTGTGCCTCTGTTTGTGGTTTTCCAGCTTGCCATTGGTATCAAAGGCCATGCTACATTGACTACATTGGAATTGCCTCTCCCCTGTGTGAATCTTGGCATGGACCCTGCGGTCATATGTACTGGGGAATGCTTTAAAGCACACATCACACTTAAAGGGCAGGTCCCCAACATGCCTCATTTCATGTTTTTTTAAGACCTGTTTGTGTCTGAACCTCCTGGGACAGTGTGAACACTGAAATGGCTTCTCTCCGGTGTGGACCCGTTCATGCTGGTCAAGTTCATATCGAATGACAAATCCTTTTTGGCAAAATGAACATTTGAAAGGCTTATCGTCTCTATGTCGCATCTTGTGCATTTGGAGGTGAATCTTCTTGAAGAAGGCTTTGGGGCAAGTCTGACATTTGAAGGGTCTCGTTCCTGAGTGAATCAATTTATGGTCTCTAAAACCAGCTCTAGTTTTAAAATCCATTTCACAGATTTGACACTGAAATGGGCTTTGTTCTGAATGGAGATTCTCAACATCAAGGCAGACGTTTTGTCTGTGCCTCCTGTTACCTCGACGTGTGGCACGGCTGTTACTAAGACGTCCTGTATCTACATTAACCATCACTGTATTCTCCTCCAGATGAACTAGCGCTTCATGTGCAGTGCGATCTCCGCTCCATTTAAACAATCTGCTACAGAAATTACACTGAAAAGGTTTGTTTTTAATCCGTTTATCTCTCAAATATGAAGCACCCTGTTCATTGCCAAGCTCTGTAGTAAAAGAGGGGTTTGTCTTCTGTTGCAGAATAAAGGTTTTCTCACCACTATGAATCATTTCATGCGCCACACAGTCCCCCTTCCACACAAACACTTGGTTACAATGGCCACACTTATACCCTTTCTTGGTAGCTGGTGCCACACCAGTTGTTGGTTTGAAGTCAGCTGTAAACATGTCAGGAGCTGATCTTAGTTTTGTTGGTTCAGTGTCAGATGTAGACATTTTTGCACTTGCTGGTGAGGTTTTGGTTACTCCTGCAATGTCAGAAGGCAACATGTCAGTTGTTGCAGTGACACCTGTCAGCACATTGTCAGCTGTAGACATGGCATCATCTGTTGATCTGCATTCAGTATTGGATACAATGTCAGTGTCTGACATAATCTCAGTAAATGGAACAATGTCAAAGTCAGCAGTTGTCAGTATGTCAACTGAAGACATGTCACTTGACAATGTGATATTAGCTGTTGGCATAGTATCTAGTGTTGGCAGAGTATCAGTTCCTGGCATAGTATCTAGTGTTGGCAGAGTATCAGTTCCTGGCATAGTATCTAGTGTTGGCAGAGTATCAGTTCCTGGCAGAGTATCTAGTGTTGGCAGAGTATCAGTTCCTGGCAGAGTAAAATCAGCTTCTTTGGTGGAAGACAAAAATTCTCCTTTACTGCAACTACCTTCATTATGGTTCAGTTCCCCTTTAGTTTTGAGGTTAAGCTTGTGCATATTAACTGCAGTGTCAGATTTATATTCTATACTGGTATTCTGTGTTGTTTTATTTGACACTTGCTTGGCCATATTTCCAATTGGTTCAATAAAAATGGAATGTGTTAATTGTGTGCAGTTTTACATCTTGCATCAGTACAATATATACTCTGTCCAAGGAGTGAACACCTTACACTGCTTCTCTCCCAGAAGTCTGTGGTAATATTTCTGTGATAAGACCTACACAGTTCCTAAAAAGATAAAAACATTAAATAATTAAAATAACATTAATGTTAAAGCCCCCTCCAGCCCCTCCCTTGCAACTACGTCGGAGTTTACAGACTACCAATCACTCTCACAACCTAACATAAAACAATAAATGCTTATTAATATTTTATATTTTTTAATATTACAAAGTCAATGTCTTTCTCTATGTGCCATCATATTTTATTCTTATTTCATATTTGATAATTTATTTAATACTATTAAATTTTTCATTCATATATGATGAGCTCTTTTTTATTACAATTCTTAATGCAAAGTATGTTAGCTAGGCATAACAATATATTGTGTACGTTTCTTTAAAAAACAAAAGTGACACGTATAATACCAAGGAGTTTCAACAAGGAACTCCTGATAATACCAATCAACAGTGTCAGTGCATATCAATGCATGTTCCATTGAAAGAAGTTGTTTACTTTTGTCATACAAGATCATCAAACATCAAAAGTATAACGTAAACTTTCGAAAGATTATTCCACAGTGAAGTAGTAAAAACACGACAACAAATGTTGAATTGATGTGGGTTACATATAAACTTTATCACTGGCAGACTGCAAACTGGGTTAGAACGAACAATCCCAACAAATTTCATCAGACAAGATTTTTTTATGTGCGTAATCAGTACAGTGACAATGACATAATCACAGTTTTCCTGTCCCAAACCCTGGCTGCTACAAAGGCAGTGACACATAAAATTATTCATGTTGCATTCTTTGGACATTTTAGATAATATGACACCAGTACCTGCTAGTACGGACTTGCTACTACGGCTCTAGATATTTCCTCCCGATTCTACAGTGAACGAAAGATGGCGCTATGAGTGAGTCATGGACGAGTCCATCTGAAGATATACATCTCATTTAATGTATCTATCTCACTTAGGCTTTCACTTCTTTGCCCCCCCCC
>NW_019775291.1:933418-963015 GCF_001039355.2 Lingula anatina
AGACGGACAGACAGAAACGCGCTTTTTTAAAGTCCTGGATCTATCAGTAGGCCTAAACATAGGAACTAGTAGGTCCTACCGGCTTTTTCCAAAACGTTTTTCCCTGAAGACTGGCGTATTTTATGGTCACGCGTTGGATTCACGTAAGCTTCAACGTTTCGCGTTCGTTAAATGCCGACTGCAATGAACTTTAATATTTAATTTTGTCTTGAAAAACGAAAAGTTCCCCTCCCATCCACACGCACAGACATTTTGAAAAACAATTTTATGTGGATATTTATAAAATACTAATTGAGTCGTACCGTAGTTTCAACAGCCGCCCCCAGCATTTTATAAGGCCTTATTATGAGCTAATTATTTTGATCAAGTTTAATTGGTTGACATTAATTAACGCCTGTATATAGCCAAGCGTGACGTTCAGTGTGAGAATAGAAAGAGAGTCTATCTGAGGAGTTTGAATTGTACTTTTTTGTTTCAATTTTTCTGCTCTACATGAGTGTATTGTATGAAAACAAGCTGGTGGGACGCATCCAGGCTTTTTCTTGTTGGGGATGGGGAAGGGCACTAAGTACAAATTTTTTTTAATTCTCTTTTTTTTGGGGGGGGGGGCGATATGGGGTACCTTATGATTTTGTTAAGTGTGTTGGGGGTGTTTACAATGGTGAAAAATCCAATGCTTCGACTGGTAAACGTAAAATAGTAGTCGAGGACAATTTTACTATAGGGCCCTATAACAGGTTACTTGGCTGAAATTTTGTCTTTTTTTTTGTGCGCTTTCTCATCCTGTTTTGCTAGTTACAGACATAACACCCTGCGCATCCTACTAATATTTACGTGAAATTTTAGAATATGATGAAAAAATATTATTGAAGATTGAATCTTAGAGTGAAATAAGAACTATCCTAATAAAAGGCCAACTATGATCAAAGTCCATTCTACAGGCATAATCCCTTATCTGACAGAACAAACAAACAAAAATGAAATGAAATTTGACTAATATAAATGGACAACTTACTCTCAACCTTTCGTGGTTAGGGATTTCAAACGGAGAGCGCTTTTCCTGCTCTTGACAATTGTATTCTAAAAGAATTACATTTTCTTATGAATAACCAAAAGGTTCTGTTGGTCTTTAAAAAAACTACATATATCTTCAACGCACAGGCATTTGGGGAACCGTTTTTTTTTTTTTTTTTTTTTTTTTTTGTCATGCAGAGGTTGGTAATTAAGCGGTTACGTTTAGCAACTCGCAACAAGCCATCACTAACTGACTCATAATCCATGCGAGTGGCTCTGCCTGATAATATTTACTACGACAGACTGCGTGACTGGCGTGTAAATCGCCTCACCTATGCGCCGAGGCACTTTCATGTTCACTTCCCAACGCGACTCTACCGTGTAGTGGTCTGCTGGCTAAATATACACTGTGCCTGCTTAACTGTGTCGCAGCGAGAGAGCGTCCCTGTATGTCATTATTTATATATCCCGTAGAACACCTGACCACCCAGACCATCCATGGCAACTGGACATGGTGAAGGATATGAACTATCTGATTTTTTGAAAGCCAAATATGAGCATGTTTTTGTTGTGTTGTTTGGTAAGTAATATTGATAATATTAATTAAGGTTTGATAATGATCTGTCAGCAGACGGCACAAGGCACTTGTCCTGGAGTTAAAACCTAGGTCATACCACGCGGCCAAATCAGCCGTGTTTGAATGTAGAGTTTACCACCTCTTATAACTTAAAACGACAACCAAATATTAGAATTTTTATTGTAAGAATCTTCTCAGAGCGTGGGAATAAATGACGTTGTCACGCAAGGTTCATGCATTAAATGACCTTCAGCGTCTTCCCAATATACTGGTACTTAATACCAAGTGCTATTGCATTTATCAACATTTAACGTTGTTAACAATAAATAATACAGATGTTATTTGTCACTAGTCCAGAGCATTAAATATATCAGTTTTAGTATGTAGTATGTTTACAACCGCTATGGGCGTAGAGAATGTTAATACTGTCGGTTCATTCCATCATAAATGCAACACTTGTCAGGTAGGATTTGCTTCTGGCCTTTTTAATAAGTTCTGAGGCTCCGTGCTGCGGTTTGTACCATCAAGCTGTACCGGTAAGCCAGCCAGTAGAGAGACGTGCACTGCATAAACATTTCTTCCTTTTGAAAAAAAAGGACTCATGATATCGTGAGTCTCGGGTGAAAACAGCGAACGCTGTCACTGCAGAACGGGTTCTGTGTCTTCATTAACCGCGAGGGAGTAATACGACTTTCATTAACCTACTTAACAGGGTGTAGCGTTTTTAAATGTTTCGTTGACAGCCACTTCATATGTAAATGTAATGTCACTGCAGTGAATATCTGGTCTTTAGCGTTAGATATAAGAACCTTGGTCATATATAAGCACCTCGTCACCCATCTGGTGAACAATTAATCTGTACAGTACAGATAATGCGTTCGGGATCCGCAGGCAGTAAAATGGCCTGTACTATCGTGTGTAGAAAGAATGGTGATCTAACAGATAAAATATTATATACTTACCAGCGAATATCTGAGATGCACATCTGTAAATATCGAGGAAAACCACCTGCATTCTTACAGAAATATAAAAAGAAGTTCACACTAATTATTCTAAAGATGTATACCAGGCAATAAACTTCTGTTACGCTCTTGTTTTGTCTACTAGATGTTATTTGTCTGTTTTTTTAAATCCCTCGATACAACTTCTGTCTAATTTATTTGTTTAAAACACTTAATATTTTGAATTCCATTGTGTACATATTGTGTTTATATAAAGGTGAACGATAAGCCAACAAATGCTCACTCTATGTGAATGAATTATCATGTCATTAATAATATAGCCCACTTTTTGTTTCAGATGCGACACACGACAAAGTAGTCTCCAGAACGGATTTTGTCAATTTACTAAGGGTAAGATACGCAGGATATTAACCGCGATTCCTTGTTAGTTATAATACTGAGCATTGTTATATGAATCACTTTTTTACTTTGATTAAAAAAACATATTTTGATGTATTGAAATAATCCTTTCCTGCACTTCAACTTTGAAGTTCTCATGCATTATAATGCTTACTAAGGAACCAAAGTTTTTGTTTTCAAATTTTTGGAACTAATGCCTCGAGTAAAGGCAATTAAAGAAGCAGGTGACCTAACAGTGACCTTTAGAATGGCGGTATTAGCCATAAAATCCGTCTCTGTAAGCCCGCCAAGCAGAATCAACTCCATTTTTGTTCACAAGTAAAAAAAGATGATTTATTAACCGATCACGTGCTCCGTAATAAGATATATTCTAGCAGGTGAGGCGAAGCTTCCAGTTATATTACGCAGTCATCCTGGTAGAGAGCTGAGTATACGCCATGCGGGTTATTTCTTGGTGTTATTCTCTACTATCTTGGTTTGATCCCGGGTGAGATATGTGGGGGTAGTCCACCCAGTATATGGGCATTTACGGATGTTGTATTCAGGAAAACGACAATAACCCGGACTTTGTTAATCCTGTGTTACATTTATTTTTGTTGAAGAAAGTTGCAGACATCCATGACAGTGAAGTCTCCGACCCCAGTTACAAGATTTTACAGGAGAGGATAGCGTCCATCATGGCAGGCTTGATGAAAGGCAACAGAGCGCACAAGTCTAGCAGACCGCTCGAAATGCACGTGAGTTCTGCGAATTGCACGTGAGTTCTTCGTCGATCTTAAGGCGTTAATTTCGTTTGTAATCGTTCCAAGTAACCTTTACCTTTCATTCAGATATTGCCTGGTTCTCTGATATCCCAGCGCTCAAATGATGTTTCATTATTTACAACCATGGTCTAGATTTCCCATGAAGTAACACTTTATCTGATGAGCGTTGCACGTCAGTAAGTAAAATTAGTCTGTTTCAAACTACAAAAATCGTACGTCCTTTCGTGGAGAAAAATGTCGTGCCTGGGAATTTCAACAAAGAAAACCACAAAAGCGTGACTGAAGCGCCCTACCGACAACGCCTTTTATTTTATTTATTATAGTTTTTCAAATTGTAGATGAACCTTGAAGAATGGTTAACACACTGGTCAGAATTTGTGGCGGCGGCCCAGTCTAGAGCCGGGTGGCCGGACACGTCACTGGACGGGAAGGTGGACTATAGCTGGCAGAAAGACCTCATGGACTTCCTGTTTGATGTCATAGATTTAAACGGTGCCTACATTTAATGACTTCACATTTTCAAAACAAGTTGGAAAATATAACTAGCTGCACTACTTAACGCTCTATACGTGAAATTATAAATCAAAGCGTCATAGTTTTTATGTGTTATACCATACTTTTAGTTTGAATCCAAATAAAGATTGACAAGACATAAACGTCAACCCCAGAAAACTGCTGTTCTTCTAAGGTTCTAAAGTCATCGACCAATTTTTATTCCCAACCTGCCGTTTTAAAAATAATGTACATCATTCTCTCATTTTTATCATTCACGAAAGCAATGACTTTTTAAAAAAATTTGAATTCAAATAATATTTACGGTCGTTTTCCAGAATACTGTGTTACTCTTGCAGTCATTTTTCCATCAAATTAAACTGTAACTTTCATATTTCCTTTCATTGAAATATGGTGTGCAGACATCATTTACAGTAATAATAGAACACCAGTCATAGTAAGTATACAGAAACACATTACGTGACAATTACCATTGCAGGTGATGGAGTGATCGATCTGGCAGAGTTCACTGAGTGCTTTGCTGAGTTTGATATTAACGACTGGCTATGTGAGACGGCGTTTAAAAAAATGACAGAGGTACACAAAATTATACCAACAGCTATAACGTCTACTCATACACGAATATAATGCTCACCAACTTTTTTTTAAATTGGAACAAAAATCAAAGTTCATGTAAATGAATATGCTTCTTTAGCACACTGTAAAATGTAAAAATATATTTCATAACTTTTTTCATTTTTGGAATTTGTTCTGCAGTCATTTAACCATGAAAGATGTACGTTTTGCAATTTGGTACGATTATAAAACATCAAAACCGCACGATGACTGTAACTGCGCATATGTTACATTACAGGGTACCAAAGATGTTCTGGACAGGACACGATTTGAACAGATCTGGTAATAATCTGTAACTGTAGCGTTTGTATTACATTACAGGGTACCAAAGATGTTCTGGACAGGACACGATTTGAACAGATCTGGTAATAATCTGTAACTGTGGCGTTTGTATTACATTACAGGGTACCAAAGATGTTCTGGACAGGACACGATTTGAGCAGCTCTGGTTTCAATACCTGACCAGTGACAGTCACGATGACCCTGGGACGTTCCTTATTCCAGGGAGGTTCTGAACATTTGGCGGAGACAGTGGGATGGTTAACAACTTCTTTGTTAAAACTGTGGGGTTGGTTTTCAAAGAATGGACTGAACTGAACATGGAGACAACTTTTAGTCTTCAAGAAATTGGTACAAATGAGGAAGGATTCCTGTTGAACAACTGGTTTTTCCTGATCTTAAAGAGATGTTCAGACAGGCAACTGGCTGGCAATAGATTACGTCAGGGGCATGCCTGGATCAGAATTAACCCCCCTGAATTCATGGGTTACTCTAGGGACCATTCCCAGACCCTATTGTTCTAATTGTGGATTGATCTATATCCGAGGGGATGCTTGCTAAATTATAGTCAACATAACCAGCTTAGATGTCTGTCACACCTACTGAAGCTGCAAGGGGATAATTTTAATTAAAATTATCCTTTAGCAGCTTCAGTAGGCATGCCAGACATCTAAGCCACTTAAGCTGAAAGTAATTTAGAGAAAAACCCCTCGGAGATGGATCGATCCTGTTAGATCGATCTAGGTATGGGAACCCAGTCCTAGATGGCATACTTAGGCAAGAGAGATGTTAGCTTGATAGAAGTTGACTCTGAGGGAAACAAATAATTTGGCAGCTCCATAAAGGCAGTAGAATACACTAAGAGAATTGATAACATTAATAAATAACANAGCAGCTCTGGTTTCAATACCTGACCAGTGACAGTCACGATGACCCTGGGACGTTCCTTATTCCAGGGAGGTTCTGAACATTTGGCGGAGACAGTGGGATGGTTAACAACTTCTTTGTTAAAACTGTGGGGTTGGTTTTCAAAGAATGGACTGAACTGAACATGGAGACAACTTTTAGTCTTCAAGAAATTGGTACAAATGAGGAAGGATTCCTGTTGAACAACTGGTTTTTCCTGATCTTAAAGAGATGTTCAGACAGGCAACTGGCTGGCAATAGATTACGTCAGGGGCATGCCTGGATCAGAATTAACCCCCCTGAATTCATGGGTTACTCTAGGGACCATTCCCAGACCCTATTGTTCTAATTGTGGATTGATCTATATCCGAGGGGATGCTTGCTAAATTATAGTCAACATAACCAGCTTAGATGTCTGTCACACCTACTGAAGCTGCAAGGGGATAATTTTAATTAAAATTATCCTTTAGCAGCTTCAGTAGGCATGCCAGACATCTAAGCCACTTAAGCTGAAAGTAATTTAGAGAAAAACCCCTCGGAGATGGATCGATCCTGTTAGATCGATCTAGGTATGGGAACCCAGTCCTAGATGGCATACTTAGGCAAGAGAGATGTTAGCTTGATAGAAGTTGACTCTGAGGGAAACAAATAATTTGGCAGCTCCATAAAGGCAGTAGAATACACTAAGAGAATTGATAACATTAATAAATAACAAAACACAATCCAAGTACATTATTATTTATATCACATTGGTTTGAATCTATTCAAATGAGTTTCATTATATCCCAGCAATAAAGTCTATACATTTAAGATGTAATGGCATTTTTGACATTTCTAAATTTTAACAAAATAAAGATGTCATTGAATTCAAAATTAAAATCATATCATCCTGCAACTAGTAATCCATATTGAAAGAACCATAAGTTATACATCACTCCCTGTCATTTACATCTTTTCCAATCACAATTTGATACACGGTCAAACAGTTGGGGTCAGTTAAGTTTTAAGTTGCATTTTGGGGTTAAACTTAACTTAAACTAAAATTGAATGTCTGATTGTGTAAAGGTGACCTTGCGGTACTGATCTTAAGCATCTGAAAAATAATTGTGTCACAATAAATGTAGTTGACTAACTTAACTGGGCTCTTGGCAGTTATGCCAGTTAAAAATAACTGTCAAGTTAATCTCATTGTGCTCTAGGAAAAATCCAGACAAAAAAAGGTAAATGACACATAAGTTTTTTTTTTTTGTGAAACACAACTTTGTTGTTTAGGTTCTTAGCAGTCTACGAAAGCCATCTTTCCACCTGAAATATTTAGTTTAACCGGTCTCAAGACACTGAAATGAAGACAAATTCCAATACATTCTGAACACATTTTATGTCAATGAAAAAACATTGCAAGTTCAAATGTTTTCCTGCACTACGATATTGCTATCAAATATATGAAATTATCAACTTTAATCTATACAAAATTATTAATCATAAGCTCACTTAAATTTTGCTTCCCACAGGTTTTTAAAAGTATTAAATACTAATTGAGACCATGTTAAAGACCTATGTGTGTTTGATACTAGAAAATTAATAGTCAAAATCTAGTTATAAATAATAATGTAGCATCCATAAAATAATACCAAACAATTTTCACTTCTGATCCCTTTCTTCAAAACTACAAATCCCATTGTTAACATTTTCACTTTCTTCTTCCCAATATTCATCATCCAAGAATGATTTTTCTGTTTCTGGATTCTTTTTATGTTTTTTGGAATGAGCAGATTTCTTCAGAAGTCCTTTTTCCCACTCATCTCGAACTAACTTGAAGAGGTCCATGGTGGCCCTGGCATCTTCCAAAGAGCAGTGTTCACCACTTTGGATTTTGCGCTCTAAATATTAAATGAAAAAATCTTAGGTTGCTTTATTCGCTTTAAAAACTTCTAATTTCTAAATTTCACTTTTAAAAGACAATTTTCATAAATTGTTAATTAGTGTCTTTTAAGACTAGTTAAGTACTGTTAAAAGAAGTGAAAAATTTATACCAAAATACTAAAATCACATGTTCTGCCAAATACAAAAAACAAAAGCTTCTAACACTGAACACTCTCCATTACAGTGTTCTGGCATAAATAAAAAACTTAACTAGCAATCAACTTACTAAGAAGAGATGCAGAAAGTTTCTTCAATGATGCAGCATTATGCACTTCATAATTGGCCATGGCTCGAAGAGGTTTGTAAGTACATATATCTCTGGTCTCAGGCCAGGGATGGCCCAGCTGGAGGACTTTGAAGTCATTCTGCAGCGCATGGCCTACTATAATTTTACCCTGCAAAGAAAAAAAATGTGCAAAGTTGTAAAGGCTCTTGCAAAACTTTTACATATGTCTAGTACATAATTACTATTTGTGAACTTATCTGAGCCAAGTAATACTTTCCTATCATTTCTGAACAGATAAATGCCATAAAGTGATGCCTCCAAAATTGTTGAACGGTTTCATAATTATAAGCTACTTATTTTCAATTAACAATATGTTTTTGCAGGGGAAATCTTGCTTAAGCAGCCAGAATGTCAAAGTCTGGACAGAGCTCTCAAAATAATAATAATAAATTATAATAATAATCAGTTAGCACAAATGTTCATTAGCTTGGTAGTTGGATCATATACAATAATTATCAAACACAATCCGAAAATACTTTCATACCATAAGCTTATGGCCAACCTAGATAACAATCGGGTTTAAAACACAAACAAAATTAACCTATTCATATTAATACAAATGCCATACTTTGACAGTCTTTTTAATCTGATTGACTGCGCTGATGGTGGGGACTGCCTGGACCAGGTCTTTCTTCCTCAAACCACTCCAGGGTGTGCGGTAGTCAGTGATCACCTCCTCGGGTTTGGCGTATATATCCAAGACAACCCGGCCATGGAAATCAACAATACTACAACGCCCTGAAAAGTAAACAATAACAAATATTATGATGTGACCTCATACACTTTCCAGGGACTCTTAGGTTTACATCATCTAAACACGTTATTTATCTTATTAACACAGACACATTCGACTCTTTTAAGTATCAAAGATAAAATTCTTGAGGCAAGGATTCACAACTAAAGTATACAATGGGCTAAATTCAATGGCAACAGCTGATCTTTGATAAAAGTTAAAAACATCTTCTCTGACTCAATGCATTTTAAAAATTACAATCTCAATATTAATCAATTTTATATACATCTGTACCTAAAGCACTTGTTCTTCCCTTTGGTCCAATCCCTACAAACTCACAATCCAGGGCAACATAACAGTCATCTGTGGGCAGACCAGACTGTGAAGTCCTACCACTGTTATGTGTATTATCCTCATCATCGTCTCCTGAATCTGATGTTCCTGGCTCATAATTAACTCTACCATTTACAACTGTATTGTTTAAACTTTTAGTTACTTGGTGCTCTGACTCTAGAGGTTTGGTTAATAATAACTTTAATGATTGTTCTTGACTAATGTCTGCAGAAGCTCCATCTTTTGCTATCTTATTTAAAGATCTTTTTCTACGAAGCCTCCTTTTCATAGATTTAGTCATTTTCTGGATACCTTTCCAGATGCCTTCAATTCCTGAATATCTGGTATTGTTTTGATTCTCATGAGATGTCTGAGGCATGGCCTTTGTTATATCATGTGTAATACCATTATGTTGCAGTGTACAACCAAGCTGCCTCTCTTTATTACTGAATGAATGTTGCATCTTCATCTTTTTGATGGCTGGTTCAAAACTTTGGTTCATTGTAAGACCTGTTCTTTGTTTCTCAAAACCATTGCCAGTTGTATCATACTGTGTATTAAACCTTTCAGGTACAGCAAGTTTTTCAACAAAACGTCTCTTTACTCTCTTCAGAATGGTATCCATCTTGGATTGTTGTGAACTGAAGTTTCTCCAATGATCTTCTCTCATCACTGCTCCAGAAATATCTCCTCTGAAACAGTCAATTAATTATCTAAATAACAGGCTTCCATTTCTACCTAGTTGTCAAGTGTCCATTCAAAGCAGATTTGATTAGGTTAAATACAGACACTCTCTTCCATCACTGAACTTAACAAATGATTTTTGAAAGATTCATCAGATCTAGAAGCCCTCTTTCCTGAGAAGTGACTTGAATGGCCTATCTTTTTCCAGAAAGGCATTTACAGATCTTTTGATAAAATATTTAACTCGAGAGAGAGAGAGAGAGAGCTGGGGGGGGGGGGGGGGACTCTAAATTCTCACTTAAGTGTACCATAGAGGATCTATGCAGGCGTAAAGAACATTGATATTTTTGGTCTTCGAATTCAGCCAACTTTCGATTAAAATATTTTGTGAAAAGGGTCGTCTGCCACATCACGGCACAGGGAACACAAGAGGATTATCAAAACAATTCTGCAAAAAATTAGGAAGAAATCTCCAAAAGTACAGCGTATACCTATCCTTGTCTGCTTACCTTCTTTTAATGGCGATAAGAGGCCGTGCGTTCTTGGTGAATTGGCGAAAAAACCTACATGTTGCTAACATGCTTCTATCTCACCATCACGCATGGCTGCAACTCTCGCGAGGATATGCGAGATTCAATATGGCAGCGTCCATGAAAAGTAGACACGGAGACAACAGCAACATTTGAACGTTGTTTTCTACAGGTTTGATTTTAAATGAAGTTCCTGTAACTTCGTGACACGTCAGTCGCAACTGATACTAACCCCATGGTATCTCTATTGTTTTTTATCAGAAAAAACTGCCAGTGGTTCATCAACTAGAGGACCTCTCTCTTTCTCTCTCTCTCTCTCTCTCTCTCTCTCTCTCACACACACACACACACACACACGGGGGTGGGGGTGGATTCGGAGAGAAAAATATAACAGGATCTGAATGTATTCAAATCGATTCATCAACTGCTAATAGCAGTATATTTCTTTACTTATGAACAAACTACTAGTAAGCATGTGGAAATAAGCCAATCTTCATTTAAATTTTCAAATTCCGAATAACTGACTAACAGTACTGGATTCTAGATTTGTCATATCATGAACAAGTAATTTACAGTGAAAGAAGTGCAATTGTGCATGTTAAAAACAATTGTTTTTAATCCAGTTTTTATTTTATTTTATTTTTTTTTTATCCTGGCCTATGTATTTCTGCTAATTTTCAGTTGTCATTAACATCTGGAATAAACAAATTTGAGACATTGATGTTCATATCATAATTACCAGTTTAGACATTTAAAGTGGCTTAAATTATATTTTATTATATTTATATTTATATTAATATATTTATTATTTATTACAAGAACATACCTGCTGAACACAGAAGATTGGTGCACTCGAAGAAGATACTGGTAGTCAAGTGGTAGAGAATACCTGAGTAACCAGGCTACTACACACACCTTGACATGTCTTTTATGAGGTCATTAAAGTTTATCCAACAATGCTATGTCAAGCATCCATTGATAAGTAATATGGCAACTGTATCTTTTCTTTATGCCAGCGGTGATATCAGTCAACAGACCATAAAGGGAGTTGACAAGTATAACTGGGCCAATACTGGCAGAATCACCCTGTTGACAGGGAGTTTGTTTGGACCATTTTATACAGCGTGGTATCCGTTTCTGGAGCGTGTCTTTCCTGGACGTTCTGCCCGAGCTGTACTGAAGAAAATAGCTTGTGATCAGGGAATTGCTGGAGGGATCCTGTTGATGGTCTTTTATGTGGGTAGGTGAAATGTATCCTGTGTTTGTTTTCATTATATATCTTACTTAGTAATGAAATAACCAGAACTGACCTTTGTCCATAAAGGGATAGAGCCTCTGCATTTTGGCAGAAAAATGTCGTTAAACAGTTTTTTTTTTTTTTTTTTTTGGGGGGGGGGGGGGGGGGGCAGGTAAACAACACTTTTCCCATATACTTTCCAATGTTTAATGAATCCATTCCCACACCCAAAGATTCTTTGAAGTGTCTTTCTTTGTAAGTGTCTTTCTTTCTCTGTCTTCTTAAAGGTAGATAACATAGGGTAGCCATCTATGCAGGTCCACATACTGCATGTGGTCTGTTAGCAAGCACAAATTTTTTGGATAATTGCCAAAGCCACTGTTTTTGTGGTAAAATGGAATTTATTATTTTCGTATGTGTTGTTTCAATGCATTTATTGTGGATTTTAAAATTCCATATAAAGAGTTGTTTTCGCTTTAATTAACAGTTGTGGGAAATGCTTATGAATATTTCATGTTTTGAAAAAAGGCTACAATGAATTTTCTTTATTGGCCAAGAAATTGTAACTCAATTGAAACTTGAATGTGAAATGCAATAATAAAGTGACTTTTGGACTTTAATTAGGGCTCTCTGAAAGTTTACCAAGCAATTGCTTTAAACATGCAGATGAGATATTTGATTTCATCATTGAAATGTGAACATTTGAAGCATTAAAATTTATTTTTAATTTTTAATTAAAGGTTTGAGTGTCTTAGAGAGAAAGGAAAATGTCTTTGAAGAAGCAAAACAGAAGTGGCCTAAAACTTTTCTGGTAATGTTTTTCCTGTAGCACAGTGACTAATCAATTTGAGATCTGGCAGTAAGAAGTTTGTAATTGTGTTTGAATAGGTTCATATTTATACTTTTATTGTTATACTTTATTCTTGTGTTTATTAGATTTTGTGAATAATTTTAATTGCAATTTCTTACATGCATTTATTATATATAATATCATATAATTACCTGCTTATTATAGCAATGAAAGTTTTTTATTTGCAGACTGGTTGTGTCTTTTGGCCTACGGTGCAGTCAGTGAATTTTTTCTATGTACCAACTTACCTAAGGACAGTGTATGTGGCCTGCTGGTCCTTTCTGTGGACTAATATCCTGTGCTACCTCAAGTCGACGTAAGTTACACAACTCTTTCTTCTTCCTTGGGTCAGGATTCTGACTCATCTAGAGCTTGTGCAAGCTTCAACAGATTCAGGGCATTCACGTTAAGAGCAATCAAAAACTAGAATAAAATTTTTTAGTAAATTTTACTGAATTTGGAAGCATAGAAAATGTAGTTTAGTATGAGGGAAAAATCTAATACCAGACTTAGGAAGTAATGATGTAACAATGGAATGCTGTGATCAGTACCACTGATCTTCTGGAGGGAAATGAATGGCAGTGACCGCAGTTAGTTTTTTCTTCTTATGTGATATCACTTTTATAATTAAGGGAAGAATAAGAACATTCACTCTGTGGTATTCAGTATTCATTCATTCATAATTTTTTTTTTCCATTTTAAATTTCAGCCCAGCTGATGATTTGAAGGACAAACTGCATGTTCCTGAAAGTATAGCATCCTTGGGAGGCATGACTGTCAATAAAGAAAAAGAGCAATAAGGCTTTAAGTCAGTTTTACATTAGAAACACAAAGGCAGAAACATCAGTTCAAAAAATTAAAAGCATAATAGATATATATATATCAACATATTGGTATTACACACAGTATGTTAATTTTAGTGCAAACATACTGCTACTTGTAACTTATATTAAGTTTTACAGAAGAGTCTCAGCAGTTCCTTTGGGGACATTAATTAATGACTCGTGTTGCTAAGCAACTTACCTTATATTTACAAGATGACTGCATTTTTAGGTATATTTTTGTCAGCAAATCATGAAGTTTTGATCATGATATGCCAGTAGACTGTTGGCAACTTATCTATGAAGGTGCTGCACACACATTTATATTTTTTTGTTAAAGAACAGTAAAACAAATCAATTGTTTATTGTCAAATAACAGGCCTTACTTGCCACCAAGTGTTAATGATATTAAGGGAGAAAGCAAGTAGAAAAGCACCTGCGGTATTGTCTTTTGTATTGAAGATATGTTATATACACAGAATAATTTTTACTTGTTATTTTTAAGAATGGGGTATTTTTATTTCTATGCACTAAGAATTCCAAAGAATCTTATTTCTTCCAATAGATATGCATAATGTTGTTAGGTCAGGTGGTATGGTTTAAGGAGAGTAGAAATAAGACTTACGACTTTTGTAAGTTCAGGGGCCAATATTACAAATACTTCTTTTTATCTTGAACAATTTATAACAATCATAGTTGAAAGTTGTGGTTTAGTTTAAAACAGACATATCCCATCTTTATGGCAACAGATGTTTTTTCAAGAAAGATCTTCAGTACCAAGATTAGGAAAATAGAAACTGGTTTTGACTTCATGCATAATCATGTTAAAAGGTGGAGGGCAATGAAAAATAAGAAAACAAATAAAAAGTTTTTTTCCTGGCTTTTTATTTTTTGTGAAAATAAAGTTTTAAAACTAATAATTCCTCAATTTGTTATTTACTTACTATATATGCATTAAAATACTTTTCAACAGTTGCACCATTCATCCTTTAGCTAAAATGATATCTAAAATAAATCTTTTGGTTTTTTAATTGCACCTCACTCAAAAGGTGGATTCAACATCAACATTGTTATCTCTAACACTTGTTAGTCCTTCAAACAAAAATTTGAAGTTCTGGTAATATTCATGTGGTTTATGAAATTCTTGCAATGGCACTTTGTCAAAAGGAGTCCTATTACAGAGAATTCTGCAATTTGAACAGGATATTTGTTTTGGCACAATCTTCTTTTTCTCCCCTATATTCAACTGATCTCTTTTGACCTCTGTCACATCTGTCAATGTCCTAGTGTCTTCACATGTCCATTTACAGCCAGCAGAGATCCGTTGTCTTGTTTCATTACAATGGCAATCACAGGTTTTAAGATCAGTTTCTATGCAATTCCTATCAGCCATCTTTTTTAACTTGGCTAGGAAATATACCTTGCATGCAGCATTGGGGTCACCATGTTCAGACAGGTGTGATATTCTGGACTGGAAAGTCTGTGAGATGTCTTCAATGTCCATGATTTCTGAGAGTTTAGCTTGGTCAAAGTGCTGGAAAGGACAACCCCACTCCTCATTTGGCCCTGGTTGCTGTTTCTGAAAAGTATAATAATATGTTATCAACTAACCAAGCGATGCATGCTAGCAATAAAGACAATGCAGAAAGCCGTTTGCGATGTACCAGTCAAGACAAAATTCACCCGTCAACCTAACATAAACTACCCAGTATCAGAGGATGAACCCGGCTGCCTCAGCAGATAGCTTAACAGATGGGCAGCAGAGAAAGTACTCATGCTAGATGAAAGACAGTGTCCAGATTCAAACACTGTACCAACTTGATTGATCCAACTCTGCCTGGGATTCTTGCTAAACTGCAATCAACTTAATTGTCTGACACACCTCCTTGAGTAGCTAGTTCATTAGTTAATTACCCCTTAGCAACTCAAGGAGGCATTAGGCATTTAAGACAATTACAGTGCTTGCACTTAGGAAGAATCTCCCAAAGAGTTAGGTCAATCCAGCTAGTACAATGGGTTTATCTGAACATTCCCTAAGTTAATGTCAAAAAGGTATTTCACTTGATGATTTCCGTAAATTCTTTATGGAATTATTTCAACATTAAGTGCAAGAAATTAGTGTAATTTGTCTATAAAAATACCAGAATTAGTAAGGTTGCTCTCCATGCAGTTTGACAAAATTAATACTACGAAGTATTAATTCACTTGACAACATTGTAACCTACCTGGTTGAAAGTGTAATATAAATGAGTGACATAAATTATTATTACCTGGATAGTGTCACAGTCGTGTCCTCTGTAGTTCTTCCTGGCACCCTCCAGTCCATACAAATGTCTGATATTGTATGTATACCTGTCCCTCTCTTCACGCCAGTTATGTCTACAGCCTGCACTGTGGTGGGGTTCCTGTGAGTACTCCTCTCTCCAGAATCTCAGTGCTTCATGGACAGGAAGGCCACATTCCTTCTGGAACAGGGTGTACTTGACCTGAAAACAATGGACATCATTTTGACTTGACAGTATGGAAGGGGGCACATACGGACTATCAGAACTACATCTTTACCACATTTTACTTTATCAGTGTCAATTTAAGGAGGAAAATACTACTACTACTACTGTGACTTGGGTACCAATATTTAACCTTTCCAACATGAAAATTGCTCCTAAACTACCACACGTTTGCCATAAACAGGTAATTCTCGTACCCTGGAGTGGTGCGACAGCCGGTGTCGCTGTCTCAGCTGTTGGTGGAGGTGGCGCATACAAGGAGGAAAGAAATCTGTCTCTGCATCGACATCTTCACATCTGAGAGGCACTTTAGTACAGGAGATCCCACAGTTCTGCTTGGAGGAGTAACTCAAAAACACATCCTGTAGGAAATGGCAGTAAAGTACGCATTCTTCAATACCTGCTTGGAATCAAATCACTACTTAGAGCACCATATCAACACGAATCCAATTTCCAAAATCCATTTTCAGGAATCAATAAGGGGACAACATGTATATCAAATCTTAGATAAAATATAGCTCTTAGGTTAAATTATTTGATTAAAAAATGTTGAATTCATTGTCATTCATACATTTTTTATCAATATAAACTGGCAATAAACACAATACCTTACTATGTTTGGGAAAATAAATTATTTAGTCATTCAAGTAAGGTATAACCATATCTCACCTTCAACTTGTGAAATAATTTATTAAATCTGTCATCTTCCATCACGAGGGTCATTTGCTTTTTGGCCTTCTTTGTGGCAGACTGGAGTAAACAGCCAAACACAGACAGGAAGATGTCATTCAGCATACAGTAGGGGACTTCAGCCCATCCTGTAAAGATGAAAAACATTGTATAGATTTTCATAAATGTGTAAACTCAGGGCCCCCTAATATAGCCTAAGCTAAAATCTTTTCAGGAATATTTGACATATAAAGTTTGATAGGACTAGACATGCTATGACAAAGACTTGCATTAGTAAATGTTACCCCTATGAAGATTCACTTTTCTTTTAGCCACCAAACTGAGGGCAAACAGAAATGGGACAGAAATAGTTCTATCTGTTCTTCCTTCATCCCATGTGTCTGCTAATTCTGTCAAAGACATCTGACGGAGTATGTTTGCCAGGACTGCCAATGCCCCCCGTGTCGTGGTGTGCTTAACTGACTCAAGATCTCGCCCCTTCATGTGTTTTGACAAGGAGGTAAGAAAGGCGAGTTTCTCTTCTTTTGTCATACAAGAGAGACGGAAAGCAAACAGCTGGGTTTCTGCATAAAATATCACATCTGCCATGCCAGCATCTATACAACTTGCCAGTCTGAAATGGATTGGATAATTTATTTGCATTTAGTTTTTTTAAAAGAAACTCTTAGCTAAAAGTCTCTTCGCTTTTGTTTAATATCTTACCTGTTTTCCATTTTGTCTTAATATTCTTTTATGTTAATTTTTAAGTATTGTAAATTCAACTGATCTTTGAGGGATTTAAGGCATCTAATAAATATTATTATTATCACTATTTATGATTTTAGTCCCCAAACGTAACAAACAAATTATCCATATTCAAGTTTGAACATTTTAAGCCATATGTGTTACACACTGCAGATCTAGACTTTGGGCAGTACAGCAAAAAAAAAAAAAAAATGTAATATTATCAAAAAATAATTAAGTTGGAAATGGAGCTGAACTACAAGAATATAACTACATAATTATACCTTAATACAAAATGAGAAATTTTATCCTTTAATGTTCCCTGTATAAGACATTCTGAATGTTCCACATGCTGCAACTGCATGCAGAGGTCTGTTGCCTGTATTACATCCCCTTTACAAGCAGCTAACTGAATCAAGAACTGCAATCTCTCCATGGCAAACTGTTCCAGGCGGGACAGGGAGACATTGCCACTTGGAATTGTGAAATAAAATGTCATTGCATATCTTCTTTCAGTCTGTAACGAAAATGTTTGATCCAATAAATATATGGGCATATATCCTTATGATCACCATGTTCATTTATTATTAAAATATGCAGTTAAGACAATAGAAGTAATTATCTAAGTAACAGTTTTATTTAAGAATGAATTACTAAATATTTATTGTTTAGTTTGATTATCAAGGCTCTCAGCACACAATGTTGACAGTACCTGTAACTGACTGGTTTTATTAAGTTTTACTCAGCAACCTTTTTACATGTACCATTTAAACTGGAAATGTCAAAGGTATGCTGATTAATTTATACTAATGAGTATAACATAGAGTTATTGGAACCTTCAATATTTAAATGGGATCAAATTTCCAACTATTTTCCCTGTTATTTCCATATTGAAACGTCATACAGACCTACTCGTACCGTGCTACGTTCTATTTTGATCTTTGGTTCATGCCTCCTACNTCAATACGTAAAACCATTTTCCACTTATCATGTTTACGGTAAAAGTGCACGCCAACGGCAACGGCAACGGCGACGACAGACGCAGGTGATGGCTATATGTACAGACACATCTGTGTCTGTACATAAAAATGTTGAATTCATTGTCATTCATACATTTTTTATCAATATAAACAGGCAATAAACACAATACCTTACTATGTTTGGGAAAATAAATTATTTAGTCATTCAAGTAAGGTATAACCATATCTCACCTTCAACTTGTGAAATAATTTGTTAAATCTGTCATCTTCCATCATGAGGGTCATTTGCTTTTTGGCCTTCTTTGTGGCAGACTGGAGTAAATAGCTAAACACAGACTGGAAGATGTCATTCAGCATACAGTAGGGGACTTCAGCCCATCCTGTAAAGATGAAAAACATTGTATAGATTTTCATAAATGTGTAAACTCAGGGCCCCCTAATATAGCCTAAGCTAAAATCTTTTCAGGAATATTTGACATATAAAGTTTGATAGGACTAGACATGCTATGACAAAGACTTGCATTAGTAAATGTTACCCCTATGAAGATTCACTTTTCTTTTAGCCACCAAACTGAGGGCAAACAGAAATGGGACAGAAATAGTTCTATCTGTTCTTCCTTCATCCCATGTGTCTGCTAATTCTGTCAAAGACATCTGATGGAGTATGTTTGCCAGGACTGCCAATGCCCCCCGTGTTGTGGTGTGCTTAACTGACTCAAGATCTCGCCCCTTCATGTGTTTTGACAAGGAGGTAAGAAAGGCGAGTTTCTCTTCTTTTGTCATACAAGAGAGACGGAAAGCAAACAGCTGGGTTTCTGCATAAAATATCACATCTGCCATGCCAGCATCTGTACAACTTGCCAGTCTGAAATGGATTGGATAATTTATTTGCATTTAGTTTTTTTAAAAGAAACTCTTAGCTAAAAGTCTCTTCGCTTTTGTTTAATATCTTACCTGTTTTCCATTTTGTCTTAATATTCTTTTATGTTAATTTTTAAGTATTGTAAATTCAACTGATCTTTGAGGGATTTAAGGCATCAAATAAATATTATTATTATCACTATTTATGATTTTAGTCCCCAAACGTAACAAACAAATTATCCATATTCAAGTTTGAACATTTTAAGCCATATGTGTTAGACACTGCAGATCTAGACTTTGGGCAGTACAGCCAAAAAAAAAAAAAAAAAAAAAAAAAAAGTAATATTATCAAAAAATAATTAAGTTGGAGATGGAGCTGAACTACAAGAATATAACTACATAATTATACCTTAATACAAAATGAGAAATTTTATCTTTTAATGTTCCCTGTATAAGACATTCTGAATGTTCCACATGCTGCAACTGCATGCAGAGGTCTGTTGCCTGTATTACATCCCCTTTACAAGCAGCTAACTGAATCAAGAACTGCAATCTCTCCATGGCAAACTGTTCCAGGCGGGACAGGGAGACATTGCCACTTGGAATTGTGAAATAAAATGTCATTGCATATCTTCTTTCAGTCTGTAACGAAAATGTTTGATCCAATAAATATATGGGCATATATCCTTATGATCACCATGTTCATTTATTATTAAAATATGCAGTTAAGACAATAGAAGTAATTATCTAAGTAACAGTTTTATTTAAGAATGAATTACTAAATATTTATTGTTTAGTTTGATTATCAAGGCTCTCAGCACACAGTGTTGACAGTACCTGTAACTGACTGGTTTTATTAAGTTTTACTCAGCAACCTTTTTACATGTACCATTTAAACTGGAAATGTCAAAGGTATGCTGATTAATTTATACTAATGAGTATAACGTAGAGTTATTGGAACCTTCAATATTTAAATGAGATCAAATTTCCAACTATTTTCCCTGTTATTTCCATATTGAAACGTCATACAGACCTACTCGTACCGTGCTACGTTCTATTTTGATCATTGGTTCATGCCTCCAACCGTCCGAGCTTTTCAAGTCAGTGGATTTATCAATCAAGTCGAAGATTACATGATCATTCGACTCTTTTACACCAATCATCCGACAACACTGCCATGAAGAGTCTATAGACAGACCTGGTTATATGTTTTCCAGTGTTCAACATTTTATGAATAATGCATATTTGTACTCAAAACGGACGAACAAGAGACACTGACGCACAGTCCAGTTCATCGACCGCGGTAATATGCATAGATAATCACATGACTGTATAGACCAATAGCAAACAACGTTACACATAGATAATTACATGGACTGAAAATGAAATAATAAATTCATTTCTGGGACTGTTTAAGAAACGCTTCCTTTTATTTATAACATTAATATTTATGTAACAGTTTACATGGTATAAAAGATAAGAAAACGTAAAATAGCACCTAAACATTGGATATTTCATTAGTCCAATCAGACTATCCTTTCCAAATTTCTCCGCATTCCCTTCAGCGAAGAGAAATGAAAGGAGATTGGGATACGATAATACAATTTAATGGATATCTTTAACACTTCAAATATTTTTCACCGCATTTATATGTGCAAATTGAACACAAAGAACAATTTTGTACTAAAAGCAAGGTTATTCAACGAATTATTTCTGAAAATAGAACTCTCGTGGTCTCTCATCTCACTGACGTTCCCCAACATCCAGGCCGATTCCAAACATCCCAAGTTGAGAGTGCAGCAACAATTCTGGAGGAAATTTTTGGGATACCCAAAGCCGATTGATGATCATAGTTATCAAGAACACCATGGAAGTATAACTTTCTATATTCACTATTGGATGTGTCTTAATATGAGGCAATGTCTCGGGATTCAACTCTATCAAGAGATCGACACGGTGCAAGGCCCCCAATGTCGTCACATCATCAGGTTTGTTTTTGGGCATTTGCTCACCTTCATCCTATTACTGGCTTATCTCGATCAGAAGAATGGAAAGCGTCATCTTCGGGTGAAGATTGTTGCACAACATTATAGCACGATTGTGATCATTTAGTCTCTGTGACTTGATTATTTTACCAAATGTACCAAACCATTTTTCGTTCTTGACGTTTACTGTCACTGTTTGCGCTATGTCAGGCAGAATTGACTAACCGGCCTTAATGTAAAATAACTTATAATTGAGGCATTTTAACTGCAACTAAGTGGACTACATATTTCATATTGGTAATATAACTTATATACGTTTCATTCACTTTGTGGCATGTTGTCAAGTTTCATGTTTGTTGACTGTAACATTTGAAAGTTATGAATATTGCATTTTTCTTCTATGTTAACATTTTACTTTCATTTTTTCATTATTTTCAACTTTCTTACATCAGTGATCAGGGACGAATATAAAGTAAAAAAGATTTGTGTGTGGCCAAACTAAAGCAATATTTAATTCTTTGGATATTTGAAAAATATTTTTTCTAAGTAGTGTTGTGGAAACATTGCCTTTGAACTTTCCTACCATGTACAGCACTGTATAGAAATTCCTATTTGGTTGATCAGTGAAGAAAAAAGTGAAATAAGTTCTAAGTCAGTTTTTTTATAGAAGATAAACCATAATGTCAACATCTCTTTGAATTTGTTTTATCCCTTGAAATAAAATTTTGTGAGTGGGTAGTCGGATTTAATAGTTTCTATATTTGATGAAACAGCTACCAAAGTTAGGTAGGAATACTATTACTTGTGCTGTACCGAAGTGGACAGTTCCTATTTTTACATGGGCTGCAGAACAAGACAAATTGACACAGCTAGTTTTGGTTTTACAGTTGAAATATTGACATTACAGCTATAAACTGCTACTTTCTTCACTGACCTGTGTTGGACTAACTGCAAGATAATGTTGGTAAGTTGTGTTCACATTGTCCAGTAATCATGGTCTCTAGTTATGTGAAGGCCAGCAGTAGGTGTTGCATGCTATTGGTGTTAGACTGCTTAGCACAGCTGTACTTGATGTCTTCCTATGTTGTGGCTAGGACCCAGTCAACATTCTCCTGGTGGGTCTTGGTTGTGGACTGCACAGCTTCTTGGCACAGTCTTTGCACAGTCTTTGTCCATACAGAAGTGGTTGAAATTGGAAGATTTGATGTAAGATATATTTATATCATGTTCTGTGAAATGTCCATTGTTGTTCACAGTGCTAACTGATAGGTTCATAAAATAACTTAGTTATATAGGGAGAGGTGGTAAACCGTAAAATTGTGTATTTGAATATCTAGATAGACTGGTATATAACATAATTTAGTAAGAAAAAATAGAATTTAATTTGTTTTGCTTGATAATAAGTTTTCCTCTTAGTAGACATGTATTATTGTGGTCAAGTCATAAGAGGATGAAATCCCTGGCTATCTTTCTATTAATAAATTCACTAAATGCCACAAGATTTTTCAGATGTATTTATCATTTACCTGGCCATGCATATTTGTACATTTGGTTTCTCTTACGATATCTTGGTATACATGATTTGATTTGGTATGGAAAGCTTTAAGAATACCTGGGTATACGTAGTACATGGAAGTAATATTATGAACATGTAGGACCCCTTTATCTTGAAGAAAATATTCGTGACTGATATATGAATAGAACAGTACAACAGTTTGTCCATTTAGCCCATGAATTCAAGGTTCATTTATGACCAATTGTGGAGTGGATATCCATTTTCAGATGTAATGTTTAGTGAATAAGAAATGTGAGGATCATTATTAAGATGGACAGAAATGCATGTTTTGCTTGTATGTCCCATCTCGACATCTGAACCGTATTTATATTTGAAGAGGATTCTGATGTATTAGTCACCAAAAAGTAGCTAATAATCTCTCTAAGAAAAATGCTGATAAATTCTTTATGAAGTTTATAAACATAAAAATGCTGATAAATTCTTTATGAAGTTTATAAACATGTTGGTTCTGATCAAGTAGATAAGAAATGTTGTACCTTAACAGTGATGATGTTAAAATGTTTAGCCCCAATAACTACAGGGCATTCCCTTATAGTCAGTGGTATGAGCTCTCTCCCCCCAATAACTACAGGGCATTCCCTTATAGTCAGTGGTATGAGCTCTCTCCTAGATGATATACCAGAACAAACTGGCTTCTGTTCTCAGGTCTATGACTGGAAAACATGCATGCATCATTAAACTAGATCTCAGCTCTTCCTTTGGGATATTACAAGACATGATAAGACCAGGTGAAACAGTTGTTGTTCTGTATTATGGCATATTATAATCAGCATCCTAGATGTTACCTGTGCTATTGCCATTATACCTGTTGCATTTAGGTACTGGAATGTAGTACAGTGTGCATGCACAGAAATATATGTAACATTTGCTATGGTGCAGTGATGTGGAAGATGCTGCTTCCTATATTCAGTATGATCAGATATTTATATCACATATAGAATTACTGAGGGAGGATTCTGATTGTTTTAAAAAAAGTCTGTCAGTCTATGGGCAGTACTCCAGAGGGTTTACAGGGCCACTTAATATTGCTTTCTCCAGTTACATTTTTTAATTGGAATTGTGTAATCAAATTTGATGGTTGTGGTATGTTGTCTGGTGGTTATTAGTCATCCCTCATCTCTAGCCAGTTGCTATAGCACATTGCATGGTCATATACATATATTTACCAGCTCTGTATGCATGCTCATATTTATATATATATATTTACCAGCGCAGTATGTGGCTCTTATTTTGGTCCAGTAATCAGCACACCTTGTGTGAACAGGTGAACCGGCTTACAGTTAATGTTTGGTTAAGGCCGCCCATCAGGCTGAACACTACATCACCACATACACTCACCTTCATATGGAGAGGGTGGAAATCAGTTCTATGTATTTGTGTGCATGGGGTTGGGATGGTTACACTGTTGTTTTTATTTGTATTTTTCATTTTCTGTCAGTGTATTCAATATGATAAATTTCAGTTTGTTTGCATGCTAAGGTATGGTGTTAATGTATGTCACTTCTGGAACCATGCTTAATGTATGTGTCTGTATACAGAGCAGTTCTGTATATGTTTTCCGGGAGTCAGCAGTGTTCATGTTATTTACATTATGGACAGGATTCATGTTATTTGTGTCTTTGCTACGATGTCATTCCAGGGTGACAGGTCTATTCATGTACTGTGACCTGATGTACTAACCAATAATAACTCCAGAGGTGTGAAGCAGCACTCTTCTTAGAATGTGAAAAATATACAGTAAACAATTCAGATGCTGGTTAGACTTATAATATTTAAAAGATATATCGTAACTTGTTTTGCTGGCAGAGGGTATAATCATAATAAATGCGCTGTTCAAAAGTTGTATATTTAAAATCCATGAGTTATTTTAAGACCAAAAGTTTTACTCTTTATCATTGAAATCCATTACAACAGGCCTGTGTCAAACCTTTCATGTTATATCCTTTATGTGAGGTTAATTTTATTTTATGATTTTTTTGTTGTTAATTGTCCAATGTTGCCACAGCTGTTTATTTTTGTGTGTGTTTCTTCAAGACGGCACTTTGCAAGGATAGCTGAGAAAATACTACAAAATGTCTTCTGTCTGTTCACTGGGACCCGAGTTTAGATGTATCATAATTGAGTGGCACTGAAATTTTAAACTGTCTCTTTTCTTCTCTAGTCTGGCAAAGGAGGTAAACGGAAGAATAAGTTCAAGAGGTCTGATGGCAGCTTTTCAGACAGTTCAAATAGTTTTATAAGACAGGTAGGTATTTCTGTGTTGTTTTCAGTGAAAATGTTTGCAGAGTTATGTCTGTTATTTCTGTCATGTCTAAATGATGCTTTCTCACTACAAACAGTGTAGAAAATACTGAAAGTTATATAATTCAGTTTGTCCTGTGCCCTGAAATAGAAATTTTGCCTGCTTTTCTCCAAATTAAGCATACATTTTGTTGCACACATTTTGGTAAAAATTCAGCTGCTGTTAGTGTCCTGATATGGCCAAGTCATTGACTGTACTATGACACACCAGTGTTATGCAGGCTATACAGTAATTACCTAGTTCTGTGAATACTAGGTGACTGCTCTATTCTTAAACTATAATGAGTTCCCAGAATGATATCAGTTAGGAAGAGGTGCTAGTATCAGACCAGGAATAGGGCAGACTGGAGGGGCATGGCTGCTATTTGCATTCCAAAGAATCTCTGTTGGAAGCAATGCATTCTACAACATCTAGGATATTTTTCACCTGTGTTGCATTTAAGCTGTAATGAGATTTCTGCCCTACACTACACACTGAGACTGCAGTTTAGTAAGAAAATAGAGGAACTTGTTTAGCAAACCAAAGATGGCACGGCACATGAGCATTTTTATAAATAACTTAAGGGATTTCCTTTGTGCCAGAGGAGGATAAACAGCTTGCTTGGCGAAAACTTGATACTTTTCACGATTTTAATCAGAAATTTGATTTTTTTCCCTTAGTCATTTTCTGACTAAAGCAGCCCCCAGACCCCTGTTACTAAGGGCACCAAGCCGTTTCTTCTTCCATTTTCTTATAACCCAAAGTGATGTCGGTTGATAGATGGCCAACTACTGCTGTGTACCAACTATAATTTTTACGATAAACTTTCAAACCCTTGGTTTAATGAAGAGGAGTTAAGCATCATGTAAAATATTCTGTTTATGTCACAGTTTGTGTCAATTCTGCCTTCTCCAAAGATCTCAGTCTTTACAAAAGGCCAAAAAAAACAAAAAAACAAAAAAACTGTCAGACATTCAGTGCGACAAATTTGAAAATTCTGTCAGACCTAAACAAAATCTTTCAAATCAAAACAAAATTATTGAAAATTATTAAAATTATATGACTTTTCTGTGTTTTTAGGTGTTTTTATTTTTTCAATCATGAACAATAAAACTAGCTTGTTTTCCATGTTTCATACACAGGCCTACCCAACTACCAGACTCGGCATCTACGGATCCAGAATAAACCAGCATATCAGACCACACTACCCGTTTTCAAGGTGTGTGTCAGATCGCATTACAGAGTATCATACCCCATCACAAATTTTGTAGGCCTACCTGTCATCCGGGTATCGCGCCTCGTTTTCGTCAAGTAGGACTCGTATGAATACAACAACATGGTTGCTCTGTCAATCTCGTCCATCCTGCTAGCCATGAAAATATTAAACCCCAGACAGAATATGCCTCCGCTATCAAAATTAGGTCTACTTTTCTGAATTAATATATAAGTTTGCAAGTTCTTATTTACAAAACATCATTGGCTATGTTCGAACCTAAATTTTATATTAAAAAAAAGCGGTATTGTCAGATTTTTAGCATAAACAGGGAAAATTGCAGCAGCGCATGAATCTAGATAAGATGCACTACTTTCCAACCCCGCTTAGGATCATAGCTATCACGTTGCGCACCAGGGAAAATTGGAATGGTGGCTGATACTCTGTAATGCGATCTGACACACACCTTGAAAACGGGTAGTGTGTTCTGATATACCGGTTTATTCTGGATCCGTAGGTAGTTGGGTAGGCCTGATACACTTTCAATAATTTTAAGACAGAAAAAAGAGATTACTGTGAAAAGTTGGTCTTTACTTTAATAAAAGGCAGTGAAGATGACATAAGGACCAAAATACATTACAAGAAGGAAGAACCTGTAGCCCAATTATGTCAATCAGAAAGCAATTTCACGTTGTGCTTAGCAATAGCATGTGCCTTGTGAAACAAAAATGAGGAAAGTGAGGTGGTCTTTTTCAGCTCTAAAATGAATTCTTGCTACCTTTGTTTTCTTTTTGATTAAAAAAAACTGTGAACCTTCATGTGAACTTTTGTCATCTTGTCCTCTTAACACTGGATGTTCAGAAATTGTCAGAACCCATGATGAAGGAGTTGAACAGAATTTGGGTCTGGTCTCAGGTAGAAATAAAGTGTGCTTTTCATGCTTTTATACATAGTGACTTAGTTTACCTGAAAGTTTAAAGTTTGATAGATGATTATATTTTATATTCTATTAAACGTACAGAGAATCTAGCAAAACTCAGCTATGAACAGTGGTGTTATTAACAGTTTAAGGCTTCGTTCACATGCAATGTCTATTTTCTAATTTCTATTTTCTATTTGGGCTATCTTATGATCACGGTCTGTGGCCTGAATATCCCGCCGCGTAATTACTGGCAGCGCGAGCCAGTTATTTATAGTAACTTATAGTAACTGGCTCGCGCTGCCAGTAATTACGCCGCGGGATATTCAGGCCACAGACCGTGATCATAAGACATACCGCAAATAGAAAATAGAATTTAGAAAATAGACATTGCATGTGAACGAAGCCTAAGATATGTATTTCAGGAAAGTGATATATCTAACTAGACTTTTGGTAAAGTTCTTAATTTTCTTTAGGTAACTAAGTACTGATCATTCAGGACATACTCCATCTGAATTTTTATTGTTTTGAATTGATTGGTAGGGATATTGCCTTTTTAACACCATTTTTATGTAACGTACCACACACTTGGATGTAGAAGAAAGGTATTGTTATAGCAAATAGGATTTCATTCTGTTTGCAATGTAGGATCAGTTGAAAATTGTCATCACTTCTACAGATGACCATAAAAACCGTGGGGTGGTTTATATTTTATCAGATCCCTGCTAAAGTTGATACCTTTTTATTTTTCTTTGTCTTTTATATATAGATCAAGTTAAAGCTGATGTATTACAATGCTTAGGAATGATTTTATCCATGTGTAAGAAGATTATTCATGATATAAAGGGGCTCTATAGAGCTAAATAGATGTATTTTTAAGTGAAATATGTTTTGCTTTTCATAGCTTATATTTGGTGACAGAGTCTACTGTGGAGGCATGAGTCTAGATAGAGCTGTCCCATAACCAGAAAATTCTCTCTCCTCTAAATAATATCAGGACTCTGGAAATATGTTCATTTATATTGTAGATGATTTCATATTGCATCAAGATAAAGGCTCTTGTGTTTTTACTAGTACTGTCATAAATTTTGTTTTGGAAGGTCAAGGCCTTTACAGGAACGTAAAATGTGGATGTTTTGGTATATGTTCATTTCCCCTAAGCTGATTTGTTTTAGACTAGTTAATTGTGATGCCTATCCTCCTGCTGAAAGGAAAGCCTAATGGAAGCATGACAGAGAGTCTGCTGCCTCTTCTGTTCTAGAGCCTGTCAAGAGCAAGGCTTCAGGGGAATTTTAGAATTAGGTTGTACAGTAATATTGACAAGTAAGTACTGCAGAGAAACCCCATCAGGCAAGGTAGAGGGGCCTCCTATAGAGAGACAACATGGCAGTATTGATTGGCAGACACCAACTCAGCCAGCACTGGTTAGCACAGCTTTTTATTAAAATATCTGTGGGGATGACTTGAGTGAAGGCAGACAGTCAGGACTACTTCTAGATGACATGAAGTATATATCTTACTGCAGAGAATGGTCAAGATACACTGCCACCCATTCTTTAATAATAGCACTTATGAATAATTAATTTAAAAGCAATTGATTAATTATAAGCAAAACACATTTTTCTATCTAATCCATGGATTTAGGCTGTCCTCTACAGGTGGACTCCTAGCATTGTTGTGATAAGGTGAATGGTTTGATAAGACTGTTTATAGAAGGAGAGTGGAATGTAAGATACCTCAATCTGGGAGTCTTGTCAAAATCTAGTATCCAGACCACTGTTTACTTGGAGAGTGTATCCTGGGGGTGTATTGACTCCTGGTATGAATGTCTTGATGGTCATTAAAATGAGTATATGAGAATAACATAATAAGATTGTCAGATTCAGAAAATGTTTGAATATGAATCTGATTTAAATGATTACTATTTGGTTTAATACCTGTGTGTATGTACACCCATGTAAACCTGGTTAAGTATAGAGATCATGCCAACCTTGAACACTTCCTTATCATGTCCATCTTAATAGAGACGTGCACACGACTGAACACTGTCATTACACTGGACATTGTTATCACACTGGACACTGTCAGCAAACTGGACACTGTCACCACACTGGACACTGTCCATACTGAATGTTGTCACCACACTGGACACTGTCACCACACTGAACACTGTCATTACACTGGACACTGTCACCACACTGGACACTGTCACCACACTGAACAATGTACACACTGGACACTGTCACCACACTGGACACTGTCAGCACAGTGGACACTGTCACCACACTGGACACTGTCACCACACTGGACACTGTCCATACTGAATGCTGTCACCACACTGAACAATGTACACACTGGACACTGTCATCACACTGGACACTGTCACCACACTGGACACTGTCCATACTGAATGCTGTCACCACACTGGATACTGTC
>NW_019775291.1:964639-1019845 GCF_001039355.2 Lingula anatina
TCAGGTATCAGGTGTTGCTGGTCTAGTTTTACTGTCTTACAGGAGTATCTCAGGTATCAGGTGTTGCTGGTCTAGTTTTACTGTCTTACAGGAGTATCTCAGGTATCAGGTGTTGCTGGTCTAGTTTTACTGTCTTACAGGAGTATCTCAGGTATCAGGTGTTGCTGGTCTAGTTTTACTGTCTTACAGGAGTATCTCAGGTATCAGGTGTTGCTGGTCTAGTTTTACTGTCTTACAGGAGTATCTCAGGTATCAGGTGTTGCTGGTCTAGTTTTACTCTCTTACAGGTGTATCTCAGGTATCAGGTGTTGCTGGTCTAGTTTTACTGTCTTACAGGAGTATCTCAGGTATCAGGTGTTGCTGGTCTAGTTTTACTGTCTTACAGGAGTATCTCAGGTATCAGGTGTTCCTGTGGTTTCAGTAACTTCCAGAACTTTCTTCTGTTCCACTTTAAAAAGCAGGGTCAAGTCTTAAGATAACCTATCCTCATCACGTCATGGCTGAGAAAGAATGAATAATATATGCAACTGCTGGTTCTGCTGGGGAAAAGAATTGGGATTTCTGACTGCATCAATAGCCACATATTGGTTTTGTAACAGAAAATAATGGATACAGCGCCTAGCTTGGAATTGAGACTGGATTTGCATGCTTAATAATAGGAATCAACTGGAAACATACCAATACAAAATTATTTGCAATATGATACAAGTGTAAAAGATACAATACCCCATTTCTTATGTGACCAAATGTAATTCAGAATCAATTTAGTATTCATTTAAGCATTTAGCTATTTTTACTCATACAGGTCATTAAATATTGACTAGAAGTTTTACTCTGTGGAGTATGCTGATGAAGCCTTCTGGAGAGCCCTAATTACATTGTTGTAAACCTCAGGTGCACAGAAGGCTTACTGTGGCTGGCAAGCCACCAGGGAGAGAGTGGCCAAGCTACAGCTCACACATCTGCCTCTGATACATGTGTTGTAAATTTAGATGTTGTATTTATATAGTGTAGGATTGAACTGATGTTACTGCTGCTAAGATGTGTGTCTAAAACTGTGACTGACCTGTGGAGTAGAAAAATATGAAGAAGAGATTGTTAACAAAATGGGTAAGGTAGAGGGATATTCTGAAAGGTTAGGATGTGGTTTTCATTACTAATTGTAATCAGTTTGCAGCCTTACATTACACATTATCCAGCTGTCTCTGTTAGATGACTTTCATTCCTCCTTTCTATAACATCTTATTTGAAAAAAAATTTTTTTGAAGAAAATAGAACTGCTTTTTTAAAATTCAGTAAGATTGGGTACGTAATTTTTTTGTGGATTATCTTTGGTAATTTTTTTTTAGTTTTTTTTCTTTAATAGAGAATATGATAAAAATTGACTTTAAAATTAACAAAGATTTTGTATTAGTGTAGAAAATGGCAGTAATTGTGATGCAATAGTCAAGGGCCAACACTACCCCCACTGACTGTCTTCATACTCTCGCCACTTTAATGGCAGATCCTTAACAAGGTGGGCCTACATATTCTCATTTTCAGTTTTATGTATCAATGTAGAAAAGATAATGACAAAATGAAAAGGAAATGAAAGAAAGGAAAGGTCACGTGAAGAAGAAATGAAAAATGAAATTCTTGTACTTAGTGGCATACCTTGTATAAAGTGATCATGGTTTTTATAAAAATTCTGTCCTTAATTGACACTTCTACAGGGATCATATTATTATAATGGAGAGTAAAAGTTTTGAATCCTTGTAGCAGTTCAGTTTTACAATGATTTGCTGCTGGTATTTACCAGTATTAATCAAGTAACAATACCAATAACAATACCAACATTCCTGTGAGATGAAATATGAAAAGCAACCAGAGAAAGATACGGAAAACACTAGGGTTTAAAATCAGAATGTTTAATAAGAAAAATGTTTGGTATTGAAACCATTGCCATGATATGTTGGAACGTCAACCACATTTCTACAGTCACAAGAGATGGTAATTATTTATGAACCAGATTAATTTCTAAGGTATGGGGGTATTAAAAAGGGGAGGGTTTTGTCTGTGACCTAAGCTTAAAGTACATTTAACTAGATATTAAAATTAATATTATTATTTATTTATTTATTTTGGGGCACAGCTATATACATATTAATGTCTGTTTCATTAGCTTTTTGTCTAATTACAAACATAATCATGTTTTCAAATAGTTGAGGGATGTAAATTTTTTATATTCGGAATTGAAAGAAACGACATTTTTTATGCCTTGAAACCATTGCCTTACTAGTATTTATTTTGCCTTTCCAAAATACTGAAAATTGTTGAAATATGATATGTGTATGATATTTTGAGTCAATCTTTCAAATTGTGAATGTGATTGCCTTCAGATGTTAATTATGTCCAAAGCAAAACACAAATGCTAGTGTTTATGAAGTATCAATTATGAAGCACAGTTATGCTTACCTGGGGTAGCGCTAGCAAATTTTTTTTCGCTTAGCCAAATCACCATTTGTCAATTTGTTATCCAAATGGTTATAATTTGAATAAAAAAAGTAAAATCAAGACCTTTTCATTTAGTCAATTTAAGTCAGTTTTAGCATTTGGCTTATTTGGCAAGTGTTAGCGCTACCCCAGCTGACAGAACTAACAGGGTTTTAGGGATAATGACCTGTCTAACCTGTGTGGACTGGGGAAACTGTGCCAACTGATTGTCCTAGACAGCATTTCAGGAAATATGGAGCTAGCTAAGGGACCATTTCCAGCCCCTATTGTACTAACTTTAGATCGATCTATCTCCAAGGGGATTCTCACTAAATTGCTATCAACTTGAGTAGCTTAGATGTCTGCCATGCCTACTGAAGGGTAAATTAATTATTGTTTAGCAGCTTCAGTAGGCGTGACAGACATTTAAGCCGCTTAAGCTGAAAGCAGTTTAATGAGAAAAACCCCTTGGAGATGGACTGATCCTGTTAGATGGATCTAGGCATGGGAACCCAGTCATAGGGATAATGACCTGGCTAACCTTTGTGGACTGGGAAACTGTGCCAGCTGATTGTCTTAGATGTCATTTTCAGGAAATGTAGAGCAAGCTAGGTATCAGGAAGCTGACTGTATTCATAGATGTACCATCTTCCATTTCATCTGAGGCCATCTCTGCTGCATTCCCTGAAAAAAGAAAGAAAGAACAAAGTCATGTTTATTGTCTAAAAACTAGGCTAGCTTAATTCTAATGGAAGAGGAACTTTTGAGAATGTTGACTTCTGGACCATTATTAGATTACAGTAATCTTGTGACCAGTAGTAAACGGAGCTGAAAGATATCCTCCAAGTCCAATACAGGTCAATTATTTAGATGAAGTGTGTAACCAAGCAACATCAGAAATATTTAGTTGGGACAGAGAAGAAGTAAAAAATCACATGTATAACCCTTGAGATGCCTTAGAATGCCAGAAATAGAAATTGTATTTTGAAAAGTTATGTCATGATTGTGTTTTTTGGAAGCCTGTGTTAGTGCGTATGTTAGCTGGGAAAATAATGACCAGTGACTCCCTGAAAGTATTGCTTACTAATACTAGTACGTCAGACAAAAACCTTTAACTGTATGTGAGATAAGACTTAAATAAGTCAGTCCTTTGCATAAAAAAACACTTAATAGACTTTCACTAACTAGAAATTTTCATTTTAGTGAGTGCTTGGAGTAACTCTGTGGTTTTTGAGCTGGTCAAAAGAAATCACTTCAGTTCACATTTTGAAAGTATAGTGGACATTAAGGGCTCATTCTGAATTAAATGATGGTTCTACATAGATCCAGCTCTGCTGGGACTCCCCCTGAATACAATCAGATTAACAGTGGATCCAGCTCTGCTGGGACTCCCCCTGAACACAATCAAATTAACAGTGGATCCAGCTCTGCTGGGACTCCCCCTGAATACAATCCGATTAGCAGTGGATCCAGCTCTGCTGGGACTCCCCCTGAATACAATCCGATTAGCAGTGGATCCAGCTCTGCTGGGACTCCCCCTGAATACAATCAGGTTAACAGTGGATCCAGCTCTGCTGGGACTCCCCCTGAATACAATCAGGTTAACAGTGGATCCAGCTCTGCTGGGACTCCCCCTGAATACAATCAGGTTAACAGTGGATCCAGCTCTGCTGGGACTCCCCCTGAATACAATCAGGTTAACAGTGGATCCAGCTCTGCTGGGACTCCCCCTGAACACAATCAGATTAACAGTAGATCTAGCTCTGTTACTACTCTGCCTGAATACAATCAGATTAACAGATTAACGTGCTCCTCCTGGCATTGAGCTGAATGCGGCAAAGCTGGTGATTATATGAGTATGTCAGAAACAACAGGAGATGTTTTAAACTGACTGCATTTAGTGATAGTCCCCATGTAGTCAGATCAAGCAATATATAGAACGTTAGTTGCATTGGGAATTAGCTCTAGGAAGCTTTCTGTGTAGTTAACAATGTTCAGTAATTAGTGCAGGCATGTCTTCAGCCTGATGACCATGACCAGGATAACACCACAGGCAGGATACTGAAACCTACTCTTCTAGTTTCACTCTATGAACCTTTTACCACTAGATGTTTATTGACAAATTGTAATGTAAAAAGGGATTTCTGTTGTAATCTCACTCAGTCACCTTTCTGTTTTTACACAATAAAACCCTGGTTTCTGTTGGGTGTCCAACATTAGTTCCAGGAAAATGAACTTCCAAGAAATAGCAGAAAGTGAACATCACTTATAAATTTTGCTCTTGGAAGCAGTATTATTGTATTAACTTCTGGAGGCAAATGATCATTTAAAAAGGTGGGATTAATCAGTTTAAGGGTTTTTAAGAGTGGGAGGATGTATATTATCCCCAAAGGTGTTGTGTTTTACTGTAATGGAGTCTAGTGACGTGTCCTCTGTTAAAGAGTACCCAGCCCTTAACAGGAAAATCTCTCAAGTTGTGCCGCAGGGGATGTGTGCTTAAAAGGTAAATGACTAACAACTAAGAAACATTTCATAGCACACATGTATACCAGCAGCTTGGAGAGGCATGTCATTAAAAATGGAGCTGATTTTAATCATGACATTTGGTAGCTGTTCGTATAGCTAGCTTGCTATACAGACACCAAGTCGTGATGTTTAAACTGACTTTTAACCCCCCCTCCCCCCTCCCAGAACACTTTAGTTCATTGCCAAAGAATTTCCTTATAATGTTTGAACACCTGCTTGTCTTGAAGATATTGCACTGTCATGCCACCTTTTGGCAACAAAAAATGCAACAAGAGCTAGGGTATATTCCACATCTTCAAACTGAATCAATAAAATCTCTTAAGCGGTGTTTTTGTGCCAAATTCTTTCTCCCTATAACAGAATTGTGAATTGATGTTCTTTTGTTGAAGTGAACTTCAGTGTATTCCCTAACCTTAGCAAAGTAGCAGACTAAGATAACGGCTGTGGCTTTATTGACGTCAGAGAGAGGCTGGGGAATCCAGGTTGTATGTGAAGAGTGTGAGCCTGCAGGAATAAACTGACTGCTGAGCTGGTCATCATCAACTGTCTATACAAACCCAAAGTATTGAATGTCTCCACTTGTTTACAATATACCAATAAGGGTCTAAGGTTTACTGAAGCCGTAGTTTGTTTTGTTGGGAAAACCAGTTTAATTAACTCCACTGTGGGAAGACCTGGGAGTGAAAAATAACTGCTTTACAATATAAATCCAGTGTGGTATGAGAGAGGTAGAAACCACAGGTTGGCTTTGTGGTATTCACATTTTTGTTGTCAAACACAGGATGGAGACAGTAGTTTACCTGCAAGGCATATAGGCTGCAGTTTCAATGCCAGTGTGATTCTTAATTCTCTGAGGTCATTTCAGTGTTTGAAGTCAATCATAATTGCCATAGCATGATCGATATGGGGTTACTCAAGAAAACACTAACAGTAGAGGCAGGAGGCAAACTGCTTATTCATCCTAATGAAAACTTGTGAGCTGGGATGGGCTTTGCTGTCTTCAGATGTGCCCATATTTGTCTCAGGATGTTTTCTCTCTAAAGATTGACACCTTATTTCCAATGCTCAGCAGTGAGCTGTTGTGTGGTGGAAGTGCGGAAGGATCAATTTAATTAGCCTGTGGACTCTGTGAAAATATTCTGAGTGTAATTTATTCATTACACCACAGTCAGAGAGAGAAGCCAGTACAGCATTGACCAGTTTGGGGGAAATCTTCCTCTCTATGTGATAGCATGGGACGTATCAAGAAAAGTATCTCAGATTTAGGAGACAGTTTTAGTTGGGTGAGTAGAGGTTACTTTGTACATTCACAGTGCTCTGGTATCAATGTGGTGGCAATGAAATCTGAGAAGACTGGAGAACTACTTTAGTGGAATTTGTCCAACTGATCATTGTGAAGGAAGGAAATATGGCACTGTGACTGTGACATTTATTGCAAATACGATGTATCTTTTAGTTGGGGCAGCCAGGATCCAAGCAGTTTTCCTGTGATGTGGTTGATTTTAAACTTAATGCCTGAATTTGTAATTATATATTAAAAGTTGTATTGGGATCTGTTTCCCTAAGAAATAATACAAATGTGAAATTTAGCCAGATTTGCAGATCAGTTGGAATGTGGAAGTAATATTTCAGAAAACCCTATTTCCAAGTGTCTGCTTACTTTAGCCAAAGCCTATCACTGGTTCACTGCTGTATTCATAGCAACATAAATTTCTACAAATTTATAAGTGATGCACCACATCTGTCAGTTTTGTAGTCAAACACAGATATTGATTTTACATTTACATTGACTGAGGCAAAGTGTATTAGCGTATTCCTATACATACTCCGTATAGCATTTTTGTTGGTAATGTCAATCTTACACAAAGACCCACAGTGCTCAGCAAAAGCTTTTTTTCCATGCAATCCAGGCATCAAGTGATAGCTGCTACAAATTTGATATCATTAGGCAGGGCCTGCTCCGGTTTCCTTTCCCTGGAGACTGGAGGAGGAAAAAATGCTGCAATTCCAAGGACAGATCCTGAGTCACGCCTGCTCTGAGTGGATCTATATGCTGAATAATAAATCTGTCATAATCCATGTTTATCACAGGTTGAGATAAAGTCTTTTTATTATGCATGAGCCAGAGTAGACAGGCAGTATGAGTGTGTGAGGATAGAGAAGAAGGATCTCACTGAACTGTGCCATACAAGATCCACCAAGCTGGCACACAAGTAAGGGCCGTAGATCAGCTGCACACTGCCTGATTGGCCGCCTTACTCTAGAGGATAATTCACATAGATTACCTTCCACTAATCTGCTAAAAGAGCTTTGCATTCTAGACATTTAAGCTGAATGTTGGATGTCACAGGGGCTGGAAGACTGCAGTGATAGGCAGGGCAGCCTAGAATACTGATCAAGGGGGACGAGGCCGCGTGCTGCAGGGAAAACACAGACACACATGCAGATGGTGACCTCGGCAAAGTCTTCCTCAAAAGCGAGGCTGTTTGATAGTGGATCTTCCTATTCATTGGTGAGATCAAAGTGGGCTTTGTGAGAGAACATGACAGACAGCCATGTATCAGGAGATGTTTGTTACTATGGTAATGGTTAGGTGACTGGTGAGGTCATGAGAGAATGGAGGCTGCCTATGAATGGGAGGTCTGCACTGATGCTTGGTTCTCTAAGGCTGGCTAGGCACAGGGTTGGGGGTGTTCACTCACCTGTGGGTACAGGGCTGGGATATGTTAACACACCTGTGGGTACAGGGCTAGGAGTTGTTACACACCTGTGGGTACAGGGCTGGGAGGTGTTAACACACCTGTGGGTACAGGGCTGGGATATGTTAACACACCTGTGGGCACAGGGCTGGGATATGTTAACACACCTGTGGGTACAGGGCTGGTAGATGTTAACACACCTGTGGGTACAGGGCTGGTAGATGTTAACACACCTGTGGGTACAGGGCTGGTAGATGTTAACACACCTGTGGGTACAGGGCTAGGAGTTGTTACACACCTGTGGGTACAGGGCTGGGAGGTGTTAACACACCTGTGGGTACAGAGCTGGGAGGTGTTAACGCACCTGTGGGTACAGGGCTGGGAGGTGTTAACACACCTGTGGGTACAGGGCTGGGAGGTGTTAACACACCTGTGGGTACAGAGCTTGGGGGGGGGGAGGCTAACACACCTGTGGGTACAGGACTGGGGGGGGTGTTCACATACCTGTGGGTACAGGACTGGGGGTGTTCACACATCTGTGTTTGGCTTCATATTAGTAGACAATATAAAATGAATATACAGTGTTTTGTAGATCTCTCAGATCAAAATGAACAAGCCTATCTTTCCTCTTGTCTGATCTGTTTACACTACAGTATGAGAGAAGGATCTTATTGATTTCTGCGCAAGGCACTACTGCTTTGAGACCACATAGAATGACAAACCGCCAGTTACACAAGATGCACAGGTCAAACATTTAACACTAGCAGCCTGCACNTGAATATAAAATGAAGATACAGTGTTTTGTAGATCTCTCAGATCAAAATGAACAAGCCTATCTTTCCTCTTGTCTGATCTGTTTACACTACAGTATGAGAGAAGGATCTTATTGATTTCTGCGCAAGCCACTACTGCTTTGAGACCACATAGAATGACAAACCGCCAGTTACACAAGATGCACAGGTCAAACATTTAACACTAGCAGCCTGCACTCAAGGTTGAACTGGAAGATGAATAATTTAGATGAACTGATGTAGAAGTTATGCAGCATGAAGAGTGCACTTCCTTCTACAAATGATGAGATGTATTAAGAAAGGCTGGCAGTTTATATTAATGTTTGTATATCAGTGATATGATCTTTTTCTTATATGATGACTTTGGCCAATAGTTTCCCTCCCCTTCTTGCTTGGTTCATGATTTTCTTCAGATGTATAATCTTTTGTGAGGCTTCTGTTCATTATATTGAAATGAAAAAAAAAAAAAAAATAATAGGTTCATTTAAAAACTTGTTGGACCATAAAAGTAAACAGATTGCTATGAATGCATCCTTGCTGTTACAATTTCCACGTTCTCTCTCTCTCTCTCTCTCTCTCTCTCTCTCTCTCTCTCTCTCTCTCTCTCATATATAGTAATGGAATTGGTTTAAAAGAAAAATTTAATCTGCCCAGTTAACTAGGGAAATAATGATATCTGATAGCAGAATCTCTAAAACATTGTGATCTAATAATTTTGTTCCTCTTAGGCAGAAAGGTATCTGCTTTGACCAAAACTTGGTAAATCGAGACAATATACATGTATATAAATGATTTCTCATAGAATTGAATTTTTTTTACTTAGAATATACTATTTTCTAACCTTCCTTGTCCTGATGGTTTGGATGTTTAAGTCAACCAGGTGTGATTTTTGTAGTTATTTAATTCCTCAAGCCAGGAAATTGAACTGTATTGGCTCTATTGATAAAATAGAGAGGGGTTATTATTGCTTTAGGATTCCAAATGTCTCTATTGTGATTGGAGTTAATTTTAAAAAATGAACTTGGAACATATGTGGGCTTGCCATTTCACATTTAATATGGCTGTATTTCATATTTTGGAAATGTGAATCTAGCATAGAATATGTTGTGTCAGAGTGATTTGGAATATCACAAGTTGCAGTGATCAACAGTTGATAATTGATATCTTAAAGAAAACAAATCTGCACCAAACAAGACAATAATTATGAATAAGCTGTTAAACAAAACGTAGAAAAGGTATTGATATAAATACTCATGTGTATATGCTGTAAGGTTAATATAAATAACAATTAAGTATAGATTCAAAGTTAGACAATCAAATATCTTGAATTTGTATCTGAAGGACAAACCAAACTGCAATCATTGAATGAACAAGTGGGTCAGAAAGCTGTTGAATCTAGTGTATTCAGGCTGTGCTGTTTTTAGTGTCACATTAAGAAGTGGCAATAGTAATGTCAGGTAGAAAAGGATATTGATGATGTTGGCAGATGGTTTCTTCAGCTTGTTTGCAGTACATTCAGCTGTGTTTATTCATACCTTGAACAGGCACAGAACTAGCAGGATTCTGTGATTGTCTGGCCGCGCTCTGGCTGGAAGCTGGCGTGGAAGTGCGTCAGCAGTATTGACCTGCTGTATGAATTTTTGATGAAACCTATGTATAGTGGCAGGTATTGATCTGACTGTGTTATTGCTCTGCTGTATAGACAACACATGCATGCACATAGACTGCTGCATTGAGAGACGACACCCACACTGCTACCAGGGTACCCCAAGATACACGGGGCGTACACAGTCAGGACTTTTACTGGGGGACCTAGTATGACACCTGGATGATCAGGGTGAGTGGTAGGAAGATCTCTCACTGGACTGGGACCAAAACCTGCTTTGTAGGGTTTCATAACACTGGCGGTAACAAAGGCTGGCCCAGTTATTTCTCAGTCTGTAGAGACAGGGGAGTTCCATTTTGAGAAAGTATGTGGCAGAGATAATGGTTTTTGGGAATTGATAGCCTGGTCTGTGTTAGTCAAACCTGTTAGTTGGGCTAGTTGTAGCCTGCTAGCTTTGTCATTATCTTCATGGTACACAAAACAACACTTTTGGTGAGTTACAGTCAACAAATTGACTTCATGTGCTTTTTGCCTCTATATAAAGTACTGGGTAGGCTGTTAGGTGGATAGAATGGCGGGCAGAAGTAGACAGTTCTATTTTGTAAGTATGCCACAGTTATTTAGGATTAAAGGCAACACTTGATGAGACTACACGAAACATGTACTTTGTGCTTTTGTTTCCAGTTTCAGGGATGTTAGTGAAAGAACTATTGTCATCTAGATAGTTAGAAAAGAACTGTGTTAATCACTGTTTTTTATTTTTTGGCTGTATATTTCTGTGTTTCTATCTAGTTGGTAGTTTCTGTATCACTTCATATTATTGACATCACATATCACAAGGACTGATGGACACATGTTGACAAAATATAAATATTCTTATGTGCTATGTACATCATTAAAAACACTGTAGATGTCCTAGACATTGGATTGGTTCAGGAAAAGGAGTGGAATACTTCACCCAATTCCTTGTCCATTTACTTTACTGCTGGAAGTTGGATGCAGTTTCAAATAAATTATGACTTTCAGATTATATTTACAGTACCTACAAGAACAGCTTGTATTTAACGACAAGGTGCTGGTGGACAAATATTCAATGCTTACACAAGTTACCGACAATTTTTACTGGCAATTACTTCATTTGTATGTAAACATGACTCTGAATAGAAAACTGTGAAAATTAAGCCAGGTATTTGTCTTGTTGCAGGGGTCTGCTGATTCCAACTATAGCCAGCCATCATCTGACCTCTCGCTGGATGAGGAGAGGGAAGCTTTACGCAGGGAAAGTGAAAGGCAGGCGCTTGCTAAGCTAGAAAAAGCACGGGTAAGTAGGATTTTATTTAAAAGAATTTAAGATATATAAGTAAAGAAAAATTTACTGGATTATTGACATTTAATATAAAGGGATATTAAGTAGACAGATCTTTCCTTTCACCTGTTTTTAGAATCCTTTGCGTCATGTCTTTGGAATTGACATTTAAGCAGTGTTCATCAAGTTTATCATAATTTACAAGTGAGGGATATATATATATATATATCCAGAATGTGGCTAGCAGTCTGCCTGCAGTGAGACAGGGATGTCACTCTGACATCATAATTAATTTATTTCTTGTAAAGCCCATTCCATTTTCTTACATTTTACATTTATTATATTAAAATGCTGAAGAATTACAGCACTAAAATACTTACTTGAAAATTTTTAAAACATAAATCATAAAAAACTATTTAAAAGATGGCATTTAAGAGAATTATTTCCAGATCTATAAATAAAGGGGAGTTCAGTCCACTATTTTGAGCATAAACAATAAAAACCATCTCCATGAAATTTGGTACACTGTCCAAGTGTAAAATTGTTATGAAAGTAATTGTGACTGTGAGTCATTTTAGTTTAGTAAGTGTAATAAAAGTGGCCTCACTGCGTGGTTGGCCAGTACAGCACAAGGGTGGACCCAGAAGATGAGATATTTGTCATCCAGTCTTCTACACCTGTCATTGCCATTGTTAAAGTTGTTTGGTAGAAATAACAAGTGTAATTTTCTTTTATAATTCAATATATAGTATAAATTTCATATGATTTTACCAATTATATAGCTTTCTTCAGTATTATGGGGGATGAAGGAGGGGTATTCATTGTTTTGCTATCATATTTAAGGGGTTCGTGTGATATTTAAACAACAGGAAATAATGTTACATGATGAGACAACATGAAGTAAGAAAACCTGATTTATCATCTAAGTACAAGATACATTTTTGGATCAAATTAAACCTGAACTGGGAATGAACCTCAAAGTTTTTCGCCATGTGTGTTTTCACTCCACAGCACTAGCATGGTAATGGTATTGATCAACTAGTGGTGGAATGTGAACACCAGTTGTCTGACCCTCATGCTAATTTCATAACCTTCAGATGGAGACCTGTTAATGCATCTTGCACATGGGTATTCTCCATTGAAGGAGAGAGTGTTGGGAGGGGAATGACCAGTCATTGCAGTTTTTTCATGTGTCAATAGTACTGGCTGTTAGTACTGACTGCAGTCTAAATATAGATATGGCCACTTTTAACTTTCAACATCTCTCTCTCTCTCTCTCTCTCTCTCGCATTTGTTTGATATATTATGAGCACAGTTATCATTCAGTCCCACACATGTTGCAATATTAATTTATTGAACACTATTGTAAAGCATCATGCCAATAAGTTGTTCAACCACACAGTGTGTATACTTGGGTTTATCTTTAATGCATGCTATGTGAATTCCTCCATATCTTTGGACAGTTACAGGATGGAAAGATATTAAAACAGTTAGCAGATGGTAAAATATCCAACCCCAAAGCAGCATTAGAGCATTATAAGGTATCTGGAGTTATGACAGAAGACTTGCCTGAAGTGGGAGTGCAGTGGATTTTTGTTCATTTTTGTCTAGACATATTTTTGTTTATCAGAATTTAACTATTGAACATAAGTGCATTTTCTTTTTGTTTACATCTCTAAAATCAAATATTTTTCTGTATTTAAAACTTTGTGTTTTTAAATAAGCTTTCTTCACTGATCTTTTAATAATGAAAAAGATTAAATGTTTTACTATACTGATAGCAAGGTTTGCATTTTCTTTAAACCTTTTCCCTGCCATAAAGACAGGCATTCACACATTTACACACACCCACACACCATACTGCTGTATAATTTAACTCCATGTTTTCTTGAACTACATTGATCAATGCTGGGATGCAGTGGGCATTGATTTCCCTTGGTCTCTAGGAATACACACTAAGTTCTAGCTGTAGACCATCTAAACCAGTTCAGAGGACCTCATACTTACATGGGTGAAAGTTTTCAGGATTATGCCTGATTTCAGGATTTTCAGTCTTCATTTTGACTGTTCTTATATTGTCTTAATGCAATGAGAAATTGGAAGCTATGTTTTCAGGATTTTCAGTTTTGACAACTTTCACCCATGTACTTTGGGGACTGATATGTTTATAAATATGGTATGTTCCATGTTTCAGGCATATATGGTACATCTGACTCAGAAAATGTTTATACAAAATGGGCTATTGAGAGAAAAAGTCATCTTTCAGCACCCATACCATAGCTATGATTCAGCATCTCTATCCTCTGTTACAAGATCAATGTTAATTTGTTTGGTATATTTGCTTTGCACCAAAAGATTGCTCCACTTTTGAGATGGCCTATTGATCGATTTTCATGTCATCTGGATCCTCTTTATTATGCCTAATCTCCACATTGATCACCCTGGTATTGTCTGGGACAAGGTCTACAGAAGAAAGGGCTCCACTACCACTGGCCTGGTTCAAAACCTGAGGCTGACACCATTTTTACTATAACATAAACGCTTGAATTTTTACTCCAAAGTATTATTTTGTGTAAAACAAATTAAAATGATATTGGGGGTGGGGTGGGGTGTGCATATTTTTCATTTCTATTTTAAAAGGTGATTATTTTTTAGCAATTCGTGAATACCTTGCTATGCCATTGTCACACATGCTATTGTCACAGTTGTCCTCATTTTGAATTAAACAGTTATTGGTCTGTTCATAATTTGAATTATATTATATTATATTACTACCAACTGTCTGATCTATCAGCAGAACTTACACATAATTAGGATTATGTAGTATTTTTAATTTTGCAGGTCTCATGGTTGTCAATTGTAGAAACTAATTAAGATCTCAGGATAAAAGTTGGAAGTCTGTCAGTTCCATGTCTTGTTCCATCTAATCTCTCTAGTTCTATGTAATCAATATGTTCACTGTTGCATTACAGAGGAATCAGGGTATGGAAGTATCCCTGGTATTAGGACCAACACAATGCCAATATTTACTTATGTTTCTGATGCTGGTGACCTGGGAGCTACTTTTCTGTTTTTAGTATTTTATTTTTTTCTGCCATGTTTTATTTTGATGTGAATTGTAAGAATATAAGATAACTGGGGTAGCGCTAGCACTCGCCAATTTAGCCAAATGCTAAAACTGACTTAAATTGGCTAAAGAAAAAGGGCTTGATTTGACATGTTTTAGCCAAATTATAACCATTTTGGTAACGAATTGACAAAAATGTGGTGATTTGGCTAAGCGAAAAAAATTGCTAGCGCTACCCCAGGATAAGAATAAATATCAAATATAGCTTACAGTATTACAATTATCACTGAATTAATGTTCCCAATCTTTTCATATTGATTTTCTGTTTCAGTCCAAACCCGTAGCTTTTGCAGTTCGGACTAATGTATCCTATGATGGATCCTTGGACGATGATTCCCCTGTACATGGCTATGCCAGATCATTTGATGTCAAAGATTTTTTACACATAAAAGAGGTAAGTCAAGGAAAAATAAAAGCACAGTTTCTTTTATTCTTCTTTTCATGTGGTAAATATATTGCTGCTTTACTTTGGAAGTCATTGTGAATTTTTATGTAACTTAAGAAGTTAGTTATGATACTTCATGCATACTATGGTACCTTCTAATCATTAGGTGTTATCATAAGTCATTTAACAACTATATAGTAGATTTTTTATCTTGAAATGGCATTTCTGGCTGCCATATTGTATTTGGTGGCCATATTGGAATTTTCATGAATGCTTCTATATCCAAATATGCTTAAATTTCCATTATCCACAATTCTGCTAAATTTCATGGTTTTAGGTGAAAAATGCACAATTTTCACCAAGTTGCTGGACTAACACACCCTGAGCTTCAGAGATAACTTGCCACTAACCTCTTCACTATAGCCTATCTTCATCGTGTCAAGTTACCTCTGACCACATTCGATAGCCTCCGCCGCCCGCCAATCAAATTTAAAGCCCGCACTCAATGACTTATTGAACGATCTAGCCAATGAACGCGAACGAGTCAAAGCGCGCTTTGTTCAAATCCGGACCAATCAAAGATAAGGCTGAATATCAGGGACTTGCCGTAACCTGTGGGCAGCACGCAAAATACATCATCCCTCAGTAGATAATGATGCAGGGCCTCAAACTGATCTGGTTTCAATACCGATATACTCATATTTTGCAAAGAATCAAGAGATAACTTAACACATTAATTTACGTAGTCACTCGTAGGAGACGCCATGCTTTCTTTGTGTACGGTTATGCACTCGGAACTACTCGGATGTCTCCGCACTCGACAATAACTTTGTTGTTAGTATGGAGCTTGCGGAATCAGCCGAGGATTGCCGATTGACGGTCAACCAATCAGCGTTTTCACCAAACTTTGGTGAAAAATTTTGAAACATGGATTCGATTGGCTTATATAAACTAGGTCAAACTATTTTCGTCAGAGGTAACTTGACACGATGAAGATAGGCTATAGTGAAGAGGTTAGTGGCAAGTTATCTCTGAAGCTCAGGGTGGACTAACATAACCCTATTTCCTATTGTAATTGTGTAGAAATTCAACAATGACTGGTGGATAGGGCGGCTGGTGAAGGAGGGCTGTGATATCGGCTTCATCCCCAGCCCTGCCAAACTGGAATCTCTACGGCTACAGCAGTCCACAGGAAAAGGACAGAAGCTCTACCCTAGGTAGGTGACACTAGCCACCGCCTTACATGTTTTACTTCTTTGTTTACTTGTATTGTAACACTTGTATCATAGAAAGAGTTGTAGAAAGAGTGTTCAGTTTCCAGGTCTCTATTAAATCTTGCTGATAGATAAGAGGGTGGGATAATGACCCAGCTTTCAGGTCACATTGTTGAATTATGTTTGATTGAAAAGATGCTGAAGACCAGGATAGACAGGAATTCCTGAAATGAAATGAAAGACGTGACACCTGTTCATTGGGGAAACCTCTATGAGGATAGCTTGGGTAGACCATGACATTTATAAGTCTGTTTTTCAATGGCTTAATTATCCATGTGGCAGTCTCTATCAGAGAACAGATATTACTGTCAGGGATTTCTTGGAAACAATCACTATCAGTTCAGCCATGCTGTGTCATTTAGGTAGTATAATTACTGGTAATTAGACCCGTATTCTGGGATTCACAGGATTTTTCAGGGAAATTGTATGGTTTGGTGCATACACAAAACCAAAATATCTCTAGTGACATCTAGGGGCAATATTTATGGGTAAGTTACTCAGAATAGGGTTAGGAAATATCAGGGGATAATGTCTATGAGTAAGTTACTCAGAATACCCCAGGGTTGGGAAATGGTAATGTTCAAAATGAGTTTTGTCAACCTAGCTAATACGCAGTAACAATATGGTAAAAACTGGGGATTATACTACTATGTTGGAAATGAGGAGGTTGGTTAGCGTGTTCATTGCATAGCATTCAGGGAAACTCCCAGTGGAGTTAGTGCGCATTAACTAGGTTGACAAAATTCATTATGAATGGTGCGTATGAATAAGTTATTCAGATTGTCCCTGGGTTGGAAATATCTGGTGGTGATTTAGTTTTGATAAGGCAGGCCTACCCAACTACCAGACTCGGCACATAAGGATCCTGAATTAACCGGTATATCAGACCACACTACCCGTGTGTGTCAGATCGCATTTCGGAGTATCATACCCCAGAACAAATTTTGTAGGACAACCGCGGGCTCATCCTGTCAGTGTTCTGATGGGTTTTGTGGTCCGATATACCGGTTAATTCAGGATCCTTATGTGCCGAGTCTGGTAGTTGGGTAGGCCTGTAAGGTAACATGAATGTCTTCCCAGACACCTCTTGCCTGTGTGACCTATTCCTACCTACTGGAGGATTTGCATAGGAGAGTAAAAAGCCGGTTTCTTGCAGCGATTAAGTCTGCTATTCGTACTTTAATATTCGTGGTCAAAATTTTTAGGATAGTGTGTTAGTTATCAACTTCTTTTTTAGTTGCTATATGAAAGGAGAGGAAGAAATTATTTGCTTGGTTCAATAATTGTTGGGTGTTGGTGGCGAGAGCGGGAGTCACCATGTGTTGCTCGAGCAGGAACACCTTGACGACCGAGCGGCGTGATAAAATGTAAAATACTGAGATGGATACTTGAGCGAGGTTGGCATTTATTGAAGGTGGGGTCAATAAAGACGCCCAATGCATGTTTAGCAGAGTAGCAAATGCATTATTATCAGCAGTGATATTTCAAAGAATAGTATGTTTTATGCTAAACTTCCAAAGCTTGATATAAAAAGTGTAGATGGATATTGTGTATGAACAAACAACTGAGCTAAAAGTAGGGGCTAGAAATCAGCAACAGGTGTAGAGAGGCGATCTTTTTCAGCCAGAGCCACAGGTATTTGGCTGTATTCACTGTGTGATGTGGAAACCATGTGTTTATGTTAACTACAGGAGTTTATTGTGGGTAGCCAGGTGGGCCTCTCAGCAGTTCAATCTAGGAGTGATTGGGGAAGGTGAAGTGGCTTTATCTGAAATAATGAAAGTAGGGCTGATCAAGACTTGGAGATATTTTTCCTGTTAAACATATAGAGTTAAATGTTGTGTTTCTTTCATGTGTTAAAGATGTTGCTTTATAAGATCAGATGCTGGTATGGATAGGAATTCTATGAAAAGAATGGTCCTGGCTGTCACTGACTTGGTATAGATATCACACCGTGGCAGCTCAGGGATTTCATTTAAGCAACCAGAGCCTGTTTGTTGTTTTTATTCATTTTCACGTTAAGATCAGCAGGCCCTTCCTTATCTGGAGATAAAAATCTGTCTTGGTATTAAATTATTTGGTTGAAGGCCACATCACACTGAGGTGATTTTTAATAAAAATCCCACCCTCTCTGTCTCTCACTCTCTCTCTCATCTATTTAATTATGAACATTTCAGCAGTAGGGACTGAGAATTTGATCCATTCAGGCTATTGCTTGTACTCTAAGATTGCTAGTTTTGCTTAATCTTTGAAATGACATGTAAATCTATATTGATAAATTATTTTCTTTTCATTCATTAAAACTGACCAGCATGTAAGGTGATTAAGAATATTAGTTATTTTTGTGAACGGTTTTGTCACCAGCATTGCCAGTAATGAAGATATTCCTCCTGTAATATTAACGAATTTGAAGCCTAATGCCTCCCACCTGCTTCAGTCTACAAGGCAATGTTCTGCCTGGGGGAATACGTGTCTGCTAATGGGATGTTGAACACCATTAGGAGAATTGGAGAAAAGTGCTGCTTTCTAGGAAAAAAGCTTATAAATAAAACACTGTTTTTATTTTATGTTTCAGCAAAACAAGCTCCTCAACCAACATAGACAACCTTCTCACCAATTCCAAGTCTTCAAACTCTCGGGGATCCACTCCTCCCACACCAGGTATACTGAACAAAGCCCCAAATAGAGAAGATTTATCATCCATAAATGGCCATAAATTTATTTTCTAATGCTGTTAAGCATATCCCCAGAGAGCACAGTATAGATTGTATCCCATTTTCAACCATGCCTGCAAATTGAGTATTGATATGTTGTGTATTATGCAATTATCATGCATATTTTACCTTTCTGTTTGTGAATCATGATATGTGTAATTCCCTTGTTCATGAATCATATATTAATATCTTGCTGACAACTTTACTCAGGTTATCAGCCAATTGATAGGATAGGCAAAATAGAAAAATTATCTTGTCCTGTTTAAAATGAATTTAAGATAAACAAAAACACATGGATTTAATTAATTATTTTCTCCCTGTTCAGGTGTTGAAGTTGAGAATGGGGACAGTAATTTAGGTGAAGACAGTGACAGCCTGGGCAACTCCAAGGCCAGCAAGGCCAGCATAACTCCTCCTGCCAAAGAGAAGAGGAAACCTTTCTTTAAGAAGGTAAACCATGAGTTCTGTGGTTCTCTAGCTAGTGTTCTTGAATGTTTATAGAATAATTAAAGGGTTTCTTACCCCTGTTTACACACTGTGCTGTACAGTAGTATGGTGGAGATGATTTGAAAGCAATTAATATGTAGTTGATAAACCGTGTTCAAGTTTAATAATTCAAAACTTTCAGGATAGTTAGAAAAACAGTTTTGTATTCTCCCATGATTCACTTTTCATCTTCACATCATATTGTTCAACTACACTTTAATTTAGTGTGAAAGCATTCTGCCATATGAAGTCATGCCTTCCATGATTTACACTTCATCTTTACATTATGTTGTTCAACTTGACTTTTCTTCAGTCTGAAAACATCCCGCCATATGAAGTCGTGCCTTCCATGATTTACATTTCATCTTTACATTATGTTGTTCAACTTGACTTTTCTTCAGTCTGAAAACATCCCGCCATATGAAGTCGTGCCTTCCATGCTTTACATTTCATCTTTACATTATGTTGTTCAACTTGACTTTTCTTCAGTCTGAAAACATCCCGCCATATGAAGTCGTGCCTTCCATGCGCCCTGTTGTGTTTGTTGGTCCCTCCCTGAAGGGCTACGAGGTCACAGACATGATGCAAAAAGCACTCTTTGATTTTCTTAAGCACAGATTTGAAGGACGGTAAGTAAAGACTGAGCACATGTTAGGCACATAGACCCTGCCTGGTATAGTATGCTATATGATAACATATATATGTATTTGTAAACTTAACATAAGATATGCTGACCATGGTTTTATTATCTTTATCTTATGGTTCATAAATTGAATTATCAATTAAGCTTCATGTCTGGATTTAATGAGAAACCTAAGAATTTAGTAAGCAGTTTTCAAGTAGACAAAGTTTTTTTTTAAATACTTATTTACGTTAATGGTATCTTTATCACTTTATGTTTTTAATAAGATTCAAAGAATATTCAATATATTTGTCACATCTTTCATGTTATTTTTATCTCTGTCTCTTACAGGATTGTCATTACCCGTGTCACTGCAGATATTTCTTTAGCCAAGAGGTCACTTCTCAACAACCCCAGCAAACGGGCAATAATTGAACGCTCAAATAGTAGGTCTTCTTGTATAGGTATGTTGCATGCTGGCTGCAGCTTTTTCTTCTTTTATTTGCTAACTTCTAGTTGATTCTTTTATCATTTACGTTGATACACATTGGAAACTGGCCTAGACTAGATTGGTATGATGAACTGTTGATGTCTCTGTTTTCATATCTACATGTGGGATAAAGTTTGTGGAGACTGGACCGGACACTGGGGGTTTATTTGGGGTGCTTGGACACTATCCATGTTAATCTTGAATGTGTAACAGCTATTACTGGTAACACTAGTTGTATATATATTGATATTGATTTATTTACTTATAACTGATTTATGATGTTATTTTAGTTCCACAATTACACTGGGTCCATGTATGTATGTACAGTTATAGGAGTGTAGTTTCTATCATTTTAATGCTTCCACTTTTATATATGTTTTTCACAGCTGCAGCAGCTCATGCTATTCTAGAAGCTCTCACAGTTCTCTGATGACTGATATGATTGCTTGAGCATGATCAGGGGTCACTGACCTTGCATACATAGCAGTACTATGGCTGGCAGTAGTTCTCTGGCAGTCTTTTGACTTCATATATATATATATATATATATTCATTATTTAACTTCAGCACAGTCTCTCAAAGTAAATGATTTTATGGATAAATAAAAAGATAAAAAATTAAAATGTTCAATATGTTTTGAAAATACTGGTTGTCGTGTCAACTTGATGCATGTTTTTTGTGTTGAAGAATTGAGGCAGTAATATTTGCATTTTGCTGCACAACATTTGCTGCATTTGATTGTTCTGAAGTTAAGACAGGGAAATATTATTGCAACTGCATGTGTGATATGTATTTATAAAAAATATCTGGAATTTTTTTCCTGTACAACTTGTTTGGAGAAAGGTTGCACTTAAGTTTCTCATTACAGAGAGGTTTGTTGGTGAAAAATAAACAGGCATTGGGCACCTTGTCAGTTACTCAAGGCAAATTAAAAATAAACAGGCATTGGGAACATTGTCAGTTACTCTAGGTATATTAAAAATAAACAGGCATTGGGCACCTTGTCAGTTACTCAAGGCATATTAAAAATAAACAGGCATTGGGAACCTTGTCAGTTACTCAAGGCATATTAAAGATAAACAGGCATTGGGAACATTGTCAGTTACTCAAGGCATATTAAAAATAAACAGGCATTGGGAACATTGTCAGTTACTCAAGGCAAATTTACCACTTGGTGGAATTATGTAATATGCAATAGCTACCACAGCATAGCTTGAGTTCCATTGAGTTCTGGTTTCCAATATAAAGATCTCTGTAGACTGACTAGAGGATAATCTAAGGATGTATTTATTAAATACAATTCTTGTGTTGGGCAGATAGGACTTTTATGCATATGATATACCACATGCATAACTTTAAAGCTTTGAAAATTGATTTCAGCACAAAAAAGTAAGCATGTTTTGATATATGCCATTGAATTGGAGCATGCATTGCTCACTTTGCAATTGCATAGAATATATATTATTACATATTTGAGAAGTTTTAAGCATGAAGAACTTAAAAAGCCACACAGTGACTATTTCATGGTAATGAACAGCAGGTGGTCTCAATAAATTGGTTTGGATATTTTGTTACTCCCTGTATCTCATTACTGCATAAACTGTAGGGTTTGGGATGGTCTTGCTATTCTTCATCTTTTCAGAGCAGCTCATTTTTTTTCATCAGAAAAATAAGTATCATTTGCATTTAAATGGTCCATGTAACAGAGCTTGTTTGTCTTATTACAGCTGAGGTACAGGCAGAAATTGAGCGCATCTTCGACCTAGCACGGCACTTACAGCTGGTCGTCTTGGACTGCGACACCATCAACCACCCGTCACAACTTGCCAAGACCTCCCTCGCACCCATCATTGTCTATCTAAGAATCTCATCACCAAAAGTAAGTTCATCTTGTGCAAATAACACTGAATACTTTTCATACTTTGTGATCATGGTTTTTACTTTGAGGTAAGGCAACGAAATATGAAGACTTTGGTGTGAATTGATAGCAATTTAAAGTATTTAGAGACATAAAGCTGCCTACTCTTCATCTTGATAAACATGAATTTGAAAGAAAGAGAAAGCTTAAGTATGCTGGTGTGAGAAAATAAGTGATTTTACATCATCATTCCAGGTGTTGCAGAGGTTGATCAAATCTCGCGGCAAGTCTCAGACCAGAAATATGACAGTCCAGTCCGTGGCAGCCGACAAGTTACTACAGTGTCCCCCAGTGAGTATAACATACCTCAGCCAGGGAGGAAAATATACTACTTCTGGCTATACTGGAGGAGGTTTATGAAGATCCATATCAAATTAGGATTTGTTTCTTGATTGTCTTCAGATGAATGTCAGTTGTATTCACTCTGTGAAATAGTAGCGAACAACATGGCTAAAAAATCTAGAAATAATACTGCAGTAAATATATTTTATTTTTAAAATATTCCCACAAAATAGTACTTAATATAGAAATCTTAACTTGACTATTTGGATATTTTAGGAAATGTTTGATGTGATTCTTGAAGAAAACCAGCTAGAAGATGCTTGTGAACATTTAGCAGAGTTTCTGGAAGCCTACTGGCGTGCTACTCATCCCCCGGTTCCTGAGAGCACATCTCCAAAGCGTTTCCCTGAGCTGACCATGGCCTCCTCGGCGTCCCCAAACCTTAGCCGCCATAACACTGTGCAGGAACATCCTCGCCAATTAGACAGGCACAGGATGGACAGAATGCACAGTGGTGGCGGTGGAAGTCACGCTTCTCCAGACCAACAAAACCGCCGAGGGCACGATGTGAGGCACGACCAGCACTGGGACAGTGGAATGAGATCGCCAGACTATGGGGACTATGACCGCAAGCAGGAGTACAGTGCTAGAGATTATGATAGGGAAAGGACACATGGTGACTACCATTCACGAGATTATGACTCGAGGACTTACGACCGAGGGTCGCGTGATGACTTTGATCATGACCTCGATGCAAGAACCTTTGATGATTTTGAGGGGATGCATGGACATCATATAGAGCGGGAGCATCGTGAAGGCGGCTATGGAAGCCCAGATAGACAATATCGATCTCCTAGCAAACGGCACCCACCGGTGAAACAAGGCAGTATTGCAATCTAATTGGATGACTTTCTATGGAGATTGGATTACATAATACACCATTTTTATTTCCTTACATTGATGTCACCTTGCTCTCCTGGAACCCAGTGGTTTTTTACTCCAGTTGAAAAGAGAAAGAGAGGGAGAGAGAAAGAGATAGAGGGGGGGGTGGACAGTAGGGAGAGGTTCCAGAGTCGGGGCTCACTGTACGGAACAGTTCTTGTTTTGGTCCCTTAACCAAGTGACTCTATGGAATACCGGTACAACTTAATACACCATGAACATAATACACCACACCATGGCATGGGTGTCAAGGACATTCAGTGGAGCTCCAGAGTTCACGTGGAACACTTGGCACAGATGCAGGGCAACAGTTGCCCATGGGTGCAGAGGTTTGCTTTAAGTTTCAGAATGCATTCAGCACCAGGTATTGCAAACACATATATTCTAATGATCTGTTGGCCATCTAACACCTCCCTGTACACAGAGGTGTGGATGGTGTTTCTTCTGGCAGAACTGTTGGACATGATGAAAGGGGATGAGTGGGTATTGAGAAAATATTGTATCACATCCCTGGAAATAACAGTGAAAAAATGTAAGACAAGGGAGATGGAGATTTGAATCTTCAATGTGGGCAGGACTTCAGCCCAGATGTTTTGAAATGATGTCAGAACATGAGACAAAAACAAAGGATCGATTTCTACTCAGTTGTTCTTTGTGTGGACCTTTTTCATTGGATAGTAAGGATATTTTGAACAAAATACCTGCAGTCATTTTGTATGCTTTGTTAAGATGTATTGGGGTACAGGATCTTGGGATGTTCAATTTTTAAAATGCTATTTTGCCTCCTGTAAAATTTGTTGCCATTCCTTGTTCTAGTTGACCTCCATTGTTTCATTTTAGCCACGATCAAAGTGAATGCTGCCTATGCATTTAAAGTGTGGTTTAACAAACACTGCAGAATTTACCCTTTGTTTCGTGTTTCTTATAACTAGGTTCTGTAAACAATATAGGATCAGTGCAATATACATACAAATATAGATATACGTATGTATAAATATAAATATATATATATATATATACACACACAAACACTCATGTAATCATAATGCAGGTTAGCTTGGAGAAAATTGCTTCTCTGTAATTTCTGTTGTTGTTGTCATCAGAATGCTATTTATATTATTCTGTATGAGGCATGTTAGTCTCCATCATGAGGTATGACACCAAACCATCAGGTGTTTTCCTTGTCGCTGTTCCAAGATATAGCATGTAAAATGATAAACTGTTTCCACATAGATGATGTGGAAACTGGTGGATAGTAGACATATAATTTACACAGGTATCAGTCACAAGCAAGAAGGATAGGTAGGAACAGCAGCATGTATAGGCAGTAAATAGGCACAATTTCTATCGCCTAGTACCATTTGAATTGACTACATGGCCAGCGAGAAATAGGTACAGGACTACGTGAATTGACTATTAGGTCATTGGGAGATAGGTTCAAGAGTATGTGAAATGACTACCAGGTCGGCGGGAAATAGATACAGGACTATACGAATTGTCTACCAGGATAAGGGGAGAAATGTGGCTAGCTTTTAAGGCAAACTGATATGAATGGACCTGAGATCTTTTATTAAAAAAGGTCATGGCATTAATATGAAAAGCATTTGACAAAAACAACTATAGATAGTAGCAAAAAAATCTGCAATGAGTTTGTATGGATTTACTGTTTAAAATGATTTGGGTACATTATGGACAGAGTAATCTGTAGTTGTATTACAATGACAACAAACTGTAATAGACTATAACTAACCATGCTTTCAGCTTACAATCAGCATGCTTTGAGTTCTGTTTGTGACTTGTTATCTCCTGTCTAATGACGATATATCAGATATCTTAAGCAACTCAGCTCCTGACTAAAAAGAATATATTAGTTGTCTAAGTAACTTATCTTCCATCAAATAAGAATATATCAGTTTTCGTAGCAACTCAGCTCCTGACTAAAAAGAATATATCTATCATCTTAGCAACATTCTATTTCTGTCTAAAGAGAAAATATCAGTTGTCTTAAACTTATCTTCCATCTAATAAGAATATATCAGTTTTCATAGCAACTTAGCTCCAGATTAATAAGAATATATCTGTTGTCTTAGCAACATGTCTTTTGTCTAAAGAGGAAATATCAGTTGTTTTAGCAACTTAACTTCTGTCTAATAAGAATATCAGTTGTCTTATTGTCATTGCATGAAGAAGTCAACAATATTTGGTGCTTGTCTGTAGTGATGTTGACAGTATGATATACAACACAGTATAAAGAGAAACCTGGGACACCAGTTGTAAAAAACCTCTGAATTATATAATTACATAATGTTTGGAGATGCAAACTGGATTCTGAGACAAAGTTTGCCTAACAAGGATCCTGTGGGTATCTTCATTATAAAATATCCTTGATGAGTTGTCAGGTATACATTAGCTAGATGGTCTGGTAAAGTTTGTAAAAAACAACTTCAAAATCCACAAATGTCTAGAGAACCTTGCCCCCAAATATGATAGCCTGTGCTCCTTTATATTTGCCCAGAAGTGGTTTTCATGCTATGCTCTGTGTTCTATCCTCCTTGGTGAAAGTGATCATACTTCATATATATCATGCTTGTAGTGACTGTGGTGCCCCAAGCCTGCAGGACGGAAGGCGCTATTTATTCATTTTATTGCATGGTAAATGTTTTTGTTAGAGTGAGTGACTATAATGTTCATATAAAAATTTGATTCACTAGAACTGTCGTCTTGCCATGGATGTATGAATTTTTTCTAAGAATTGATGATTGCAAAGTGTACCTTGAATTGTAAACTTTTGCATTTAATTCATCAGTTTTTTGACTGAGAGAATCTCTGGCAGAAAGGGGAGTATTATTGCATTAAATATATGATTGAATTAGTGTTGATGACTTCTGAATTATTTGTCAGCAGTGCTGTCTTTCATGTCATGGTACAAAGGGAAGTCACATGTTTGCAGCATGGAATCATGGGAACTCCTGGCACTTCCTGTAGTGAAAATTAACACCATTTATTGAAGTTTATATTATATTGGAATCCCCAACAACATAACTGTGGTCAAAGCATCTCCTGGCCAGTTTTATTTTTGTGATAGCTACCCTCTCTACATTTAGCATATCATTTTACAGTGGTCAAAGCAGGCCTCTGCTGTAGTCTCTAAGTGTTACACAGTGTTTTTTATAGTTCAGTGCCTGATTTCTCTGTTCTATTGCTGTGTGAATAGGATAAAGTTGGAGAAAAAGATTGGCATTGCACAAGGAATGCTGCTCTTGAATGTTTACTTATGTTACTTAATGATTAAAAATTTTTATTGGCAGTTCATATCTTTATGTCTGGTGCATGTACTATCCTGTCAGGGCATGGAGCTGATTATAATATTTCAATGAGCTGATTATAATATTACAATGAGCTGAGAACAGTGGGGAGAGGTTGCTGTCTGGCATTACCCTGAAATATTAGCATAATTAAATGTCAAGCAGCAGCAAATACCCTTGACCCTAAAATTTACCCTATATTTTGTCTGTTTTATATTGCGAGAAGTTTTCTTCTTATTTTTGATTTATGTGGTGCACAATTTTGTTTGGTGAAAAATTTGGTCTTTAAGGTGTGACAGTGAGAAAACCTTTGAAGGCCTTTGAAGTGCAAATAGTGTTTTTGAAATTATAGAATTGTAATTGTATTTTATCTGTAGCATTGTTTACTTATATAAACGGGTTGAACAGTTCAATCAGTACCACATGTAGATAAAGATCTGATGGAGGTGTGAAGAAAAGAAGCATGATGGTGCTGAGGTTTCCCCTTTTAAGTATATATGTTATATTATTGCAATCTCCACGAGTTTCCAAAATTCATTAAAAAAATTTTGAACAGCCCTTTGAACTGGACATTTCTTCAACTTTCAAAATTTTCTTTCGTACATGTATTTAACAGTTTTCTCGTAATCCAACATTTTTGTGTCTAACTTTGTTCAGTTAGACTTCTTTCCATAGTTAGTATGGAGTGTTTTTTTAAAAAGGCCTATTTGGTCTTTTTTAGTTCTGGTCGTAATGTTTAAATCCCAATAATATTTTTAACAAGTCATTCAAGTGCAATGTTAAAGTATACCAGTTTTACATTTGTATTTTATTTATTCTGACAGCCCATATCGCTTTGTGCTACTGCTATTATGTCCTAAATGAGAGATTTTATGTGACAAGTTTCACAATCATTGATACCGTGTTTTTACAATACTCATGCATGTAGACTTTAGACAGAATGTAGCTTGAATTGTGATTTACGGCAAGGATTCTGAAGGTGTTCATTCTACTTCTGTACCTATTCACCTAAAGGCATGTTAATATTGCATATAATAGTAGTCTACTAGATTTGAAAGGGGTGTTACCCTGTTGCCTTTATGGTATTATTTTCACTAAGTATGATAAATAATATTACTCCCATTTTGTTGGATTTGTAAATAAAATTTAACTCCATTATCTTTGTCTTTTATTCTGCTCCCATAGTTTTCATTATTGTTTTAATAAATTGTAACCAAACTGAACCCCAGTTGGAGTAAACAATCAAGTACAGTAATGGCTCGATTATTTCCATGGGAAAACTTATTAATTTTACAGATACAATACTTTTTAAGTCATAAATTCTTGGAATTAGAACATTGCTGTTGATTGGTAGCACAAAACTGAAAAACAGGCTACCTTATAGTTCTTTTCTCTACAAAGAAAAGCACCACAGATACTTACCAGAGACACAATTTTTATGACTCCAAAATTGTCCGTTATTTTCCCACGTTAAAATTGTTTCCACTTTCAGACACATCTTTTCAAGGAAGTTGAGTATTCTCATCAGTGTGGCAAAAATACAATTTCAACTTTTCAAAAACAATACAGAATGAATGAAATATAATTTCATTTCATGCAGAAATGTGATATGAATAAGAAAATATTAAATAGATTTTTACTGCCATGATTTTTAGTTCAAAACACAATGCCGGAACTAAGACTTCTGTTGTCTTTTGTATTGGGCCATTTGCTTTAACTATCACTGCCTTAATCTAGTTGAAGATTACATTTTGTAATCTGTAAGGTATGGTTTTAAGAAATTCATTGAAAAATATGGAGCTGATTTTTTTTTTTTTTTTTTTTTTTTTTTTTTGCATTATGGTATACTGGTTTGATAGTCGAGTTTGGTTATTAGACTGTTTTACACGGTTTGTTAACTAATCAAGGTGACAGTTCAGCGCGAGTGGGATGCTTCACAGCTAGGATCCAAAGATAATTATTTTTGGATCCTAGTTCACAGCAAGGACATGCTTGGCAAATGCGTTACATATGTAACATCGGTGGCAAGGTAATTCCCCACTTAACGCGGTTTCCTTTCAGCTTCTCAGCTCGCGCTTTCAGTCATGTAATTTTTATTTCACGGCGTTGCTGTTTGGCTTGTTTTCACCTTTGCAGAAGCAGTCAAAATAGTTTAAGGTTTGTTGAGGCGGCAAGCATAACCAGTTTTGGTTTTAATACCTAGTTAATGTGTAATAACTAAACAATTTGTAGGCCGGGGTTGGTAATAGTATTGGTAACTCTACCGTTTTCCTCAATTTTAGGCTTACCACCCTAAATTACAATTTCTCAAGACCAGATGTGACGCATCTAAACTGGTAGTAATTGCATAAAAAGGACTAAAACTTTATCGAACTAGCGCTTGAATAGATACAAAAGCTCTTGAAATGCGAATTATATTATATATACATGAGGTGCGACACAATTTAGCGAGGACTTTGGTATTAAATGTCTTGAAAGTTTGAAACACGGTGGAATGAGGGCTTGCCTTTGGTAAGAAACAAGCATTTTACGCCAAAAATTAAGGCAAGACCTCTCACTATCTCTGACCATTTAACTATTACAAAAACAAAAATGATTGCTGACACACAAATTTTCCTGCTAGAGTGTTGGATACGACTACGCTTTTTCAAAGCAGATCTTACACCAGCAGTAGTACAGAATAAGTGGAACAGTGACTTTTAATTCATTCAAGATCTCTCTCTGTTCAGCCAATCTGCACTATCTAAGTACTAATAGGTCTGTTGTTTGGGGGTCAATAATAAGTTTTAAATAAATTCATATACTGAGTATTATATTGCTGAAAAACCATGGATTTTTGCAGATGATAAAATTTTCCTCTAAGATGTATTTTCACTAATGACACTATTTAATGTTTTAACCCAGTAATGGAAGAAACTTGTATTTTTAGGTGATTTCCTGACCCCTTTCTGCAGGTGAGAAGTTTGGTCAAGTGTTGCTGACCACCCTCAGGAACATTTACAAGATGGACACTGACAGGACTTTTGATGCTTCTTTTTCTTCTGACTGTGGCTCTAGTTGCTCTTGTTGTTCTTGTTCTGGGTGTGACACTGACTCAGACACCTCCTGTAATGATGGCTCCTGTATTGTAGGTCCTAGCAGTGGAGGTAGAGCTAAGGGTACAGATGGAGAAATCACACCACTATGTGCAGTAGCTGCTGTTAGTAAAGACAGGGAGGATCAACAATATATGCATTCCACTAACAGCAAGTTTGAAAAAGGCACTGATGCTGCTGCTGATATGTTGAGAGTAATTGAAGAAGCTCACAGGAAGTTTGCAGAACGTTTCAGTGCAAAAACTGTAAAAGATTCCCATCTAGTGGTATCAACTACCTTTGTATTTCCAAGAGTTGTGGATTTGAATGAAGTACCTCAGTCAGAAATAAGTGGAGAATGTGTCAAGGAAAAATCAGACACCTTTATTATTGCAAATGATGATAGTTTAGTGCAAGGTGAAGGTAACTGCTCATCAGAACCTCTTGATCGTAGTTCTGATAGTTTTAAGGAAAACCTAAAGCCATCTCTGCCATTAGACACATCTAGTGAAAGTAATAGTAATGTCTTTATGGGAGCTGACCAAAGTCTGCTGGAGGTCTCATGTCAGAATGTTGGCAGCACCCCGTGTGATGTGGAAACCCCTGGGAAGACCTTTGATTTGATGGACATGGAGTCTGGATATCCTTTCTCCTGTGCTGAAGTTACTGAGGGGGAAAAAAGCCTTCAACTAGCAACCAGTGAGGAGATTAATATTTGTATAGAGTCAGATGGTTACAGTGTAAAATGTAAGGATTTGGACATTGTTAAGAAGAAAGAGCCCCAGTCAGCTACTACAGAGATAAATGGCCATGGTTCTACAGTGACTGACATGCAGAATTCTGTTGTGAAAATGATAGGGAAGAAAAATATAGTTAACAAACAAAGTAGACCATCTGTGACTGCTGGTCAGCAGAGTGATTCATGTAAAGTTCTGAAGGTTGATAAATCACAGTATTATATGAAAAGAACTTCAACTGATGACTCTAAATGTGGCAGTGGCTCTGCTGAAACTCCTACCTTTTCTCCAGAACATAACAAAGACAATGATATTCTTTTATTTAATGAAGAAAGTGACTTTATGAAACTTAGTAATGAAGAAGAAAAATCTAAAGTGGATTCTAGTGTGGTCTCTGCCCAGGGGGGTAACATCAGAGGGGAGTCGCCCTGCACTGCTGATGAAGCCCCTGACCCTGATATAGAAGTAGATAGTGAAAATTGTACAAACACGGACAAAAAATCAGATGCATCATTTAAATTAACTCTCACCCTCCCTAGGAAATCTGAAAGTAATGAAAGTTTGCCAAAAGGGGAAAAGAATAAAAAGGTAAATAATAAAGAAAAGATAGAAAATGACAAGAAAGTAAATAGTGTGGAAAATAAAGGTATAGGGCCCACTGGTGATTGTTGTGATGGTGACACACCCACTGGTGATGGTTGTCATGTTGACATGGATACTGGTGATAGTTGTGATGGTGACAGAAGTTATCACTGCCCCAAGTCAGGGTGTGATACTGTATTCTCAAAAAGACAATATTTGAGACAACACATGATTAAGCAACACAAAGTGGGCCAGAATACAATAGAATCCATTATGAAAGATTGGTTAAGTCATCAGGATGCTTTCACCTGTAGAAATTGTTCCAGCAACTTTTTAAATTTCGAGGCCTTGGAAGACCACCACAAAGATTGTATTCGTCTGACATGCAAAGTATGCAGAAAGACACTTATATCCCAAGCTGAACTAGATGATCACATGTTGGAGCATGGGGAAGATCAGATAGCATGCCAGGAGTGTGGAAAGGCATTTGCTAGTAAACATACCTGGTATATACATCAGAGAAGACATCTGGAGGTCAAGTCTCATAAGTGTCGTTACTGTGACATGACCTTTGCAAGGTCAGCTGAGCGAACCGTGCACGAAAACAGAATTCACATTGGGATGAAGAAATATTTGTGCTCTGAATGTGGAAAACGTTTCTGCACCAGGAAAGAACTGGTGGTTCATGGCTACATACACACGGGAGAACGGCCACATAAGTGTTCTTACTGTCAGATGGGGTACGCCACTGCTTCAGCTAAAACCATTCACGAGAGAACACACACAGGGGAGAGACCTTTCAAATGTAAGATATGTCCCAGTAATTACATGTCTTCATCTGATCTGAGCAAACATATGAAAAGAGCCCATGATCCTTCAAAACCTGCTAAAAAGCCCAGGAAGAGAAAGAGAACAAATCAGGAATCTATTGATAAAGAAATAAAACCTGCTAAAAGGTCAAAGAAGAAAAAAAGAGAGGATGAAAATTCAGTAGATAAAGAAACAGAACACGGTGATATGGGGAACAAAAAGATGAGACAAAGATCTAAACCATCTAAAGACAAAACTAAAAAGAAGAAAAAAGAGCGAAAAAGGGAAAAGAAGGATCTTGTCGATGATGTTGTATCAAGTGTTATCAGAGTAGCTAAGAGAGGCAAGATTAAGCCATCTTTACAGGTTAAGTTACCCACCTTGAAGAAAAAGAAGAGCAAGAAAACTGACACAGTAGCTGGTGTCACAGAGACCTGTGTAGAAGCAGGTGTGACAGATGTGTTAGAGAAGCTCAGTCACATCTAACACATCCAGTGCTTCACCGTGCATCAGTAGATATGAGCTGTTGGTGCTTCATTTGAACTTTCTTGCTGGAAGGATGTTAGTTTGAAAGTTTACATGTACTTTTTATTTCATAAAAGTTGTTCCAGAACATCAACACATGTTAAGACTTTCAAGTTATGCATTATTCATATCCTTTTAGTTTTTGATTTTCCCTTCAAGAAGGAAGTTCTGAAATGGGCTAAGCAGAGATTAGAGATGTGAGGAAACAGTTCAAGGAAGGCATTTTGAAGTTTTAGTTGAAATAAACATTTTTAAAATGATGTCAGTTGTCAACTTGTAATGGGCCTTTATGGGTAGTATGGCATCTTATTTCTTAAACAATGTATCCCAGCTTGCTTCAAGATTACTACAAGTGCAAGTAGACGTAGTGTTCTTTGGTACTTCAGTCTGGGCAAAAAACTTAACAGTTGTGTGCATGAAAGTGCATCTTATGACAATAGGAATCTTGACTTTCTCTTAAATATTCGTGCCTCAGTTAAAGTTTCTTCTTTAATAAATTCCAAAAACAAGCAAAGAAAAAGAATGATTTAATCTCATGGTTATTATTTATTTACAATCTAAAACATAAAATGTATACTGGTACTTAATGATATTAATACAACAATAGATGTAGCCTTGCTGTTTCAGCTTACTGGATGTGAAATATCACTAAAACTTGAACACAATTGTAAAAGAAATCTCTTTGGCAAGGAAAGTTGCTTTCCAATTCTTTGTTTCAAAACGGACGGGTCCTTCAATAAAGTAATAAATACCTTTCATTATATTCAAATAAATTAATTTCATTCTAACAGTATTAGTAAGCACAATAACATGAATAAGTGTAACCTGCAATAATTCTAATAATGTACAAATGGCTTCAAAGCATTCATGATCTGCCAGCATTTTTGAGAGAAATAAAGTTAATGTAGAGTACATGAGGGATTGAAGATCTATTCATAATATATACAAAAATTAGGTTACCTTACATTTTGATTAATTAGTTATGGTAAAATATATTTACAAAGAAAGCACATCATTTATTTGTCAGTTTCTCAATTCGTGTCATAAAAATGAAGCAAACGGGAACAAAGTCCAGAAAACATTGAGTATTGTTAGAACACAATTATGAAACTGCAGCACACTTTTTTTATTGCTGTAGTGTAATTAATAACATCTTAAATATGTGACATTGTTCTTATTGTAAAAAAATGCTAGCATACCATAGTTGAGGTACATGTGAGTATGACTTAGCTTTCTCTGAAATGTCACCCTAGTATTGCCTAGTTCACATACAACACTATGGAGGGTCGTACTCTTCACATCATCTTTTATATTTACTTGCAGATTCCCCTCTCATTGGTATAAATAAAGACGTGAAACATTTGGGTGCTAGCTCTCAGCCCCATCTGCTTAAAAAAGAATAAAAATAAATAAATGGAAAAAATTAACAAGCCTAACATCTTGCAATAAAATCTGTAGATATTTCAATATATCAAGTTTTCAGGAATTCATCCTCATCCAAATAGTATCAAGCTGCTGAGGCCCCAGGCAAATAAAAAGGGAACAAAGTTTTACAAACTTATTTTTCTGAAGATGTAATAAAAGTTTTTCAAACAGTTACTAGGGAACATGTTCCCCTCTTTCTTGTCAACCATTGCACTTAATTCATTGCTTGAACTGTCAAATACAATGTTTGTTTTTAAGGCAATTCATTAAAATCCTGCCAACTTGTTGGGTCTAAGACAATGACATTTTTGAACAGATTTTAAAAAATGCTCATAGTTAGTGAACTGACTACAACTAACAGTCAGTTTGACAAAAAACGAAAGTTGCCTGATGTTCCATATAAAATGACATTACTCCAAGATCTACCTGATCCTGTGTACAGCACTGTGGTCGTTTGACCTATGTTCTAGAATTAAACCTGACAAAGAAATAAAAACAATTCTTTCCAAAACAAACTGACATATATAAATAAACTGTATGTTAACTTTTGTTACTTAATAAACAATAGAAGCACCCAGTGCCTATTCCCATATAAACATGCTATTTTATAACAAAGATATTCTACCTCCTTACACATAGTAGAAGTAATTATGAGCTCATTTTGGCCTCTTGAACTTTGAGTCTCTAGCACAGGTGTGTGGAGATCAGACTGCACTGCAAGGATCTCCATTTTCATCCTCAAATGTCCGACTGAATTCATAACTTTCTCCGTTGTCTGGCTCTTCAAAACTCCCAGACTGGTTTAGATAAGAAAGGTCTACTGTCTGGCCTAGAGGGTCGATTTCCACTACCTTGCTAGAATTACCCCTGAAATAAAATACATTTTATATTATCATTTGAACTGCCTTTTGAATAATAATAATAATTATTATTTATTTTATTTTATTTATTTATTTGGGGGGGGGGGGGGGGTGACTACTTCCAAACAGTTCTTCTCTCATACCTCTGTTAAAGCAGATATGCCAGAAGCTTTGTTTTTCCAGGAGTTTTATAGTTAATCTAATGTTTTACAAAATATTCAATAAACACTTTATGACATGAAAAAATAAAAAATATAACCTAAAATGGTACTTTCGTAATAACCATACAGGACGTAAGAAAACAGAGAAAAAAATGATGAAAGACATGTAGCCACAATATTAAGAGCTGACATAATAGTTGATCTTTTATGTTACATATTTTCCCCAAGCAAAAAAAAAAATAAATAAAATAATAATAAATAAAATAAAATAAAAAAGAAAGAAAGAAAAGAAACTTGCTACATTATCCTTTCTCCACAACAAAAGCTAATTCACAGTTCATTATAAAAGCTTAGTTTCCAGCCATAAAACAACAATAATCAATTGCCTACGCTGGAAGTTGTGCAAACCTTACACCTTTAAAAATCTGCTTGTGAAAAAAATAAATACCAGTAGCTAAGTGAACAACTGAAATAAAACATATTTAAAACAACTTCCAAAGTGCGCCTGATCTTGTTCTGATAACTAGCTGCTCAGAACCTTTTGTAAATGAAGTATAATATTAAAGTGTGACTTCCCGACCATGCTTTACTTACTTACTTAAACCCTCGTTTCAGAAGGAAACTTGGGTATTATTTCCTCACTACTTTCCTCCTCAGGGCAGAGATCAATGGTGGGCTCATAGCCACTAAAGAGGCATAGTTGAATAGAGCACACATAAACCAGGATTTCTCTTACTTTTCTCTATTCAAATATTCCAAACCTTTTATTCCCCATTTTCAAAATGCATTTAATTAGTTTAAGCATATTTCTTATCTTCAATATGATATGATGTATTCTGATTGTCAGGGATAAATTTTATAAGAAAAGTTTTGTTGCCATGTGGGGACATCAAACCCCCAAAATACAATCACTGTGAATGTTGCATTTATTTCCTACCTATGTTTTCATTATTTTATTTCTAAATTACGTTGATTATGCAAAATTTTTTGTACACTTTTTTCACAGGGACAATTAATTAAAGTTTTCCATCATTCATACCAATCTTACCTCTTTCGAAAGAAAATATTCCTCAAAGAATCCCTCAGAGACCTCTTCTTCTTCAACCCCCCTCCACTGACAGGACGAGACGCCAGGTTCTCAACCACTTGCTTCTGACGATCTTTCCTCTTCTCTTTCAACTTCCTTCTTCTTCCCTTCTCCTCTTTCACCAGTGATGGGTCTCGAGGAACATAACTTTGCTCAGGGTCATCGTTCCAGACATTTTCCCGCACCCTGTCCGGGAACTCCTGCTGGCTGACCATGGCGGTCCTGTTGACCTGCATTGAATGTTTGCGTAGAGGTGAAGGACTGGCCTCACCATCTGTAATAATACCAGACTCTCCTATATTGTTAACATGGGCTTCTGTGAGACTCCTGGCAAGAACAATGTTCAGATGAGACTGAGTAGGACTGGCAGCGTCCTCTTGAAGAAAATCTCCGTGACTCTTGGACTTCTGAATAAGCCCCAGTTTCTGAGCTTTCCTGGTTGGGACATCCTTGGTGGCCATGGAGGGCATATATGCAGGCTCGTCTATGACACTGTCGTCTTCTCCATATATTCCATAGTCTTTAGGTAACCGAGGCAAGCTGCGGTGAAATGAGGCACCATCGGGGGCCATTTTCTCCATATCCAGACTCCCCTCAGACGTCTCCCCAACCAGGTCCCTCATGGAGATACTGAGATAGTCACTGGCAGGTCTGGTACTGGACTTGGACCTGTGGGGCTTCTTTCTTGCTGTCCCTGCCTCGCCATAGTCCTCCTCTCCTCCCTCAGCCAGTCTGCTACGATAACTCGTCTCTGAGATCTGCTCAGCCATAGATTTAGAGCGGAGATTCTTTCTCCTATTCCGTCCATTACTGCCATAGTCTTCCCCCTCTGCAGCGTGGAATCTTGTTCCATTACTTGTGCTCAAGGCTTCAAAACTTAACTCATTCCTGTGCCCCTTCTTGCTCTTTGACTTGCGTGGCTTGTCCCTGTTTTTATTCTTGATGTAATTTGGGCCGTCGTGTGAAAACGTAGAATCTCGGCTCGCAGTGCCTCCATTCATGTGATGGGAAGACTTGTGCTTGTCCCGCGGGACAGGAATAGAGTGGGGGTCCATCGCAAAGTCACTGCTGTCTGACTGGTGACCTACTTGTCTGCCAGGGTTCTTGAACACTGACAACTGATATCTGGAAATACAGAGAGACAACTTTGATGTTCCTTGGTACAGAAATATATCTGGATTTATTGATTACAAATATATTCAAGAGAAATTATTTTTATGGTTTACTTGAATATCAATCACTGAATCAAACACTTCAGTTTCAGGAACAAAACAATTTTATCAACACAAACTGTTCTAAGTACCACTCACATACATTCTTTATTGGTCAAAGAAGACAAAAATTGAGAGAAAAGTGATGAGCAAGCATGGTTTCATTAAGGTTATGTTTTGTTCAGTTCAGGTAATCTACTGCTTCACTGTCAGGTCTCCTTAGATAATCATAAAACCTATGACAGCACTAGGTATATATACTATACTGTTATCTATCAAAATACAGGAATGCAAGTTTATGTAAATACATTACATACTGGGGACCATACTAATAATTTCAATGCTGTTCTAATACTGTATTGTATTCTTATATTGCAGGGACCATGCAAACATCCTCAGAAACCTACATGTCTTATTGCTATGTATAACAATAATTATACTCTGACCTCACTTCTAACTGCTATCCCATAACCAGGACCTGTTACATGCACTTATATCACCACAGCAACTCACTATTATCATCTCATTATTTAAACAAGACTCGCCACCATCAACATAACCCAGTTGGATATATGTAATATTTCTTATATAAATAAAACAAAATGCTAAAATGGTCAAGCAGGAAGTATCACGGACACCACAATCACTAATGTAAAACACTATTGTTCTAACAGGTGAACAGCAAAATAAACAATTCCCAAGAAATCAATACCACAATGCCATTCAATACCCTTTTAATATTTTGTAGGCCTCTCTGAAGTAGTTTCTAAACCTATAAAATATCAATGTAATGGACAAAAACATGTGTTAGTGGGGTTTCAACAGAATAATCACTAAAAATCAACTAAATGTGATCTGAAACGAGTAACAGGTTAGTGAAGCTGGTGTTAGTGCAACAACACAGACCACAGGCAAATTACTATACACAGTTACTGGGTGTGGTTGATAGACACAACAACACATTTGAAATAAAAACAAAATATTCTATGTATTTATAACTGAAGTTAATAAGTTGTTAACTCAGACAAGGTATCATTCCATACACATAATTTTGATATCTACAAACTTCAATCTCTAATGTCCCTCATCTTAAAATGACAACACCTGAGATGTGGTGCTATGGGAAGAATTATGTATCTCATTCACATGTTTAAATAACTCTAAAATTTACTTTCAAGAGCATTTTAAATGTGGAATCTTCCAATCAATTCCGTTCAAATAAAACAAGCTTCAAAGAGATGCCAGCACACTGGCACACCCATCATCACAATATGATTGTGTTAGTTGAGATGCCAGCACACTGGTACACCCATCATCACACTCTGTTTGTGTTAGTTGAGATGCCAGCACATTGGCACACCCATCATCATACTGGTCAAAGCAGAGCCACTGACCTCCTGCCTCCGTGTGTGTCTACTACAGAGTGGACACCACTGTCCCTGGTCGTACTGGACAGAGGAAAACCATCATGGCTGCTAGAGCTGGACCTGCGCAGACTGGCTGCATTTCTCTGCTTCCTGTCACAGAGATGATAGGACATTTAGATATGAAAACCAAAATCAGCTAAAACAAATTGTAACAGCTGAAAGGCTCTTGATTACAAAAGATTATAGAAAACGTTATAAAATTGCCCACTCAACAAATATTGGATTTAAAAGCCAAGTATAAACACATCCTGGCGATTTCTTTTTTTTTTCATTTAACATCACTTTCAAATGCAGCTAATGTGTAACAAACTACACCATACCAGTGTTGTTTTTCCCTTCCACCCCCCACTTCAGTTCAAGCGTCCTTACCTGTGTTGTTTGGCCCCGCCCCCGTCCAGCCCCACCAGCTGCATGGAGTGCTCTATGGAGTTGTTCAACTGAGCCAAGAAATGCCCCAGACAATCCAAGGCGGACTCCAGGTAGTAATAGTCCGGGTGCTCAGGGTCAGTGTACTTACGCAGTTGCTGAAACAGATGATATAACACTTATACTGCTTATAATTATATAATATTCATAAGGTTGTAAATAACTTCTTAGAGATGGATACATATTACATGGATGTCAAGGCACAACAAACTAATTCCATCACTACATCCTAAGTTATACATGTAGAGTTGTCTTTAAGACCTACCTTCAGTAACAACACATATCTGGGAATCCTCTGAATGGGGGTAAGCAGGAAGGCAGTCAAGTCCAAACCCTCACAGCTTGGTTGTTTTTGACATGTCTGGATAGAAAATACAAGATGTTGCCTATTTGAAATTTCAAATATTCACTTTGAGAAGGGGGGGGGGGGAGTTTTATTTTATCTGGTGTTCTTGTTGTTTTTACCCTATATCCAGTTTGTGCCTATTAGCCCTTCTAGACACCAAAATCTAAGAATATACTGGACCAAAACAGACACAATGGCCAATAAATGAACACATTTACAACTTTCAAAGGTTCTGCTTTAATAAACTAGCAATTGACCAGTGTTAAAATTGCTGACTGTTTTCAGAAAGAGTTGACAGCTGATATGAGAGCAGATATAATTATGAATGATGTTAGTTTTACCTTGAGTACTTTCCTGAACCTGCTGGACTGTCTGTACCACTTATTAATGGTCCCAATAGCAGTGGGGAAATCATGGACATAAATCTTGTATGTGCCCAGGAGTTCAGACTGAAACCAAGACAATATTCTGTACATAGTGGAACTGTGACACTATATAACCAAGTCTTTTACTTATTGTTTCCCCATTTCAAAACATTACTTATATAGGGAATGATAAATACCTTACAATTATGAATTAGAAAGGCAAAACTAATGACAATATTAAAAAGTTCCAAAACAGATACTCTTATATAACCACAATATTACAAATATGGATACTCAGCACTGAAATCTTGTCTTTAAGATCAGCTGTATAGTAGAAAACCCCTCACATTAGTCTCTGTAAACCGTGAGAAGACATCTCCAATCCCACACTGCCACTTCCAGTTGAGTAGCTTCTCCTCCAGTTTGTGCAGCAAGTTACAATGAAGACTGTAGANTACAAAGAGACAACTCTGATGTTCCTTGGTACAGAAATATATCTGGATTTATTGATTACAAATATATTCAAGAGAAATTCTTTTTATGGTTTACTTGAATATCAGTCACTGAATCAAACACTTCACGGTTTCAGGAACAAAACAATTTTATCAACACAAACTGTTTTAAGTACCACTCACATACATTTCTTTGTAAGTCAAAGAAAACAAGAATTGAGAGAAAAGTGATGAGCAAGCATGGTTTCATTAAGGTTATGTTTTGTTCAGTTAAGGTAATCTTTTGCTTCACTGTCAGGTCTCCTTAGATAATCATTAAACCTATTACAACACTAGGTATACTGTTATCTATCAAAATACATGAATTCAAGTGTCTGTAAATACATTACATGCTGGGGACCATCCTAATAATTTCAATGCTGTTCTAATACTGTATTGCAGGGACAATGCAAACATCCTTAGAAACCTACACATTGCTCATGTCTTATTGCTATGTATAACAATAATTGTACTCTGACCTCACTTCTTACTGCTATCCCATCCCCAGGACCTGTAACATGCACTCATATCACCACAGCAACTCACAATGTCATCTCATTATTTAAACAAGACTCGCCACCATCAACATAACCCAGTTGGATATATGTAATATTTCTTATATAAATAAAACAAAATGCTAAAATGGTCAAGCAGGAAGTATCACAGACACCACAATCACTAATGTAAAACACTATTGTTCTAACAGGTGAACAGCAAAATAAACAATTCCCAAGCAATCAATACCACAATGCCATTCAATACCCTTTTAATATTTTGTAGGCCTCTCTGAAGTAGTTTCTAAACCTATAAAATATCAATGTAATTGACAAAAACATGTGTTAGTGGGTTTTCAACGAAATATTCACTAAAAATCAACTAAATGTGATCTGAAACGAGTAACAGGTTAGTGAAGCTGGTGTTAGTGCAACAACACAGACCACAGGCAAATTACTATACACAGTTACTGGGTGTGGTTGATAGACACAACAACACATTTGAAATAAATATATTCTATGTATTTATATGTATTTATAACTGAAGTTAATAAGTTGTTAACTCAGACAAGGTATCATTCCATACACATAATTTTGATATCTACAAATTTCAATCTCTAATGTCCCTCATCTTAAAATGGCAACAACACCCAAGTTGTGGTGCTATATGAAGAATTATGTATCTCATTCACGTGTTTAAATAACTCTAAAATTTACTTTCAAGAGGATTTTAAATGTGGAATCTTCCAATCAATTTTGTTCAAATAAAACAAGCTTCAAACCAATTGTGTTAGTTGAGATACCAGCACATTGGCACATTCATCATCACACTCTGATTGTGTTAGTTGAGATGCCAGCACACTGGCACACCCATCATCACACTCTGATTGTGTTAGTTGAGATGCCAGCACACTGGCACACCCATCACACTGGTCACAGTTCAACCACTGACCTCCTGCCTCCGTGTGTGTCTACTACAGAGTGGACACCGCTGTCCCTGGTTGTACCGGACAGAGGAAAACCATCATGGCTGCTAGAGCTGGACCTGCGCAGACTGGCTGCATTTCTCTGCTTCCTGTCACAGAGATAATAGGACATTTAGAAATGAAAACCAAAATCAGCTAAAACAAATTGTAACAGCTGAAAGGCATTTAATTACAAAAGATTATAGAAAATGTTATAAAATTGCCCACTCAACAAATATTGGATTAAATGCCAAGTATAAGTACATCCTGGCGTTTTTTTTTTTTTTGTTTGTTTTTTTTTTCATTTAACATCACTTTCAAATGCAGCTAATGTGTAACAAACTACACCATACCAGTGTTGTTTACCCCCCCCCCCCCCCACTTCAGTTCAAGCGCCCTACCTGTGTTGTTTGGCCCCACCCCCGTCCAGCCCCACCAGCTGCATGGAGTGCTCTATGGAGTTGTTCAGCTGAGCCAAGAAGTGCCCCAGACAATCCAAGGCGGACTCCAGGTAGTAATAGTCTGGGTGCTCAGGGTCTGTGTACTTACGCAGTTGCTGAAACAGATGATGTAATACTTATACTGCTTATAATTATATAATATTCATAAGGTTGTAAATAACAACTTCTTATGGATGTCAAGGCACAACAAACTAATTTCATCACTACATCCTAAGTTATACATGTAGAGTTGTCTTTAAGACCTACCTTCAGTAACAACACATATCTGGGAATCCTCTGAATGGGGGTCAGCAGGAAGGCAGTCAAGTCCAAACCCTCACAGCTTGGTTGTTTTTGACACGTCTGGATGGAGAAGACAAGATGTTGACCAATTGAAATTCCAAATAACCACTTTTTTTCTTTTTTTTTTTTTTTGGGGGGGGGGAGTTTTATTTTATCGGGTGTTCTTGATGTTTTTACCCTATACCCAGTTTGTGCCTATTAGCCCTTCTAGACAGTCTAAGAATATACTGGACCAAATCAGACACAATGGCCAATAAATGAACATATTTACAACTTTTACAGGCTTTGCTTTAATAAACCAACAATTGACCAGTGTTAAAATTGCGGACTGTTTTCAGAAAGAGTTGACAGCTGATATGAGAGCAGATATAATTATGAATGATGTTAGTTTTACCTTGAGTACTTTCCTGAACCTGCTGGACTGTCTGTACCACTTATTGATGGTCCCTATAGCAGTGGGGAAATCATGGACATAAATCTTGTATGTGCCCAGGAGTTCAGACTGAAACCAAGACAATATCCTGTACATAGCGGAACTGTGGCAATATAACCAAGTCTTTTACTTATTGTTTCCTCATTTCAAAACATTACTTATATAGGGAATGATAAATACCTTACAATTATAAATTATAAAGGCTACGCTAATGACAATATTAAAATATTCCAAAACAGACACTCTTATATAACCACAATATTACAATTATGGACACTCAGCACTGAAACCTTGTCTTTAAGATCAGCTGTATAGTAGAAAACCCCTCACATTAGTCTCTGTAAACCGTGAGAAGACATCTCCAATCCCACACTGCCACTTCCAGTTGAGTAGCTTCTCCTCCAGTTTGTGCAGCAAGTTACAGTGAAGACTGTACAGTCTGGACACACTGGACGGGAACATAAGGCTATATGGAGAGAGAAATATCACATTTATATAGATACTTTTAATACACTGTACAGTCTGGACACACTGGACAAGAACATCAAGCTATAGGGAGACAAATGTCACATTTATATAGATACTTCAAATACAGAGATCTATATCTTTCATCAGCCCATACACACTAGATGGAAATGTCAGGCTACAGAAAGAAAGATATGAACTCTTTATAATATTTCTAATATCGAAATCCATACATTTCATTAGTCTGTACACACTAGATAGGAACATCAGACTACAGGAAGGGAGATATAAACTCTGTATACATATTTCACCATCCCTATGTCTTTGGCTCCAGTACAGACAGACTGTTGGAAATTTCTAGTACAGAAATCTATATATTTCACCAACCTTATGTCCTTGGCCCCAGTACAGCCGGACTGTTTGATTGGCTGGCAGTAGGTGTCCACGATGGTCCAGAGGCTGCTACAGTACTTCCTCTCCGTCTCCAACAGCTCCCTGGCAACGCGGGAACGCTGAGCTGAGAGAGAAAACATGGATTATAAAAACTGTCTTATGTATAGTCTCACACCTTCATCAAAACTCTGGGTACTACAGATATCATTATTTAGTTCTAGATAATAATAATATTAATTTATTCAGCTTATATATGCAGACATAAGCATAGGTTTAAAAAAACCTCAGAACATTTATCATGGGGCCCAACACCTAACCTTGACAAATCTTAGGAACCATCATAAAAGAATTAAAAATTCCACTTTTCCAAGGGAAAAAAAATCATGTATGTATATTTAAAATATACATCAGAAATTGGATTCTGTCCAAATTCTTAAGAGTGATATCAATGTAAAATAATAATAATAAAGTTTGATTGGAAAATAAAATGATAAAAAATGTGTTTAAAAATTATTAGAATTAAATGAGAAGCTTAAAGGTCAAAACTTTTAAAAAAACTGCCTTGAAAGTTAAAAGGTGACCTAAGTGATAATTCTACCAGTTCAATACGCACTTTCTCTAATCGATAATTCATGAGGTGGAAGTTTCTTTGGTGAAAATGAACTTTTGTGTCTGTTCATTGGTGATGAAAAACCCTGAAATTTTTAATAAAATGGTAATAATAATAATAAGATTTAACATGTGTTAATGTGATTTAACATGTGATAAATATTTGTCTTGCATATACTACTATTTTTAAAAGACATACTTTAACAGTAAGTAAATGAAATCATTTAAAATTGATATCAAACAGTCTTACAGAACCTTATTATTTGTCAAATAACACATATTGGAAAGAAAAAAGACCAGGTAATTGGTGTCTTCATAGCTATACAACACAATACACAAGGAACATTAATGCACAATACCTGTGCAGAAGAAACATTTTCTTTCTCATTATCGCTGCCATCACTAGAGTTGGACGGGTCAACATCCAGGCACTTCTGACCCAGTGAACGGCTGAGATTCAAACTCTTATTGGCTGCCTCGATCAGAGATGAATCTGAGTCATAATTCTCTTCAAAATTGTCTTCAGGACCTGCAAATTATATATACAAAAAATATTTTCAAAGTGACACAGGTACCCATCAAATTTGAGTCTTACATATCCAAAAACATGAATAAAACACTGTTCACAATAATATGATAGCGTAGTAGTCTAAGCACAGATAGTAAATGAAAAGAAATGATATCTAAAAAGTGTGAAAAGACATAAAATCTACAAAAAAAAAAAAAAAAAAAAAAAAACGTTAAATTATTTCCCAAATGATGTTTGAATTTAAATCAACTTACGGTTAGCATTCTGAAGGCCTGCTATAAAGGGGCGGACCATGGGCGAGATCATAGGGGGCGTTGCGTCTCCATGAGAAGACACGTCTGGACGGTACGTTGTGGCGACCCCACTGTCATGGTCGCTGGTCACATGATTGGCATCGCTAGAATGGAGTCCATTACCAAACTTCTGCCTAGAAGTGGAAATAAGAGAGGAACAGTGAGTACAAAGATCCTGGGCTGTGGTATAGTATGGAATTCTGTGGTTTAGCAGCTGCAAAGAAAATGCAAAATATGTGCTTACAATGAAGGGGCATCTTTCCAACTCAGAGAACAAGAACTATAACTATACTTGAGTTGGATAGATATGGCTTCAGATCTCTCCAGCTTAGACAACAATAACTATTACCATACCTGAGTTGGTTAGATATGGCTCCAGATCTCTCAAGCTTAGAGAACAATAACTATAACTTTACCTGAGTTGGTTAGAAATGGCTCCAGATCTCTCTAACTCCTGCAGCAGCACCTCTCTCTCCTGCTGGAGTCTGTCTACCTGATGTCTCAGGTGAGTCTGGTTCTCATTAGCTGTGATCACCTGGCTGGACACTGACTGGAACTGGTCCTAGAGGAAGAAAGGCACACATTCAACTTTATCTATAACTGGTCCTAGAGAGAGGGAGACATAAAACAATCTTTATCTATAACTGGTCCTAAAGAGAGGGAGACAGAAAACAAACTTTATACAAATGTTGTTTGAAAGTTTATGAATACTTTGTGATGTATGTGCATGTGCACACACACACAGACACACACACACACAGACACACACAGCAAACACAATTACAAATATAGAGAAACTGACCGTTTAGCTAATTTTGCAAGCTCATCTTATCAACATGACAGTGTATCAACTCCATAATTAAGACCACATAATCTAACTCCTTCATGAAGACTAGATAAGTCTACCTCATTATCTAATTCCTCATACCTCTGTGTTGACTGCAAGTCTTCCAAGCAGTTCATATGTCAAATTATACAAACTAAAATATATCTGGTACAGCAAAGTCTGAAGAACTTGGTAGAAGACTAGAAGAGCCCCTGGAACAGGCAACATGGCCAGTGTTCTACTGAAGCTCTGTGCTCTACAGAAATCAACATGACCAGTGTTCTGTGTTCTACAGAGAGGCAGAATACAGATGTTGTGGAAAGCTCTGTATTTGCCTTCCATAGTAAAACAACAGTGAACAGAGCCAAATTAGCTTAGTTATAAGAGATATGATGGCAGGTTCATCCCCGTGTCCTGATCAGCTCAGAGTGGCAGGAGATATAAAAGACAGTGCTTTTTTCATATGCTGCTGTTCAATTTCTTGCAGCTTTTTGTGTAGTTTCTGAGTAAGAAAAATATCTAAATTCTTCTTGCAGATCTCAACATTTTCTATTAGTTCAGACACTAACAAAAGGAAAAATATCATCAAGATGAAAGCCAGGTGCAGGTGGTGGGGTTTCTGAAGCAAAGAGAGAGCACTTCACAGTCATATATGTGACATATTCTAGTTACAAATACGTGACTTCTGTCACATATCAAACTACAAAGTCTCACTACAGAACCAGGTGCTGGCACAGTGCTTGCTATCAGCCATTTAATGCTTCACTTATTTGTCATTATCCAATCCATAAAAGGATAGCGGTGACGAATATCAAATTTTGACTCCAGCATTGCTGACTTTGTGCTTGTGAAATCATTTATTACATCTTTTCAACTTTCCAAAAGCACTAAAATGAGTCCCAAAGGCATGAAAAAAATTATCTTTCTTATTATTCTTAATATGCACTCCAAATAAGCAATATATGACTAAAAAAACCTATAACAGCTAACAACAAAAACAAAAGATATCACTGATGCAATGAGAGCATGAAAAATTGATATGTTGATCATTCAATAATCTTCCTATGCAACGTAAAAGCAATGACGCCAGTAGTGTATTAAAACATTTGGTAAATTTCCAGGTAAGACTCCAGCAAGAAGTAAATGTCTGTTCTGTTTTTTTTCTCTAATACGCAGACACACCACCTGCCTGACATGTTTATAGAAGATGTGAGTCAAAAGTTATCTGTGGTGTTCAATACAGCTTCTTGCATTATCAAGCAGAAAGTTCTACACAGGGGGGGATCCAGAGCTATTTTCTGACTGACTTCCAAATTATCTTTGTTGAGTATTCTCTATTTTTGGCTGTCTTCTGACAGAAAAAATTAGATACCCATCAATGTAAACTTGAAAGTCTGACCATCTTCCAGAAGATCCAGAAAACAGCCTCAAATTGCCCCTGCTACAGACACTGTTGCAAAGGTCAACCAAAGAAATTTCTATCAACTACCATCACAGGCCCAGCCAGGGATTCTTAACGCTCTACACTGCTTCTTCCAGGCTTCAGTACAGTTAGGATAACATCACGGAGATAGTTCATAAATGAAACTTTTTCTGCAACATAAGCCAATCTCTAACATCTCTCTCTCTTTTCATAAACATACCAAAGGATGGAAGGTTGCAGCATCATCTTCTCTCTACTGGATCAGACTACTCTTGCTTGGGCCAGAAATCTGTATAACAATTATGGGTCCATGTGGTGTGTTCACTTTAAGAAAGTATGTTACACAAATATTGCAATAAATTCTGAATTCTAAGTCATTAACATTTCCAGTAGCAGATGTCAGAAGAGATCACACTGACTAGTCAAATCAACTCAATCATAGACAGCTATGTATTTACAAAACTTAGAAAATAAAAGATGAGAGCAGACATGAATTCACAAAAGTTATTCAAATTGTGGGATTAAGTAGAAAATTACATGATGTTCAGAAAAAAGGCAAATTGGTTGATCATATACAGTATTAAAAAATTTCAATGCAGGTACCATTTTACTGTGCCGGAATTGAAGAAATCCTATTATCCCCAAACGACTAAAATCGCCAAAAAACCCACAATAAAAAATAACAAATCCGTGTACATACATCTACACCCCTGGCTGTGGCAAAGTCTTAGTTCACGGATAATAAGCTGTATCAACTGAGGCTTGAACTTAGTTATCGCCTCTTCTCAGTGTAGAGAATGCTCCTCATAGAGTCATCCAAGTGAAATCAATGGTGTTATTCAGCACCTTCCTATTGTATCAGTCACACTGAGCCAAGTCTGTGCCTGGTTTTATTCTTTACTTATTGTACACTAAGCATGTTTCCAACATGGCTATGAGAATAAAACCTGCACCAGTTCACTGGGATATGATCTGTACTTCAGGTATCTATACCTGAGAGGTGAAGTGTATATACCTGAGAGATGAGGTGTATATACCTAACATGTGAGGAGTATATACCCGGGAGGTGAGGGGGGAATACAATGCACATTTCAAGGTACAAGAGTACTCAGGTGTGCTGTCCTAGACATAATGATCTTTTGTAAGTGGAAAATAAAAAAGATATCGATTTGGATGAAAAATACCCATCTATGCAAATATTCATAATTGATTACTCTTATGATACACAATTTCAACAAGAAGAGCTTATTATGTTTTTTTACCCTTAAACTGCACAAATGATGTCTAATAAAAAAGTTCTGAGCAAACACAGTGGCCCACCTCCCCTGGCTCACAGCTCAGTGCACCCCCCCTCCCCCTGGATACATTACCTTCAGTGAGTTCACCATATCCTTAATGTCCTGCAGCTGTTTCTCCTGCTCCACCTTGGACGCCTCGTAGCGCTCTTGTACAGCGGTGTCTCCATTCTGTATCTTGGAGAGTTCCTCCATGGCGTGGACAAATCCATCCTTTAGTTCCAACATCATGGACTGGAGCTGGAAATATGGAAGAATACACATCTCAGTGATGCTTAGACTGGGTTCCTATACCTAGATTGAACTAACAGGATCAATCCATCTCTGAGGATTCCCTAGCAGCTTCAGTAGGCATGACAGACATCTAAGCTGCTTAAGTTGAAAGCAATTTGGCAAGAATCCCCTTGGAGATAGACCGATCCACAGTTAAAATGATAGGGTCTGGGCACGGTCCCTTTAAGATGTGATATACTTATTTTGAAGAGGAATTAATATGGTTAAAATGGCTGGTGTTGTCTAATCATTCTCCAAGAAAAGTGACCCAGACATTTATACTGAATGAAAATACATAATTCAATTTTTCCGCCACATCTGTCAAGTTGTTCCTAAAACTGTTTAAGAAGAAGCAGTTTATAACCTACCGTCTTTATGGTGACTATTTCCAGTTGAAAAACTATCTCTTGTAACTTTCTCTCCACCATTGTTAATTTATAACCAATATGTAAATCTTCAAAACATTAATATCTGTCAAACTACATATTTCTGTAAACTCCTGATTAAAACAAATTTCTGCTTTAAACAAGTCTGTGTTTCACATCCCTGCTGTCTAGGTGTGGCAGATGTGAGGTCTGATTCATAATCTGGGGAAAGTGGGATGCTGTTTCAAGCACCTTGATCTTTTGGGTTCCTAAAAAATTTATGAACTCTGGATTTTTTGTTTTTAATGCAGCTCATCAAAGTTCTGGAGGATTTTTACAGCAAATTCTCAAATAAGTGTCAACCACAAAAGCACCAAATTAGTGACTGACTTTCTTAACCTTTTTCATCAGTCTGGGCTCGCTGTGCTTTTGTTCAATCTTTTTCATTAAGACAGGAAATTGTGAAAAGCCCTGTACTCTATTACCTGGAAAATGTTCACCTAGACAGAGATGTATGTATCACCAGTAGAAAATGCTATCTTTATCCTCATGAAGTCTGACCTCCTAGGAATTCTCTCCAGGAATATTTACCTCTCTATACCTGTTCGGGGCCAATACTGGCCTCCAAGAAATTCTCTCTAGGAATATTTACCTCTCTATACCTGTTCAGAGCCAATACTGGCCTCCTAGGAATTCTTTCTAGGAATATATATACCTTGTAATACCTGTTCAGTTCCAATACAGGTATATGAGTAATCTTCTCCAGGAAGATATACCCTTTTACACCTGTTAGGGCCCCACAGACCAGCTTTACACATGTGGGGCTTACTGACAGTTCTAAGGTGTAAATAGCTTTTTTTAAATATTTTATTTTGTATTCACTACAGTGGTCAACAGTGCTGGCAATAATTTAACATGGTACGTATACTGTGTGTCCTCAGAGCCATATCTAAAAATACCATTAAATACCCCACCCCCACCTTTCCAACTTCCTTAGGCAATGCAATATCAGTTATTGTGACATATAATTAAATAAACTAATTCAGATTTAAAAAAAAAACATCATACACCAGAAAAAAGAAAATTGAAAGGGTTAATTTTAAAATTAACCCTTATTATTGAACATATTTTTTAACAAATATTTTCACAAATTTGAAGACAATTTGACATAAATCATTTCTCCCCCCCCCTCCTCCTTCCCCCTCAAATCCTTTTACTTGTCCTTCTTTCAGGACAGTCATTATAAATTAATATAACAGTTATCCTCCCCTTAAATTCTAAAAGACACTGAGAACTAGAGTCCAATATTCTGCACAATATTTGAACTTTCACTCCCTGTTAAAAAGGCCTCCCATTTGATAGCATATGTTGTATACAAAGAGTAGTCAATCAATACTCTGCTGAAATGACTCAAATCAAGTGAATAACGACCAACAAATCTCACTGCATGTAGCTGTTGAAATCCGACATGCCCCACTAAAAAAACAGCTTCCTGAAAGACTTTCAAACCAATGTAAAATTAGCCTGCTGTTCAAATACAAATTGGATTACTTTCTGGTGTGTGGATGTTGTTTGAACAAACTTCACTCATCTCCTGAGACAACAAACAATATTTTGTATGGCCTTTTTATCTGAAAGTCTGAGACAAAGACAGGACAAAGACTCCGCCCTAATTTGTTGTCTCATTCTTTCAAGTCATTTTATAAGCCAGTGTCTAGTTTGCAAACCCCGCACCCTTTACTTTCATGATCTTTGAAAAGTATCCGGCTTTAAAGCTGCCCTAATTTTTCACTTGATTTGCCACATGTATGCTTTATTTCACTGGGATTACAATATCAACTGCAAGGCTTTGTTAGTGTCTAAATTACACAGTTTGAGCAAATATGTTCACCTTTGACTTCTCAGTTTCTGCTTTTTGAAATGAATGTGGACTTTGGCAAAGATCCAAATTAGAGGGCAGTTAGAAGATATTTTATCAGTCTTTTTCTCATTACAGTAAAAAGTGAACATTACCAACATGCAACATTAGGGAAGTCATCACATTTTCAGGCCTCTTTCTCCAGGCAGATAAAAATAACAGCTTTTTTGCATGTAAAATAAATGGGGTGTTAATATGGGTAATGCTAATCAATTGCTAAAATGTTAAATTATTTTCTGTAAATAGTTTGTGGTATTTCTGTCTGAAGTTTTTACCTCTGTCAGCTGTTCCGCCAGATCTTCTCCCTCAGTCTCAGGCTGTGGCATACTGGAACAGAGCTCATCCAATTCCAGCTCATCTGAAATGATCAAGACAAGATAAATTTTTGTACTAACAATTTCTGCTCAACTGAAATGATCAAGAGAAGATAAATTTTTGTACTAACAATTTCTGCTCAACTGAAATGATCAAGACAAGATAAATTTTTGTACTAACAATTTCTGCTCAACTGAAATGATCAAGAGAAGATAAATTTTTGTACAAACAATTCCAACTCATCTGAAATGATCAAGACAAGATAAATTTTTGTGCAAACAATTCCAACTCATTCGAAACGATCAAGACTGGTTAAATTTTTGTACTAACAATTCAGGCTCACCTAAAGTGATCAAGACACCAGTAAAGATACATCTCTGTACAAGCAGCTACCCACTGAGGGGTTGACAAGTGTAAATATATCTCACTGTGAGACTGGTGATATGTCAACTACTGCTCTTCTTACAATAGGGTTGTTTGAAAAACTTAAGACTAAGAGTGCATTCCCATAGATTTAGATCGATCCATCTAGATCGACCTAAATCCCTAGGGGTTCACGCTAAACTGATGTCAGCCGAGCGTGCACGGTAGTTAATTACCCCCTTATAGCTTTTAGTAGGCAGGACAGATGCTTAATTAGCCAGCTAAGCTGACAGTAATCTAGTGAGACTCCCCACAGGGATAGATCGATCTAAAATCTGTGGAAATGGGGTGTAAGTAAAGTACTATGCTTTAGGTTGGGGGAAGGGAGCTAAAAGGCCATAGCTCTGAAAATTTCTGCCTGAAAATTTCAGCAATACTGTACGTACAATTATTACCAATTGCTTGCTTTCAGTCTATCTCTTTCAAAGTGTTTCTGTCTTTTACAGCTGCAGTTAAACTAATAACTATTCAGCCACACAACAAAATGGATGTTATATACTCTGATAAAAATTAATTGAAATTTGTTCATGCAATTACAAACTATAACTAAAATTCATCTCAGGATTAGTGAAAATTTTTAATTCATACAGTCATAACAGCAAAAGCAGAATTTAAATTTTTTTCTTAACTGAATTTAGTCAAGTAAAAGACCTTGTGGAGAGGTCAAAGCTAATACCAGCAGCAAGGCAATATTTTTCAACTTAAAATGGAGGTGATGATTGGTGCGTATTCTGTGGAGAAGTGAAGTGAAGTAACAGCTGTAGCATTGCATTGGGAAAGCTGCATGAATAATATACTAAGAAATCTGTGTAGTACATACAATGTCTTATACATACATACATACATACATATATATATATAAGGACACAGTTATTCACTGTATGTACATAGAACTACTATACAGTTAATTTAGCTGCTGTCTTGCACAACATTCCTCAATCCATTTAATTTATTCAACCATTTGAATGGTTCAATAATTTGAAATGTTAACTATATAATTTCGGTAAGTCAAGCAAAAAACAGTTATCTAACATTATTCTAGCTGTGTCCAATGTTGAAGCTAGCAGTTAGGGCAGGAAAGAAACTGTTCACTGATGCCTACAAACATGCCCTGTATGGTAGCAGTGACCCAGTGGTAGTAATGTGGACTCAAGTAACCAATCTGTTTATTCAATACTGATTCCATCTAAGAACTACAGGACAATGGCTGTCACCTTTCCCACATGACCTAAACAACTGGTCACAGTGTGATACTGGGTTGTATGGGGCTGGGAGATGAATAACGAGGTGTGTGTGTGTGTGTGTGTGTGTGTGTGAGAGAGAGAGAGAGAGAGAGAGAGATTGGGGTCAATAAAAAGACATGATGTAGTAAGAACCTGCAGGCCAACCCCATTTCTATCCAATTTTGATTAATTGTGAAATTTTGTATTTTTTCAAAGTTCAAAGTGAAGTTTTCCTGGAACATGGCGAACTGTTCTTGGGAGATGAAAATTCAGAGGCCGATGTATCTTTTACTTCACCTGGCACCATAAACCACAAAAATGTGTATACATTTTACTATAATAAAACCTAAAATTCTACCCTTATGTGATCTGTCAATAATTAGGTCAGAGTTAAAGAAACAAGGGCACTAATAGAATAACATTAAACCCTTGTTACCTTCATAGGGACAAATATCCACCCTTTACAATATGTCCTTTCTGAAATATTTACAATAGTGAACTGCATTGTGGTGTGTACTGTGTAGGATTTAAATGACTGTGTACATAAATTTAAATAGCATATGATTTAAGTGGTTATTGATGGAGAGCTATATATGACATCAAGACGGCTGTAATCTTGCGGCCACCCTTACGTCAAATGACCAGAAATATCGCAACTGTAACAATTTACATGAACATAACAATGCATGCCGTTACACATACATAATCTGGTATAATATTCTGTACTTCACTGACTTATGCCAAATATAGTCACTGACAGTAGTGTTCTAAAGACTGGCTGTTGTGTCTAAACACCTTAAATGATTTCTATTTTTATACTACTATAAATATCTATGTACAGAGTATGTCATCTTTAATTTTTGGGTCACTCTTAATTTTTTTTTCAAAATTGCTTAATGATAAATTTTAATGAAATCAGTGGTAAGTTAGGCTCTATTCCCATAGATTTTAGATTGATCTATCCCCGCGGGGAGTCTCACTAGATTACTTTCAGATAATCCGACTTAAATGTCCGTCCTGCCTACTACAAGCTGTAAGGAGGTAATTAACTTTCGTGTCCGCCCGGCTGACAGCTATTTAGCGTGAACCCCCAGGGAGTTAGGTCGATCTAAAGTAGGTCGATCTAATCTATGGAAATGGGGTGTTAGACAAAAAATTTGAACACTTTCTTAACTTATAATATTGATCATCTTTAGTCAAAGTTACATTTTTATATCTTTCACATATTGAAATAATACTTTTGTTTTTACTTTTTTTATCATTTTGCGGAAAGTGTTTGATGTGGAAAAAAATTAGCCAAATATTGTCTGAAAAAATCTGATATCTAATCTTATTATTTTGCGTAAAGAATTTTTTACTTAGAAAGCTGCAATTACTAAAACAACTGAACTTGACCCTAGGTAACAAAATGACCACACAAAGGGTATGACTAAATAACCAGACTGGACTTTATCTCTACCTGAACTTCACAAACCTAAGGTCTCAGACCATTGACACTTTCACAAACAATCTGAACTTGGATTGATCAAGCATTGATCTCCGATAAAAAATCAATAGCTGAATCTCTTCCTGTTTAGTGTTCTTGTCCTTTTACAATCAATTGTAAGAAAAGGTGCATACCCATGTAGTGTTTGTATTATTGAGTGATTTTTGAAAAGAAACATTTACTATGATCACTTGAAAGGTTTTTTTTCAATAATATGACTGTGCTTTGTCTGTGGCTCATGTCTAGTTTTGAGAGAGAGAGAG
>NW_019775291.1:1020240-1053570 GCF_001039355.2 Lingula anatina
GACTTCATACCTTTCAGATCATCATCTTGAGGCTCAGGTGAATCCATGTTGTATGTTATCACTGCTTCTTAACTCATGTGTTTCTTCCTCATTTTACTCTCTCCCCCACCTTATCCTGCTTACAGGTCTGAAAGTACAAACAATCAATTATATTACAATTATATTACCTCAACTTAGGGTATATTGTCCAGATTGTCATTTTACTAGAGTATACATGTATATATACCACTAAATACAGTAATTGTACCAAGTTTGTAGATATAACACCTTAACAGCAGGTGCTGGCAATGGCTCCCCACTAGTTCACTGTGATGTCTTATCTCCAGAAGTCCCCCAGGCAATGAGAGAGTGGCACCACCATCTAGAACTCTGTCACATACCTATTGTTACTCTTGGTATGCTGCCATTAATATGTGTCATTTATGTTTCCTGCTTTCAAGGACTGCCAGCAGCCACTGTACAACCAAAGTGTTTTATAATTCTGTGCAGGTTGAAGGTATATATGACAAATGCTACTGTGGCATGACACAGAATACACAATTATCAACCTAGTATTATATACATAATACAAGAGTTTTATACCTAGAACTGAAGATATATGTATCATCACCCTTGAATTCAGTATCACAGTTCATACACGTTTATGAACGATATTCTAAAGGAATTAATTTAATAATTGTCTAGACTAATTTTAGTGAATCTCGTCAGTGTCTGGTTATTATGAGGTATAAATGTGCTATATGTCGCACCTTATTGATTAGAACTGTAGAACAATGGCAGCAGTGATTAGTCACTGCTCATAAAAAATGTATGGTTTATCACCACAACAGACCAGCCCCATGCCAGGGGGGGGGGCGAGGGGGGAGGTGTGAAATATACTAACTGACCATTTCAATGTACACCAAATGACCCTAGTGGTCACATAATATTGATAGATGATAATTCCAATACATTATGTGAAGTCCTATGCTTCCACGCCTGGTCTACAACTTGGAAAGTTCATTTTAAAATTCCTGCAAAGGTTTCAGAACGAACACTTGAAGTATATTTGCTGAAATTGGACTGGGGTTAAAATTTTTACAATAACCCAAAATTGGTAGTTTGTCCATATATAAAATGAATTATCTATTGTAAACATTTATAAATAGCTATAAAAATACTGGTTTACCACACAAAATGTCAGCTGGTAACACTTGTGTAACCTTATGGAAGAGTGCAAACTATTTGACTGATAGGAGAGTTGAGACTATAACTAAATGCAGTTGAGAATTCACTGAATATTGTTGCTAACACAAACAAACCCTCCCAGGTCAAGTGAAACCATGTATTCTAGGGATGAAAGTCTACAATCTACATCTACATGGACACAGCTCTGTAACTTACCAGGCAAGATGTAAAGATGAGAGGATTTTTCTTCAAAACTTTTAACAAAAGCTGCTTTGGCAAATAACCTTTTAAAAATTTAAATTTCACTGTATTTGCACAACATATTAGCTTATGATAATTTATTATTTATCCTTAAGTTAAGGGATATAAATACTATTAAAGATACAATTTCCCAAACAAATTTCTGTCACGCAGAAACCAAAATGACCTAAAACCTATACATGTACTAGTATAACCAAAATTTACATTAAACACAGCTTTCTGAAAAGTGGATGAAAATATAGCTCTAAGCTAGCTCTATCAGTATGGAGTGTGTAGAGAATTAAATACAAGCATTACAATTACTGACGGCTCAGTTCTACATCACAGATTTTGGAAACCTTTCATCCATTATTCACCAGCAACAATATCATGTTCTTTCCTGTACTGCAGTTATCACTCTGCTGAACTGTGACTTCTACTTCACAACACAAAACATTATCTCCTGAACTTGATATACCTACCAAATGACATTTATATCTATGAACTGTTCCCTTACTCATTTGTTGAACTTGACATTCTAAATCTTTCCAAACAATAAATTCAGATCAAACATTTCAACTTTCATCTACCTACCAGTACAATATAAATATGAACACTTCATTCTACATTTACTCATGAAATTAATACCACTCTCTGATAATAAACTCTGACCGAATAACTGAAAACCTTTTACCTGCATAACGCATACAAAATTCTTTGCACAAAGTGTCAGTAGCCCCTCTTTTCAGACTGTGAAGTGAAGCAGTAAGAATTAGGTTTAGCTGTTGTCCTATGGCTTATGACTGCAGCCACTTACTGTCAACATGGGAGAAACTACTGAATTTACCGCTGCTCCAGGCTTGTTGACTCAAACAGGTAATGGGACGTTAATGAATAAAATAAACAAAGAAAATGTCCGTTAATATCTGCAAGTTACCTGAATTTTAGCGAACATTCCAGCTACCTGAACTAAGCATCCCAGGGAATTAGTACATTACTTGGTTGGAGGTTTTTTAGAAGGCAGAATATGTCTTCAAGAAAATCTTGCTGACAAAATGACTTATGGCAATTATGTAATTTATGTATTTAGTTATTATAAACTAAGTGTCAGAGGTATTTAAAATATAATGCAATTTTCTTCCTCCTTTGCAAGAATAACAAGTATAGTACATCGCTGGATGAAAACATTCTTTTATTTCCTAAAATTTATTTTTTGTTTTTTCAAGAAGTCCTATTATTCTGGCAAGTAGATAATGAGCTACAGTGTCTCCTTAATTGTAAACTTCCAATGCTGTACAGAGCTGGAAATCCCCTTCACATCAAGGTCCCTTCTTGACACTCTCTCCACTGAAACAATTTAGGAGAAACTTAAATCAGATTTTCTCTTGGAGTAATTCCATTATAGCAGCCAGCAAATTCTGTTATAAAACCAAGGCAGGTGATGTTGGGAATGTTTATTAAGTTAAACAAGAGCAATAAACACCCTAGTTTTGTCGCAGCTCGGCTCTCTATACACCCTAAACTGTTCACCCTGAGTTTCACAGCCTAGATTTCAGTCTACCTCTAGAATACAGGCAAACTTTCCTATTATGCCTCCTCTGTAGCCTATTACACCAGTTACTCCAGCCAATTCAAACTATATGTTCAAGGTTAATGCAGTCACCAACAAAATCACATTTACCGTGAATTTCATGAGTTTTTACACAGACCTTTGACTAGTTCATATCTCAAGTGTTCAATACAGCTTGCTGGCAGGTTTTAGCTGGGACTGGCACTGGCACACAGAATGAGGGAGACAGAAAACCAGGCAAACTAGGGGTCAAGTTAGAGCCACCAGCTAATCTCTTCTTTACAAGGTTTATGCAACCTCCCATCCCCAAGTTGTGAAGACAATTTCTAAGCTAAATACCAAATATACCTATGCAAATAGCCAGGGTATACACTGGAGAGGTGCAACAGGGAGGGCAAGGCAGTAACATGGAGGGCAGGTGAGTGTTAGAATATTTAATGTACATGTTCTATATAGTACCACCAGCTTTGGTCTGAGGAATATAGTCCTGAACTTAGGTCTTCACGCATGTCTTGCAAAGGTGAATTTCCTTAGCTTCCTTAGAACTAGGATACCATTATTTTTTGCTGTTCTTCTTTGACTGCAAACACATGGTGTCTGCACCATTACTCTGCATTACTTTGACTGCACTGCACTTTCTATGTGATCCAGTATGTTGTTCAATTTATAAGAAGAGGGGAGTTTATTTACTGAAACATTACTTTTTTCTTGTCAGGATGAACAACTTATTTTTTTCATTGATGTATATTGTTATTCTTTTCTAAGAAATAAAAATTATTTCAAGTTTTTCATAAATTTTCTACAATTTAGCATTAAAATATGATAGCCGGCTTCAATTACCACTCTGCCAAGGAGGTTATGTTTTCACCCCTGTTTATCTGTTTGTCATCATTATTCATAAGGTAGCAACTCTTTTCGCTTCAGCATTTAAAACACAATTTCTACTAAAGCTCTGAGCCACCCCAGACTCTCTCTGGCAAATGTTTTTAATCTGGTCAATAACCTCGATCTTTTACTGCAATTACATCAAATCACTGCCAAATTGTTGAAACACCATTGTCTTTTTTAAAATGATATTCACACATTTTATATTTTTCTTTATTAATTATTATTATTAAAATTCTATAATCATTATTATATTTTTCTGCCAAATAAATGTCTAAAAATAATAAACAAAAGGTACAAGTATTATCATTTAGTAGAACTTGAAAATTGAAATATATTGTTGAGAATAATCCATATCCAATTTTAATCAGGTATTTAGGATTCTCCATAAATTTTTTACATGCTATACATTTTGCATTGTTTTAAGTGTTTTTGAATTCATGATAAATTGTTTTTTAAGAGTTTCATTTGATGTACCAGAAAATTTTGCATTCTGTTTTTCCCATTCAAAACAGGGGCGGATCCAAAGATATTTTCTGACAGTCTTTCAAATTATCTTTGTTGATCCATCCTCCATTTTTGACCGTCTTCTGACAGAAAACATTAGATGCCTGACAATGTAAACTTGAAAATCTGACCGTCTTCCGGAAGACCCAGAAGACAGCCTAAATCCGCCCCTGCAAAAGTAGAAAACTGCCCCCCTTCAATATACATATCACACTGATCCAAAAGAAGACAAGATGTTCAAATTTGTAAGTGGTCCTTTGGGGAATATACCACAATCTGTTGTTTTCTCAAGGGAAATTTATTTCCACAATGAAACATCACTTATGACATATAATGGCTGCAATTATCAATTTAAATCAATTCAGCCATAAAAAAAATAAATAAATAAAAACAATGACAACTGATATGACGAGCTAAATCATTTCTACCGTGTAGGGATTTCATGACACTATATATATAAGAACCTCATCCTGTGACAAACGCCAAGCTCAGCTGTTAAACTACAACGTAGCACTGTGTGTACGTTGTTCTGGAGCAGCAGTAGTCGGTTTTCTATCAACCTGTTTTACAGATCAAATTTCACCAAAAATATGCCCAGAGTAAATCTAACATCATATTCACGTTTAAATAAAATACAAACCTTGATATAATTCAGTTCCTTGTTTTTTCCCGTTACTTCAATTGCAGAATAATCCAATTGCCTTTAAAAAGTTTGTTTGACATAAAACTCAACGAACATGTCTCATTGTTTGGGTAGTAGAATGAAATATCGCGCTGCTCGAGTCTCGCGAGAAGAATCTGAAGACGCGAGGTGGCACTACTTAACAAGATAATGTATGATGATTGCGGTTAATATAAACAAGAAGTTGACAAATTTTCCCCAAAAATCCTTCAAATATACATTCATAATTATACAAAAACAAAATCAGTATTCTAATGGCAGATATTTGAAACATTGTCTTGGTCATTAGACTATCTTGCAAATATGGCTACTCCTGCACGAAACAAAGGTTCCAGGTATATATGTCTTTAATGTTCGTTTTTCGCTGTAGTCATGACAAGTGATTGGTAAAAGTATGAGTTTTTCACATTATACCATAAGCATGATCAGTTGGGTTTTTCAATTGTTTTTATTTTGATTATTTTTAAAGGGAAACACTGACTACCCAATGCCACTTATCATATCTCATGAATAAAAGTATCTTTTATCCAATTATGAGCTATTTCTGAGTCAATTTGCTATATCATTATATTGTTAGTAGTATGCATTTTAGGGGTGTTGTTTGTTGTTTATGTTGTCTAATTTGATAACTGAAACAGCCGTTCAGTGTCATTTCACATTTAAGCCATACGCCTCTGTAAAGACTTGTAAAAGGAAGCAAGAATGTTAAAGCAGTAAAGAGAGTCATATGTTGCAATGCTGCATGTAAATTATAAATGTGTGGTATACAGCATTGCAACCTGCACATCAATGCCACATGCGCCTCACATGGTTTTGTTGTATTTCAGTTTGCCTGTGGTTCCGTTGTCCCCAGAGCAGTTGTACAAGGAGGCCATAGAAAATGCTGCCAGTTACAACAGCAGATTGTATTTGGAAAGTCAGATGCGACTGCCATATGTTGACTCCAATACTGCCGTGGCACAAAGACATAGTAATCTATGGGTCAGTTACAGACAGAGAATGCCAGGTAGGCTGCCTGTGTAGTAATCTATNTTTATTGTTAAATCAGTATTACCAAGGTCACAGACATAGAGACTGGAGAAGCAGGTGGGTTTTATTGTTAAATCAGTATTACCAAGGTCACAGACATAGAGACTGGAGAAGCAGGTGGGTTTTATTGTTAAATCAGTATTACCAAGGTCACAGACATAGAGACTGGAGAAGCAGGTGGGTTTTATTGTTAAATCAGTATTACCAAGGTCACAGACATAGAGACTGGAGAAGCAGGTGGGTTTTATTGTTAAATCAGTATTACCAAGGTCACAGACATAGAGACTGGAGAAGCAGGTGGGTTTTATTGTTAAATCAGTATTACCAAGGTCACAGACATAGAGACTGGAGAAGCAGGTGGGTTTTATTGTTAAATCAGTATTACCAAGGTCACAGACATAGAGACTGGAGAAGCAGGTGGGTTTTATTGTTAAATCAGTATTACCAAGGTCACAGACATAGAGACTGGAGAAGCAGGTGGGTTTTATTGTTAAATCAGTATTACCAAGGTCACAGACATAGAGACTGGAGAAGCAGGTGGGTTTTATTGTTAAATCAGTATTACCAAGGTCACAGACATAGAGACTGGAGAAGCAGGTGGGTTTTATTGTTAAATCAGTATTACCAAGGTCACAGACATAGAGACTGGAGAAGCAGGTGGGTTTTATTGTTAAATCAGTATTACCAAGGTCACAGACTTAGAGACTGGAGAAGCAGGTGGGTTTTACAGTTAAAACAGATAAAGCTGTTATTAATATGAAAAACTTTAATCCCTGGCAAACTGTTTTCCTATGCCTTCAGTGGCTAATTGCATCTATGTCTTAGATGGTAAGGATTTCTAGCATGTATAATAATCATCATCAGTGTGTCAGGCCTGGTGCAGGCAGCAACAATCATGGTCCTCCAGTTAACTCTTTTTTCAGTCGATTGGATGAGCTCATTATTGTACACGTGTTGATTTGTTGCGATAATGATATGCATTTAGAGTCTAAAGTCCAATTATGTTCAGTGGACTTAACAATAGAAAATATAGAAAACAAAAGGCTAGAAAGAATAGAAAATAAAACGCTAGTAAAAGAAAAGGAAAGATTGATTAAAAAGCATAAATTTAAATAAAGTAGAATTAATGATGAATGATATGTCCTCTCTGACTGTTACTTATAATTTATTATAATTATTATATTTGCCAGATATGCACCAGATCAGTACTATAGAGAACCCAGCAGCCAGGAAAGATGAAGATGAGAACTCTAGCTCCAATGTGCATACAGCCAGCTCTGACTTTGTGTCTACAGACATTGCCCTGAAGGAGACATGGTATGATGACTATGAGGAGATCAGTGAACCACCAGATGCTGGAGAGATTGACAACCAATCTGATTATAGTGACTATGAAGAGACCTATGTGAAAAAGAAGAAGAAAAAGGTTTTTAATGCTTTTGATTTTGTTGTTATAGGAAGTAAAGGAATCTGATTAATTCAGCAAATAAAATGAGTTTGACAAATGTCGTATTTGTGACTCTAGGACAGTTTCCTCCCAGGCAATCTCTTCCTCCCTCTCCCCAGTAATTGTCCTGCTACCATATTTGTATCCAGTCTCTCAGATTTCTTTGAACTATCTAAAATGAGAAAGGAATAACTCTTTTATTAGGTATGATGAAATATCTTGTACTTGCTTATTTTTATTCTAACAGAAATTTTGGCAGGTTTTCTGTTTAATTTGGGATGTATTTTCTGAGTACACTACAACTTGTTTAGTATTATATCTGCTAGCAATCAGTTTGACAGAGGCGGCGGGGTTGTCTTTTTAGTGTCTTCCTTTCCATAATTACAATATAAGTGGCTGGCATAACACAACACCGCTCTCATATAAGCAACTAGCATGGTTTGAAATTGGTTTCCTATGGTGATTTAACTGTACTGGGTGGGCCAACAAGATGGTACTTAGAGACAGGTTTTAGTCAGTTCTGTTTATCCAGTACTATAACTGATCTAAACTCCTTGGTTTTGTTTACTTGCAGAAAGGAGGGCCTGGTAGAGGGCGTGGCAGAAAACCTCACGCTGAGACCATGAAGGATGATGACGTTGAAAAGCCATATTCTTGCGACAGTAAGCAAGCTTTGCCTTTTATGTCCTGCAGTATACTAGTTGTTGTCATATGCATTGAGTGTCTTGTTTTTTTTTAATCTTCTGTATAGATTTTAGCTTCTCCTTTTTGATTTAACCATTTGAATTTATTTAGATATTGAAAATTTACATTCTAATTTCTGGTAATTTGTTCAGATCACCATGTGCATGACATTTGAATGTTGTTTAGAAGCTATACATTTGGACCAGCCAGAGCTTGGATTTTGAAAGAGCAAATTCTTAATTTTGCACATTGTATGGTTTTTAGTGATTAGTGTATATTAAAACGAGAAGGTAATAAATAAAAACATTTTTGATGTAATATTTTTTCAACTTTTGTGCAGAAGGGGTGAGAAACAGGTAGAAAACATTGTTGTCAGTAAAACTATATAAAGGTGTCAAGTTAACTGTCATGTCACGAAATTTAAAAAACCTTGGCATGTCAACAAGTCATTAAAAAGAAAAGTGGTGGGGAGACATTATTTTTTGATAACAGTCCATAATCAATTATTTTTATACCTACACAAGCCTCCTGTGAATTTTCAGTGTGTTCAGCGCGTTACAAGACGCGGCCTGGACTGACCTATCACCTGACTCACTTCCATAACAGCAGTTTGGAGGACGAACACACACAGTCGCCCAAGAGCTCGTCATTCAATGATGAGGGTACAGAGACTGCTCGTTAGTCCTATATCACTTTATATACTCCACTGCAGTGCTTTGGATATTATGCCTTCTTTTCTGCGCTTTCTTAATGCTTTGATCATGTGCTTTTTACATGCATGCCTTGCTTCAGAAGTTAATTGCATATGTGCATGTGAACGGGGNCTTTTTCTTTCTGTTGATTTGTCTCTATGCATTGCACTGTAGACTTGTGCATCTTTTTTGAGGGACCATCTAAAAAATCACATGGTTTCTGTACATTAATGTTGGATAGTCACTGAGATCCAGCCTTTGGATGTCATTGCCTTTGGGGGTGGGGGTGGGGGTGTTAATGTCCTATAGCTAGCCATAACAGCCTATATTTTATCAAGAGAGGTTATATCAGTTAAAACTCCACATAAAAGATTCCACAATATGATAGTAACAGCGAGTTGCCATGCCACTCTAACTCATTCTACTATTTCTCAAGGTTTTTCTCTTTCTAACTGCAGTTTGTCTAATGCAGGTTAAACTGTGGATGTATATGTCTCTCCTTAAAGAATGCTATGTTGGTTCCTAACATGGAAAATACAATTTGTAAAAAAAATCACAGTTTCAGTCCGTCTGTTTTTTATTCTGTGGTGTATTTTCTCGATGAGAACTATCTTTAATGGCCATATATTAGCAAATGGTGTAGCTGAATTGCTTGAAATAGAATGAGTTGGTCTGGGCTATAATGTTATGATTGATTTTATTTTCAGTGGATTTTATTGTGCAGGGTGTTTGTATCAGGAATCGTCTTTTTCCAATAACTCTAATACTACACAGTTGTACATGGCTGTTATTTTAAAGAAATATTTTGCCAAGAGTTTTGTATCATGAATTTAAAATAACTCTCATTCTAAATTTGTACATGACTGATTTGACTGAAATATTTTACAAGTTTGGAGTTTTTTGCATGTTGGTATCTTTGGTGATCATTTTCTGACTGTCATGGCTTCATGCATTTGACTGATTTCTCACAAACTGAATACTTACCACTGTTTAAAAGGACCTGGATTTGCAGAAACCATGTGAGTTCATTAGATGGCTGCTAAGTGACAGTTTTACAGTAGTAAGTGCAGTCAGGTCTTTTCCATTGTCAACATCATTTCAGTCCCGTCATCTCTTGTTTACACACTTTCTTGTCTATGTCCATTTTTTATTCATGATTATAGTTGTTATTGTCTTGTGTCATCACTAAAATGTACATTTCTTGCATGTTAGGAATGTTAGTAAAAAATGAGGTTAAGGTGCAGCAATGATTCAAAACACTTCCATATTTTCTTGTCTTTATTATTATGTACAAACATTTTTTTATGATTTTGACATTGGGCACCCTAAACTTCCACAGTGTAACATAAAAGGCACATACACTTCTATTTTAATTTCTTATATAGGACATGGTACAGACTATATGTATTTGTTCAGTAATTGTAATATTTTCACTTCTTTGCAATATCATGGGCTTCTTACAGATTTGGAAAACTTTGGCCAACTGATGAAAGTTATAACAGGAACTTATGGATTATACCTTTTTTATTCTAATGCAATGTATAACCTTAATATACACAACTAAACAGCTGCATAACATAGGGTTTTGCTTGTAGAGGTATAACTTACAAGTTAGACTGTGCTATACAATATTGTTTATCTGCTTCTTATCATGTTTGTTTTCATTCAGAAAGCTTGTCCCATTTACATAAAACTGACCTTTGTTGCTTTACAATATTTGCTTGATTTTTGCCCATTTTTATGCCCATAACAATGTGAAGCATGAAGTATTTTTATACAACTGAATTGATAGCATCTTTCAATAATTCAGTGATGTCAGTTTGAAGGTAATAAACTAGTAGAAATTAATTTTTAAACAAGTGTACTGGAAAGGTAAGCTTAACAAACCACATGTTATATTTTCATAGATATTTGGTGTTGGATATTTGATCCTAGAAATGAAACGCTTGAAAAGCTATTGAGATGGTTTATTTTTGTTTTACTCAAGTTTTTGTGACCTGGTTTTCTTCCAGCTGGAACTAGCACTGCCCCGTCAGGTACAAAATCTGGCCGCCACAAGAACTCCCCAAACAACTACTGTGACTTCTGTCTGGGCGATGAAACGTTCAACAAGAAAACCAAGGTGTCGGAGGAGCTGGTATCGTGTGCCGACTGTGGCAGATCAGGTAAGAAGACTGGTCTAGGGACATGTCTTATATAATACATATAGGAGCGTTAATATATCAGGGTGTAGCCGAGATATAATAAACCCCTGTATGTGTGTAAGCAAAAAAACAAGTGAAATTATCCTATTGTTTATAGTGCCAGCTGTGAGATGAGCAAGGATGAGATTTTTTCCCACTAATGGCAGATCTCTGACTTTTTGGGAGCCAAAAATATCATTGGCCTAAGTGGCCCCTGAACCCTATGCCATATTTTCTGGCTTTTTCACCAAATGGCAGTCTCATCCCCCCAAAAAGTTATGTACTTCCTTCTTTAGAAAGGAAAAACATTAGTTGCGTTATTAGTGCCAAATTAAAAATTGAAATAATCAAATGTACATGTAATTCACATTTTAGTTTTATTGTGGTCTTAAGACCAACTCGTTTTATGCTTTAGCTTTCTTTCATACATTACTTTAAGGGATTTGAGAAAAAAGTCTTCTTCGACAAAAGCTAAGATGATCAATTTTGATTGTTCAATCTTTCAGGCCACCCGACCTGTCTTCAGTTTACAGAAAATATGATAGTGTCAGTCAAGAAGTATCCCTGGCAGTGTATAGAATGCAAGTCCTGTGGTTTATGTGGCACGTCTGATAATGATGTAAGTGTTTGTGCTTGAGACACAAAGTTTTAAAGCACTGAACAATAACTTGAAAATAAGACTTAATGCTTAGACTCCCCAGATTTTATAATGGCTTGAATGGTGTAAGTAGTAGTGTAGTAGTGGTGTAGGACTTCTTTATTCATCTGTTTTGGTATCTGTCCTGTTGCTGTCCTGTCCCACTTGTTTCAATATTGAAATTGAATTTAATATTTGTTCTGAGTGAGGAAACTTTTGCTTTGTTTCAAAGTTTAAATGCTCATGTTTTTATTTGATCATTACTTTCTTTTTCTTATGTTACTTATTCATAGTATATCTCATTTGTTAATTATTCCAGGATCAACTCCTGTTTTGTGATGACTGTGACAGAGGCTATCACATGTACTGCCTATCACCCCCTCTATCTGAACCTCCAGAGGGTAAGCAACATTGCCAAAACTTATGTACTTTTAAAAATGACATGAATTCTTTTCCATGGTAGTGTAATGCCAGTATGAAAGGCTTATCATGAGACATTTTAGTGCAGTTTGTAAAATTGCGTTAGAATTGTCAGAATATACTTGCATGAAATCTTAAGATTGTACTTTAAAAATTACTTGGATGACAAATAGCACACAAATAGTCCATTCAGCAAGTAAAATACATCAGTATACAATCATTACATACAATCAGCTTACAAACCTAAGTCTAACCATTTGACCATGACCTTGATTTGCTTCTAAAATACTTATGTTTAAAATAAATCACTGAGATAATGTTATGTGTTCATTCCAGGGAGCTGGAGTTGTCACCTGTGTATTGAAGAGTTTCATGCTGGTAAACCCCCTGCTTGTATGGCTGCACCACGATAGTCACAGAGAAAGAGGAACAGTTTAAATAGTGTCTTCTGTCAAGTGTCACTTTGAAACATCAAGAATCCATGTCTTGTGGACTGTTTTGTGCTAAGGAAGTGGTGCACTCTGAAAATATCACGTTCTGTGGTTTATTAGTCAACGTCAAATATTTCCATAGTGACTGGCTGGGAAGAAATGAATTTTATTTTCTATACTTTCTTACTTCATCAGAAGTAATTTAAAGCAATCATGGTGCTGTAGAAATCTGATAGAAATGAACTTGTCATCCCAGCAACCACAAACATGGCTTCCAGTCAGCTTTAGCAGGTGTGAGGTTGTTCCAATTTAGGGGGGTATTCTGACAGAACTCTGGAACCAGGGACCACAGCCTCATATCTGTGTCTGGGATAACATATGACAATTGCAAACTGAAGTCTTACTTCAGATTTACCAAAATTAATCATTAAAATGTACTGTATATATTATATACTAGACTTGTAATGTTGAGCAGTTAGTGAGTAGTAAGAACACACTGTGAATGTTTATATCTAAACATTTTAAGTCAAAGAAATCAAAATGAATGTTTATGTATTCATGTTACAGTCATTAGATACTCATTAAAATAAGCTTTTGTAACATTTAATCATGGGGTCAATTATCGGGTAACTTTTTTACTGCTTCATGTTTTGTATAAAAAGTCTGTAGTCATAGTTCTTTTAGTTCTCCACAGAATATGCCCAACTTATAAGTCATCCATCATTTTGTGCACCATATTTTGTAAATGTGTAATTGCTTTGAATTTGAACAAGTTCCAAAAACTTGAGAGAAAAATATAGTACACAAGATTATGAACAAAATTTCTAATAATGAGCAAACCCAAAGAATGGGAGATTTGTTGGTGTAACTGAATGTTTTAATTAACCAATTTACAATTTCTCTGAAAAATTTTCTAGTGAATATTGCTACGTTTATTTCTACATCCAAATTATTGTTCATAATCTCTCCTATTGGGCAAGAGCCTGGGTAAGTGTAGGAAGATACACACTGTATACTGTGTAGACAATAAAGCTTGTTGTCATTGTTAAGACTGAAAGGGTGGTTGTTATTGTAGCACAGGTCACTGTGACTTGTTCATGGATGTAGTTTACCCAGAGGAGATAGCTCTCCAGTTTCAGTGCTGCCATCTGGTGGTTGATGTCTAGCTAGACCATTGGTTAAACACAGATCACGTGTGGAACAATCCAGCTGCTCTCGACGTACTTGTAACCATTTGGTCAGACAACTGACTTGATTGCAACTGTGAGGACAATACAACAGTTTGGGTAATCATGTTTGTATTTGACCGTAAACAAATATCTCAATGTACACAATTCAATAAATTAAAAACTTTATCACAGATAATTTACAAGACATGCCACTTGAGCACTTAATATTCTTCTAAATAAATTATTCTTAGTCTCAATTTTCTCTCCAGTAATCACCTACTTTGTTTGCTGAAAAAAAAGGTACCAGCTAATGCCATTCTTCATTTTACTCTGTTAAGGAAAAATAACCAAAATTGAGTCCATCCCATGTACTATTTAAATGAGTTAAATTTTGGTCAGTGCACCATGTTTGAGTACATATCAAAACTCTTTGGTACACGCTGTCAGCATTCCTTGGTAATCAACACTTAGGCACTTGACTTATCTTTGTCCTTGTTCAATTCTCTTCATATATAAAACATTGTGCTATTAACAGATTAAACCCAGGATCACAAGATGACCCCATGATGTACAATTTGTAGATGTGATTGAGAATTGCAAACTCATTATTCCTGCTTCTGTTAATAATGCACTAGGTCTACAACAGTATTTCTGATCCTGTTGTGTAAACCTAGTCCAAATAATGGAATGACTGGCATTAAAGACTGACCATTTTGACACTGTTAATTCTGTAAACCAATACAGACTACAGTTGATACTAATGCTGTAAGTACTGGGACCCTGTTAACCCAGTAGGTTACAGTTTAGACTGGGGTGGCAGTAAGACCATGTTACTATAAGGATAATAAGCCCACGGCGCTCTATTGCTGGGAATGCATGCTATTTAGTTACAGTTTAGACTGGGGTGGCGTTAATTCCATGTCACTGTCAGGATAATAAGCCCACGGCGCCCTACTGCTAGGAATGCCTGCAATGGGTGCATGAACACAGTTGGAGGGATGACGGAATGCTTCCACGACCTCAAGAGCATGCTCTCTGGTTACAGCACACAGTTTGATGTACTGAAAAGATAAGAGAAGTTTTCTTTTAGCTTATGAACATTACTAATATTCAGCAAAAATTGCAAAAAATATTTGAATCAGTAATTTTTTTCTGACTAAAGTATATCTGAATAGTTGCAATCCATATCTTTAAAAACATTGTAATTTTCTCCTTGAAATCTTCTCAATATTTGAATACTGAATACTGTGGGGACCTGCTTCATGAAGTAAAACAGCTGGTCGTAAAACTCAACTTTGTAAAGCAGGAAAAAACTTATGTTGGCTTCAGCAACTTTTCCACTGCAGTAGGCTGCAAATATGAATCTAAGTTCAGACTATTACATGTAAACTAGACTTGTGTAGCTCACCTCTTGTCTCAGGTCTTTGGCCATGGCTGCTGTGATGTAGTTGTTCTCTAAGAACCAAGCTCTGTCTTCATACAGCAGGTGGACAGCATACAGCTTGCAAAACTGGAAATATAATATAATATAATATATACCCTGATACTGTTGTGTGGCATACAGCTTGCAAAACTGACAATATGCGTAATGTACACACTCTGACACTGTTATGTGGCAAACACAAAGATACTGTTGGAATTGTACCTCTCTAGCAGATCAGCTTTGTTTACATTAACTCTGGCTCTGGTTTATCTCAGAAATAAGTAGCAACAGACTTCTTAAATATAACTCTAATTTTGTATGATAAATAATCTGTATCAACATTTTCTCCTTCAAAGCTGATAGAAAGAGAAGAAAGATCCTTAGGCTTACCTTCATCATGATCTCTTTATCTCTCTCTTCAGGGCACCTGTCCACTGCTGCCATGTACTGCTCCAATGTAACTGGAATAGGCAATAACATGTCTACAAACCACATCTACGACATCGTTCACAACAAAAGCCAAATGTTCATTAATAAGAAATGGGAGGAGCATGGCCGCTGATGTCTCTAACAAAGAAGACACTTTAATGACTGCAACAAAATATCTGACGTTCAATGCTGCAAAGACCATTGATAAATCCATAGGAAAATTAATCCTTTTTCACATAATAAAATGTAGCAGAGATCAGTGTTATAAAGTCCTTACCTCTATGTATATAACACCAGGCCAGTGTAGTGGAGTGATGGAGACAGAGTTCAGTGTTATAAAGTTCTTACCTCTATGTATATAACACCAGGCCAGTGTAGTGGAGTGATGGAGACAGAGTTCAGTGTTATAAAGTTCTTACCTCTATGTATATAACACCAGGCCAGTGTAGTGGAGTGATGGAGACAGAGTTCAGTGTTATAAAGTTCTTACCTCTATGTATATAACACCAGGCCAGTGTAGTGGAGTGATGGAGACAGAGTTCAGTGTTATAAAGTTCTTACCTCTATGTATATAACACCAGGCCAGTGTAGTGGAGTGATGGAGACAGAGTTCAGTGTTATAAAGTTCTTACCTCTATGTATATAACACCAGGCCAGTGTAGTGGAGTGATGGAGACAGAGTTCAGTGTTATAAAGTTCTTACCTCTATGTATATAACACCAGGCCAGTGTAGTGGAGTGATGGAGACAGAGTTCAGTGTTATAAAGTTCTTACCTCTATGTATATAACACCAGGCCAGTGTAGTGGAGTGATGGAGACAGAGTTCAGTGTTATAAAGTTCTTACCTCTATGTATATAACACCAGGCCAGTGTAGTGGAGTGATGGAGACAGAGTTCAGTGTTATAAAGTTCTTACCTCTATGTATATAACACCAGGCCAGTGTAGTGGAGTGATGGAGACAGAGTTCAGTGTTATAAAATCCTTACCTTTATGTATATAGCACCAGGCCAGTGTAGTGGAGTGATGGAGACACTGATTCCAGGCAGTGAAAGGAGGTTCTAATTTTGTAGACACCTATTCAAATTAATATGAAAACTGGCAAAAATCAAACATTTACAGTAGGCATAATCAATCAGTCACATTATCGCATAAGAGAAAATCTGTAAACGAGGCAATCACAGTAATTCTACACCTGTCCAGTCAAAACAGTGTCAATATTTCATCATTAAATCATAAATGAGTGACTAATAAATTAAATGCTGATCTCATAAAGACTAGCATGTATTACCCAAAAGCCTGGTTACACAGCTTACCTTATCAAACAGTCTGGATGCCAGACTTCTCAGCAACTTGTCTTCTTTAAAAGCCAGTGCCTTCCTGATGAATGTCATACTGCTCACAGGGGCCAGAGTTACTGCAAACTTACTGAAAACAAAGAGTTTAAATGGTTGACCAAGTAAAAAATTGCTTTTACCATAAGAAAATAAACTGCATGATTAGATAGAAAAGTGAAACTGCCTCATAAAATTCACTCATGAATTTAACATTAAAATAAATGGTAAAAAAGCTTTCTAGGATTTTAACTCAGTCAGTCTTAGCTAAATGGTTATGAGATGACAACAGCTGTCACCAAGACATGCTACAGGCCAAGTTACCTTGTTTTCACAGAAGACATAAAGCTGCCTGTCATAGAAGACAACATGGCTGCCACCCTGCTACTTTCAAACTGTTTACTATACTGAGTGAGGAGCTCCTTGGCAACTTGCTGTAACAGTAAAACATGTCAAACTTTAACACCACAGAATCTTAAAAAAGTTTTGTTTATATCTGTACACAACTATAACACAACTTACTCCAATAGAACTTACAAATTATAACAGATTTCTATTTTTGACTCACCTGTAACATGACCATGTTATCCCCTTCAAAAGTCACAAACACATCTGCATCTCTCTTCAGACTAGGAAGACGGTTTTCCTCCATATAACCCTGAAAATGTCAACAACATGCACTTTAAAGCTCTTACATGCAATCCCCTTAAAAATGCCTGGTCTTTTAATGACACTTCTACACTTTAAAAAATTGCATTTAATAATGCTGTTCAAAAGTAATTTTTATTTTGCCATCAAATGTGATGAAGATCAAGACATTTTTCAATTCATGGCGTATGTCAAATATCACAGAGAGCAACCAACTTATTTTAATTCTCATTAGATTTTCAAAATGCAAGTCTTCACATTCTCCCAAGTACAGAAAGCTTTCAGATACCACCAGAACCTACCATGCCACCTACACTCTCCCTGCAAGTCTGTAGTGTCTTCACACTCTCCCAGGTACAAAAAGCTTTCAGGCCTGCCGCCAACGCCTGGAGTCCTCTTTCATTGACCAAATCTCTCTGGTTGCACAGAGCATCATCCAGCAATGAACCAGCATGTCTAAATAAAGCAAAGGTGGAGTGACTCCCTATGTCAAATAAAATTACCAGACATTCACACATCAAGAGATTTCTAATAAGTGTCACACATGTGTACAACATAATACCAATGTACACCTTTTTAATTTCTTGTTCAGTGAGCTAACAGTGCATAAAAACTTATCTTGCTATAAGTTTCAGCTTTCACTGTGTGGCTACACAAACCTATCATCTCTGATCTAAATCAATTACCTCACTGCAAATGTCAGTCCCAGACACATGGCAAGACATGGCATCAGACGGAGCTGGTGAGTTTGATAATTCATTATTAATTCTTCGGGACCTTCACTGGGGCCAAACTGACGCCTTCTGCAATGTCACATAAGATACATAAGATTAATGGCACAGATAAGTTTGACAATTCATTATTAATTATTAGACTTTAGCTGGGGCCAAACTGGTAAGTTGGAGAAGTAACATAAGTGACATGTTTTTAGAGGAAAAACAACAACAACCACAACTTTTCTAGTGGCAGATTTACAATTAAATTCATACCATTTAATTAACACAACAGATACTGTATGAATATTATGGCTGTTAATATTATATCTGACATATTACCTTAAACTGTACTTTACTGCAATTTCCAAACCAACCTGTCAAACAGAGAGTAATTTGAATATAAAATTATTAAATATAGATGATCATAGTTAAGATTTAAAAACTAATGTTTGAAACCATTTTCAGTAGTATTCAGGTCAGAAGCTACAGAAGACATATTATGTTGCAGAGGCAAGGGGGGGGGGGGTACTGAGGTAAAACTTTTCACTGAAATTTTTTTGATCATATCTTTCATGCCAATTCCAACTTCATCTTACTCATCATTCAACACAAACTAGAATTACCATCTCATTACCATCATCTATAAAACTACCGATATGTCAATGTTTTAAACATGGTACATTAATATCATGTTATGGTCATCAATGAGATCATTCCATTTTGATATGAAAAGTAAATCCTGGTCCTTAAATTGTGTTCCTTATTTCCACCCACCTTGGTGGCTGCCAGTGCTTGAAAACACAGAGCTAACCTAGGTGCCAACATGGTGCCCAGCATAGCATTGAACCTGGCATTATCGTTGGTTATCTTGGTGACATACTCTCCCTCTAAACTCACATCTGCAAACCTGGACAGAAATATTGCCTCTACATCATAAAATAATTAACAGTTGAATCAAAATCACTTTACACAACATGCAGATCATGCAGAAATTAATTCAACATTAATTTTGATGTTTCTCAGATAACATTTTGAAAGTAAATTTGGTACAGACTACAGCTGCAATAGCTGGGGACATCTAAGTCCTAATGTCTATACCACATAACTGACCTGTTCAGTAAGTTTTCTCTGGGAATTCTGACATTGTCAAAGGCAACAAGCCCATTGTCCACACCATTTAAACCTCAAAATAAAAACAAAAAATCATATACATAAACCCAAACTTAAATAATGACACTATTAAAAGTAATATGGAAATCAATGGGCAATGATCAAGGTACTGCAATTAAAAAACACCTGTCTTCTGACACTGGTATCAATTTAATTTCAAACCATATATGAACTTAATTACTTCAACTTCCTACCTTCTTTTAGACCCATGTCTGTGATAGTGATTCCAGGTAGCAACTGCCCCTGTTCATCTCTCACTGGTACTATAAAACAGTGTGGACCTAGACACATACAAAACACGAACAGTAATAATTAGAGATATCCTGTTCATCTCTCACTGGTTCTATAAAACAGTGTGGACCTAGAATCAGATATGCGCAGAACATGAACAATAATGATAAGAGATATCTGAATGTATTTTCTTGCCTTCACAATAACCATATCATAGCAGAAAAAATAGGTTTTTATTATATATCATTTTAATAAAGAGTTAACAGGGCCTGAAGAAAGTTATATTTGTACCTGTTTTTACTAGTAATTACCTTTGCATTGTCCTTTCACATAGACTTGTGCAAATACTGCTGCATAATTTCCCTGCAAAGCATTTCCAATGTAGATTTTCTCTGCATCAAGGCATGGAGTATTGATGATAAATTGCTACAAAATAAAAATCCAAAACATCTGAGGTGAAAACAAGTGGTTTAGTTACAGCTCTTTACTGCATCTGACTTTGTTATCAATTTCTTTACTAGAATTACTCCACTGCTCAAAAACGATTGTCATCTCATATTGAATATCATTTCATAAGGTTACAGAATGTGATTTAAAAACATATAATGACCTTTCAAACAGTGAAAAATGCAAAGTAGATAACTATCTAATAACTATCTACCTTAGTATCTTGATCATAGTGAGCCTGTGTTAATATTCCTTTCACATTGCTACCGTGGCCTCTCTCTGACATGGCAAACATACCAGTGAACTTCAATTCCTAAGAAGTAAAATAATCATAATTCCAAAAACCAAGAAATTGAGAAAAATGAATTTTAGATTCATTAACCTTTTTGTCATATCTCCAAATCCAACTTACCAAACTCTCTATTTCTACAATGTATCACAAAAATACAGCACATATTATCACAAACAAAAGCAAACCCCATCAAACATCTAAGATATGTGCAGAGTTACTCAAAGATACTAATTTCATAAGATGCAATTCAAACAAACTAACCTTGAGAGGGACAAACCATCTTTTTATGTGTTCTTCCGAACCAAGGTTTGTGATAACTCCACCAAATAACCAAGCCATCACTCCACTCTGGAATATATCGAAAAACCAATTTCTGTTAAGGATGACATAAAGTTACCCACTTCTGGTCACAACTGATATTTACTAGTTTGAAATATTTGTTTTTAAATTTTTAATTAATACCTATTAGCATATGCTTGCCAGTAGTGTTATAGTGTTTTAATGATATAGTCATCTCTATAGAAAACAAACTCATTAATATTACATAGAGAATGATGATTTTGATAACATGCAAGCAACTCACCTTGATGCCAACAGACAAGTCTGTGGCTGAGCATAGTTCTCCCAATGCTAAACTTCTATTTGTAAAATTCTGTTTTGAAGATGCCTGAAAAATTTGACTTTGGCATATATTTGTCTCATGCAGGTTTTTTTTTATGAAATAGAATATTTCATCAATTAGAAAAAGATGTTACGAAAATATGTTAAAAAGCCATTATATTACATTATATTATCAAATTTTTTGTACTGGTACATGTCATACTTTGAAAGAAATGTTGATGTCCTGCATTCAAACCCACTCTTACATTCATGTTTGCAACAGAACCCTTACTAACCTGTTCATCAAATTGTTCTTGTATTTCAGGAAGACGGAATAAATATAGTGCCCTTTCCCTGGTCACATCTCTGTAATCTGACAGGGGCAGGTCAAACCTACAAAGAATACAGACAAATGCTATGGGATTTTTAGAGATTTAGGTATAAATGCTCTTAACAAAGTTCTGGCCTAGATTATATGAACACTCTGTAGGACTGGCTTATATTTAGATGACCATTCTAATCATTTCCCATTGTGTAAATGTAATTTAGTTTGCTGTTGAATAAGTTCATTTTTATCTGTTCTTTACAACTGTAACCCTCATTCTGGAAAATCTGTGCTGAAATTAAAACTTGACTCCATCTTACTCTTATCTTTACACTTTACTTTTCAAACTTCAGTTATTTTTACAAAAATTACATCACACAAAAATGAATGACAACACAATTCGGTTAAAAAACAAAAAGATTCACATCGTAACCATTCATTTGTTGAAACAAATCATCAAAGTTTCAACAATATAATAAAAAGGTACCAATACTACCACTATCTCCAGGATCCAAAAATAATTATTTAGGATCCAAGGTTAACCACAGCACTGCGGCTACTGGCACAAGATTTCGATCAAATTTGTGGGGCATACGTTCAAAGTATCATTTAACGATTTGATTCATACGGAGGAACTAACCGTAAATTGAAAAGTTCATTTCCTTCAATATATTCACGTAATTTTTCTTTCACCTCCCAGAAATCACCGTCCAAAAAGCGAGAAAGGCTGGTGGGCGGCTTTCTACTGGGGGCGGCCATATTGGAGAATGAATACCTTCGGCAAACTTTTTTCATTCTTTGTGCATGTGGATTGATGCAAATAGATTTGGATTAATGTTTCTATTTTATAGAAAGATTTTGAAACTAATAATTCTTTATATATTCCATTTCTAGCATAACGGATTTTACTACGGAAACTGCCGAAAATAGTTTTTACATCTGAGCATGCGCAAAGCGGTTTAGTTTAAACTCGAGAAGTTTTGGTGATGATATTTATTTCTGATCACTGGCGGGGAAAGTGAATTTTTCATTCCCTTTGAACTTATTTGTAAAATATTGAAAATGATGAACAATTCTTTAGACGGCGGGGTTCCAAATGAATGGGAACTCAGTAAAGAAAACGTCCAGCCACTGAAGCAGGGCCGTAAATTCTCCAGTTTAAATGCTGCTCTACAGCCGCACAGTGGAGATCAGCAAGCTAAGTTAAAGGAACAAAAGCAGTGAGTATCATGTAACACGTTGATGTGGAAAAAGGTTGGTTTGTCTTTCGTACAAAATTATTCACTTGAGCTCCTTAAAATGGGGAGTGCGCTGAATATAATATTGGGAATCCATAAACTCAATTCCACAACAAACTTCTATTCTCTTTGAAAACTTTCTTTAAAAATAATTAGCTATTGTAAAAGACTAAAATAGTTTTAAAATGTCTCTGAAAATTTCAGAATGTTTGAATCAGAGTTAAGGACGTACAGTGGTGATGACCCTTTGGATGTCTGGTTTCGGTAAGTCTGTGAAAATACTAGTAAGAGAATGATAAGCTGAATTAATAATCATATGAATATATCTGTTATGGAGAGAACTTGATGGCTCTCCCAAGCAGGTTATTCAAAGTCCGAAGTGGGTATGAATGTTAATTAATATCCATATTACATACAAAAATATAAAGATAAGAACAGAAGTTTAAAATAGAGATAAAAACAAGAAAGATTTCAATATAATTCTAGAAATTATGAATTGATCTTTAATTTAATTTTTTTTTTGTTCAGATATGTTAAGTGGACTGAACAAAACTTCCCAAAAGGTGGTAAAGATGGAAACTTGCAGGCCATTCTGCAGCGCTGTGTGACCATATATAAAGATGACCCCAGATACACCAATGACCACAGATACATTGAATGCTGGGTGAAGTTTGTAAGTTGATTTTAAATTGTGGAACCAAAAGTATGTATACAATGATTATAGATGAAAAGCCCCAGCGGCAACAGATTTTAACTCAAAATATATGACAGTCTACTAAAATTATAAGTTTTCACAAAGTATCTGAAAATTAAAATAGCTGCTGCTCACCTTTTAATACTCATCATAATTTCACACACTCAAGAGTTTTAAAATATTGAGAAAAGAGAATTACAATTGAAAATTTGGTTTTATATTTTCCAGGCGAGTCTGTGCAACGAACCCCTAGAAATCTACAACTTTCTGTACAACCAGGGCATTGGCTGCCAGCTGGCGGTGTTCTATATGGCCTGGGCAGCTGAGTATGAACAGGCAGGAAACACCAAGAAAGCAGATGCTGTTTATAAAGATGGTATTCAAAGAGGTGCACAACCAACTGAGAGATTGTTGCAACAACACAGGTTTGTAGTCTAGCTTAAATATATATAGAACTCTATACTCTGTCCTAGAACACCAATATCTCTGACAAAATAATGATAAGATTTAAAAGAAAACACGTGAGAGGTTTCTTTATGTATATCATATTTTTTTTTGCTTTATAAGCAGAAAGAAAATGGCTTAAATTATTAACACGCTTTACCGTGAACAAAGTGTAGCTTTCATGTGAATAAAAAAACTAGATGGTTGTTCATATATGATTATGATATCAAACACAAGCCATAATACTTTCATATTGTTAGCTTACAGCTGACCTGGATGTAGGCCTTCATCAGACTGATGTGAGTAGATATTGTTACTCACAGACCCCCATATATAATATAGATAATTATTATATATGATCTAACTACCAAGCTAATGAACACCTTTGCTATGTTGTAGTGAGTTCCAGGCCCGTGTAGCCAGGAGATCAGCTGGTGATATGATGGAGACAGGAGACCAGGAGGAGACAGCAGAGGAACAGAGGGTCACTTTGGGGGCATTGAGACCAGTGGGGAAGAGGGGTGCTGTGGGGAGTACGAGAACAGGAGGAGCCAAGGGAGGTACGTATCCTTGTGTTCTTGTGTCACACTGAGGGGTGTGTGCTGTAAATGTAACCATGTACCTAAAAAGGTGACCATTGATTGTTGAAGATGTAACCCTCTAGGGTTATATAGGAAGACTTCTTCCTGGTCTCTGTTGTAAGAATGTTTACACTCCCCCCTTGTACAAGCTTCTGAAAATGGTGCTGTTTTTCCCAACTATTCACTCCCAGTACGTGTGTCTTCAGGTTCCCAGGGAGGCCTAAGGCTGCAGATGCCCTCAGTACAGTCTCAGATAGGGCCGTCCTTCCAAGTGTATAACGACGAGAATGCCAGTGCTGGTGCCAGCCTACCTCCACAGACAGGAGAGTACGTCTCTGCGCCCACCAAACCAGAGGTGTACAGGAAAGAAAATGAACAGAAGGCTGGGGTCTGGACATCTGCCAAAGTGAGTTGCATCATATTTACTGTAATTGGCTTTATTATAAGTATTCTTGTAAACGAATGCTCTTGTAATGGTTTTAGAAAAGTGTACTTTGTATTTCCATCTTTTGTGCAAAGACAGAGGTTGACAAGATTGGTTTAAAACCCTCAAAACAAACCTTTGAAAACACCTCTCAGAAACAAAATAGTTTGCACAGTTAAGTTTCCTCTTTGTTCTGCAAAACAGAAATTTCCCAGAAATCTAAAGTAATAATTAAAAAAACTGAAGAAATCAAAGATTCTCAAGTATTTCCCTAAAATAGCATCTGGTACTTAAAGTCATAATAACTCTTCGTTTCGGCCAAAAAATGAATTTTCCTGGAGTAAACAACAATTTTCCCACACTTACCAATGGTTAATGAATCCATTTTTACATTCGAAGTTAGTCCCTGGTTTTTTTCTAAAAAGTTTGTTTTTTTGTTAAAATCTCTTAAGAGATTTTAACAGAGTATAGACATCAATGGAGGTCACGTGGTCTAAAGACAAGCTCAGATATCAGAATAATAGCTAAAACTGCCGTTTTTGTGGTAAAACAGAATATATTATATTTCTATGAATTATTCACAATGTTTTTATTGTGAAATATAGATTTCATACGAAGAGTTATTATCCCTTTAAAGGTTTGCTTTGTTATGTCCCAGGTGAAGCAGCGGTCAGTGCCAGTGGTACCGGTCAGTGAAGTAGCCCAACACAGCAGACCTGCCTTCTCTGTACACGTGGACGAAAACGCTGACCAACCCATGACGTGAGTGACTGCCCTGCAGGGATTGATGTGTATAACTAAGTGGAGTCTCTCCCTGTTGAACAGTGCAAGAGATTTCTTTGATGTCATCAAGTCTTGATAGTTTTTTTTTAATCAATAGATGGTACTAACCAAACTTAAGCAGCATGACTTAGAGGAAATTGATTTTCATTACTTAACACGTTATCTGTTTGATTTTCATTTGAAAGGACACCAAGGAAGATGCCAGAAGTAGGAAATCAAGTTTTAAGGTAAATGCTCTTGTCAAAACAGTGCCCATAACCTTGTTATCAACATGTAGTATACTGCAGTGAAATAATATCATTTAGTAACTTACAATAAATTTCTAACATAGTTTTTATGACCATGAAAGCCATATAATTGTTAGCTAAGTAGCTGTCATAAAAAATTAGTAGAAATGTGCGTGATGTTTTTCTCCCGTCATTCTGTGATCTGTGTTCTCAGTGCGCGGAAGCCGTCCAAGCCAGCAGACCCCCTGCAGAGTATCAGCCAGTTCCACCAAGAAGATCCCAACATGAGACCCATGTACTGCAAGGAGAAGATCTACGTCAGCACGGAGGAGTTCTCCTTTGAGGAACTGAGGGCTGCACGCTGGAAAGCCAAGATGAGGAGACGAAAAGAGAAAGAGATGGAAGGTGTGTAGATATCTTTTTTTTTATTTAATAGGCAAAAAGTGATTTATCAGATCTAGTATTTAAAATCAAATGTAGTATTTTTAATTTTATAAAACGTTTGGGCAGGAGCTTTTTATGTGAAGTCATTGAATGCCAAGATTTTCAGTCCATTTCTGATGGGACCCTAGGTGACCTCTGAATACCCCAGGCTGGTGTCTGAATACATGATAATTGGTCTGGGGGAAATATGTAATACTGGTGGCAAAAGCATCTGTTACAAGATAAAAATTCATTTCTGAATATAGTAGTGACAACTGTGTGCAATGTCAGTCACAGAACATGGGAAGTCTTTTAAAGAAACAGATAGAATCTGAATGACGTTTCCCTTTAAAAGAATTATTCCTTTCATCCAGAGAGACGAAAAATGCTGGAGAGACAGGAAGAGGAATTATTACGACAGAGGGAGGAGAGGCTACGCCTGGAACAGCAGCTGTTTGAGCAGCAAAGACGGGAGATGGAGGAGAGACAGAAGCAGATCATACAGCAGCAACAGGAGCAGTTTGAGAAAGAAAGGTATGGATTTAACCTGAATATTTTTTTTACTTTTCAAGTGTATGAATTGGGTGTTGATCTTGGAAAGTGTTTTGCATGAAGTATGATTGTAGAAGTATTATTCAGTACTCTCAGTATATTATTTACCGTGACTCCTGTCAGTTTCTGTGTGCAGCTTGCAACAGTCTATCCATTCCCTTACATTTGTAATACTGCCTAGTTTTGATCACATGACTGATGATCACATGACTGATGATCCGTGCTGTTGTAGGTTACGCCAGCAGCAGCTGATGGAACAAGAGCTCCAGAAAAAATTTCAAGAGCAGCTGCAATTTAATCGCCAGGCTCCAACACAAGCAGCCTCAGGCGCTGGTCCAATCACAGGCCACAAGACAAACAGTTTTAGGTATGTCCAGTGTTTCCTGTCCAACATTAAAAGATTTCTCATCCTGTGAAACAGAGAATATTCATGTGTACATTTATGAATTCCTGTCAAAATAAGATGAATGATAAAGAGTGTCAGCATGTAGTCTGAATTAGTGTGTATGTGTATTCCTTCAGAGATACCAGTTTGTCAAGACAACTTCCCTTCAATGAAATGAACCCTGGTGGAAACGTGTTGGCCAAAGAGCAGCCAGTCAACAGCAGTCTGAACAGTACCCGCACCCCAAACTTTAACACCTCGTCTAACACCAGCGTGTCATCCACGTCCACTGCCAAACAGAGGTCTGTGGGACCCTCTCCAGACAGCGGCGCCTTTAACCCCTTCAGGGGATCTGCCAGGAACACACCTCTTAAAGGGGTGAGTTGAATGTGTTGTTCTCATTAAGGGATATTTCAGTAAAACCATTGCTGCACAGATTAACATTTGGAAAGTGAAGATCTAGAAGAGATTTGACCAGATCATTAACATGATATCAGGTTTATTAGGAAAGCATGTAAAACATTTAGTGTTGACTCATCTGCCTCTGAAGTTAAACAGTTAAGACTTAAATTTTTAATGGCTCACATAGTGCTCACTCCTGTATTGTTGCTGATGTTGGATTCTTTGATATGACAAGTATTGTATGCCCCAATGTAATGTGTGCGTCTATTAACACCAGGGAGGTCATGTAGGTTAAATATAGTCCAGTATTTATATGTATGTGTATATTCCAGTCACTGACTGCCCCCAGTCCCACTGTGAACACCAGGGAAGCCATGCAGGTTATATAGTCTAGTATTTATATGTATGTGTATATTCCAGTCACTGACTGCACCCAGTCCCACTGTTAACACCAGGGAAGCCATGCAGGTTGTCATGGGGATGTTCAACAACACACTGGACATTGAGAAGAACCTTGGCTGGAGCGCTGCCCCCAAGGAGGATGAGGAGGATGACTTCAACATGGACGATGACGAGTTTGGAGCACAGTTTGCTGCTACCAGCACCAGTAGGTGTTATAAGTTTGCAGCACCAGTAGGTGTTACAAGTTTACAGCACCAGTAGGTGTTATAAGTTTACTCCAAAGAAATTGCAAATGACTTGTTGCATTGTCAGTTGGTTTTTAGAAGGCATGAATGGGGCCATAGTGATAGACCGATACTCTAAAGATTGGTTTGTTGTGAGAATCACTGACCAGTGGATATATTTAGAATATTGTGATTAGTGTCCACTCCTGATTTGAATATAACTTTAAATCATGAAGGAACTGACCCAGTTTGTGTTCTTACAGAGAAGGTGTCGGCCTTTGTTCCTGTTGATGCACCATTCACCATATTTGACGACCAGGCACAGGACACAGAGAACAAATGTGACCAGCCAGCTCAGACGCCTGAAGATGACACCAAAGAAAATAAGTAAGTCATAGTCCTGGGATTGCTAAAAAATACTGTTACCTCTGCCAAAAAGATTGTTTGTTTATTAGTTAACAGACTCACCCAGAAAGCTGTGGAGGCCATTTTAAAATTTTTCAGGGTGGGTCAGAAATTGATCCACTTGAAGTCTGTTACACTGTCTTTGGTGGTGATACATTAATTTATAAACCATTAAATGAATAATTAATGCCTGAGCACCCTTTTTGACGGTTATATTTGTTATTATTTCTATTGTAGACCTCCATTTGGTCACCAGACAGTTCCCAAGAGACAAGGTCTGTCAGGTGTGTTACAGCCAGCTACTGATGTGCCTTGTATTCCACTTGAAGAACAGAAGCGAATGATGGGTGAGGAAGAGGAGGAGGAACAGGTAGAAACACCGGTCAAATAATTTCTTAAAGGCAAACAGTAAAGGAAGTTTTAACTGAAGAAGAAAGTTGTGGCATATTTGATTGTAATTGGCTGCCTTTCATCTATAATCTGTTTTCAGTGTTTGATTTATAAAAATAAAAAATTAAGATAGATATAACATCTTTCATTCCATTTTAAATGGTATAGTGATTCAGTTATCATCAAAATAATTTTTTTCCCCTAAAGGAGCAAGAGCAGATGGAAGGGACTCAACGCAATGACATCCACCATTACGACATGACCTTTGCCCCTCAAGGAGGTCCTTCCAATTTTGCTGCCGCAGCCAGGTTGGCATCCACCCCCTTCAACCCCCTGGGGGACCACCCGTCCTTCAATGCCCCTCCCCTCAGTACCATCAGACCCAGCGCCCTGGACAGTGACAGGACTGATATCTCTGAGACCACTAACACTTCTAAACACTTCTCTGTGTTTGAGGATGAGAATAAACCTGACAAAAATTACTGTAGTTCAGCGTCAAGAGCACAAGTGGCAGAGGGAGCGAAATCCCCAGAGGGAATATTTCAAATGCCCTCGGAGATGCAGAACTCAAAAACTGGACTAAGGTATGTCTGCTCTGAGCTACAAACATGTTCGAATGGAATTTTTTTTTCTATAAGAGATGCAACGGTTTTACATTTGTTACAAATTAAAAAAAAAAAATTATGAGGCTGTGATGTGAGAACTTCATTAAGATTCAAGGACACTGATATGAAGTAGAATTTCAGTTTAACAGATTTATTGGTAATCATTGTGCACAAGTCACTAATAATGTCTCACCGTCTTCAGCCCTATAATGGAGCAAAGTGACGAGGAAGTGAAGTCATCGCGGTCCCACTCTCAGGGGAGCAGCGTGGCCTCATCCCAGCACTCCATGCATGAACTGCTCAACCTACAGAACCATGCCCGCCAGCCACCCCCCAGGGACCACCCCAGGGACCACGCCCGGCACCAGATTGACATGTCCACCTACATCGCTCCAGAAGACCTGGATGAGAAAACGGTGAACATCCTGTCAATGTCCATCGCCATCGATCCCTACGATCCCTTTGATGAGGAGTTGGTGGCCAGGTTTTTAAGGCGTCTCCCAACTCCCGTCTCTTCCTTTCACAATTATCACGCTATCCAGGAAGAGATGCCTGAGATTACTGCAGGAACAGCTGTCAGCTTGGGTGAGATGCTCTGAATAAATAGGAAAATTCTCCTTAATTAAGTGTTGTCATATCAGTATAAAATTATTTGGGAAACAGGGACTGGTTTTAGATGTACAGTATAATTTAAAGGAAAGTGCTTGAGTGTTTTTATCTCAAAAGTTATGTTAGATATATATTGCTGGAATAAAATGTGCTTATATCTCATTCAATGAAATCACTGTTGTGTTTTCAATGAATGGGGTGTTAGGATTCATGTTGTATTTTGATGTCTTCAAGGCTCCATGTTTTCTGTCTTCCAGATGATGATCTGTACAGTGTAGATGCTCTGCTGGGGGAGGGAGGGTTTGCCAAAGTGTACAGGGTCTCCTTGCTGGACTCCACAGACATTGGGGATCTGGATGGCGGGGATCAGAAATATGTCATGAAGGTAAAGATGATTTGTGCCGATTTATATTTAATTACCTTGAAACTTGAGAGTGACTGATGTATCTTCTTTAAAAGCAATTGTAGATTAGTCATGTTTGTTTGAGAATTGATCCATTTTTCTTCAGAGACCTTTGTATTTCTCCTCCAGGTTCAAAAGCCGCCATGTCCGTGGGAGTTTTATATCTGTACAGAGCTTCACAAGAGACTGTCTACTGTGCCAGGACCTGATGTGGTATGACTGTTAACCTTTTACTCAGGGATGACATTTTTCTAGACTGTGTTTAATGGGGGCATCTCGATTATACAAAAGTTCTTTGGTACAGAAAATTGCTTGCATGTGCCTCTGATGAATTTAATTACCAGTACATTAAACGCTTTATTCATGCATTAATTCTGACTAACGAACCTTCAGACCATTGAATCATGGGACTATTGCTACAGCCACATATTAATGTAAGTTTTAACATATGATGGAGATTGCAAAATTTATACTCACTGGTACCCTGAATTTTTGACATGTGACTGTAATTTTAAAATAATGTTATATTGTTTTTAATTCACCATTATTTATGAGAAGCGTCATTGATATATGTGCTATTTCCTTCTCAGAGGCCATCTGTGATGTCGATAGAGGATGGCTACTTCTTCCAAGATGGCAGCATTCTGGTCAACAAGATGTACACAAATGGCACTCTGTTGGTGAGTATACCTCGAAGATGGAATCCAGCTTTAGAAAACAGCACTACTGACTAATGGCCTAAAAATCTTGGTTGACTAACGGAAGCTTTGTGAAACAGGGCCCATTTTTATTGAACTCAGCTTTGTCTAATTATTGTGCTGATTCCTTCCAATTTTCTTCCCCTCTGTTTTTGCATCTTATTAACTTTTAAAAGGGTTTGCATTGCTAGTCCATGTTTTATTCTTTATATCTTTCATCTCTGAAACATCTTCTCTCACCAGTTAGTTTATAATGATATTATGTTGTTGTTGTAGACGTTGGCTAACACATACAAGATGAAGCACATGTCTATGTGTGAGTCCCTGGCTATGTATCTCACCATTCAACTACTGAGGATTGTAGTTTATAATGATATCATATTGTTGTTGTAGACATTGGCTAACACATACAAGATGAAGCACATGTCTATGTGTGAGTCCCTGGCCATGTATCTCACCATTCAATTACTGAGGATTGTAGAACAGATCCACCAGAGCCAGATCATCCATGGAGACATCAAGCCAGACAACTTCCTATTACTGGATCTGTAAGTTGTCAAACTGTGCAGTCATTGGATGTAAAAAGCTTATTTATTCTTTATATTCTGTGTATTCTTCTGTAAACTGTTGCACAGCAATCAACTGTGTTCACTTTACAGTGATGATTTTTTTCTATAGGCAGAGGCTAACACATATAATGTAAAGCACATGGCAATGTTTTACACTATTTAATTTAAATGTTCAGTATTATTTTATTTCTACTACCATTCCAGTCCACACTTACCAGACAGCAGAGACCCTGAGGTGATATTTGGAGCCACACCCAGTATGAAACTGATTGACTTTGGCCGCAGCATAGACATGACCATGTTCCCTGCAGGGACAACTTTCCTGGCCAAAGTGAACACCTCAGGATTTCAGTGTATTGAAATGAAGACAGATATGCCATGGACATATCAGGTAACTTACCTCCCCCTCCTCCTCTCCCCTAATAAAAGTGAACACCTCTGGATTTCAGTGTATTTAAATGAAGACAGATATGCCCTGGACTTATCTGGTAACTCTCATCTTTCTTACCCCCACCCTCTCTCTCTAATAAAAGTGCACAACTCAGTAAGCACAAAAAATGTGTTCCAGCATTTATGTTTGTGTGCGTGTTTAGTATTAAATGCATTCAATGTCATAAACAGGTTTGTGTGTTACTTTCCAGACTGACCTCTTTGGCATTGTTGGGACCATACATGTATTAATATTTGGTGGATACATGAATGTTTTTCAAACTAATGGGAGATGGAAGACCACAAATACAGTGAAAAGGTAAAAGAACTTAGGAATACAGTTTTTCACACCTGTGCTAAAGATGTCAAAATTTTATGAAGATATTGGCTGTGGTTGCAGTTTAAGATACTGTGAATTCTGGCATGCTCTCTCAGAACAATACAAAACGAGGGAATGGGACGGCAATTTGGTTTCTAGAAAAGACATTACCTCCCAAATGCTAATGGTTCTTTTATTTGCAGGTGGTGGAAGCAAGACCTGTGGAAGCGTTTCTTTGACAGACTTTTGAACGTCCCCAGCTGTGATGAGTTGCCTAACTTGGGTGACATCCGCAGAGAATTTGAACAATGCTTCATGACAATAATTGAAGGAAAGCGTGTCGAGTTCAATGATGAGGTCAAACGGATATCAGTGTCCCACTTTGAGCTGAATACGCACAGATGAAAACAACCCCTCCTCTACCCTTGTGGGACATCACGGGTTTCCAGCAGGCCCATTAAGTCACCTATGTATTCTGAAACCTCAGTCTGGTTACTTTGTCAAAATATGCCAGTTTTGAGAACTTTCATTCATGGCTCTTGACAAATATTTAAGTTTCTGGGAAGTGTTGACATTAGTCTGGTAGGACCTTCATTTATATGCAAGATTAATTAATATAAATCATGTCATTCATCATGTATATATGCATCAGATTTCTTGGCACTTCATATGTGCAGCTGTGACTTGGGTGAATGTGTTCATGGTTAGGACTTAAATAGAATGGTTCACTTGATATAGATTCATTGTTGTAGATATTTGTAGCAAGTT
>NW_019775291.1:1057852-1091555 GCF_001039355.2 Lingula anatina
CCCCCCCCCCCCTCCTTAAAGACAGGAAGTGCTAGCTTAATTAAAAGACTGCATTTTTTACCTAAGGTTAAATGGTGTTTATTGACTTCTTGTGTTTTTCAGGATTACAGCTCAATGACCTCTGGGGTACAGCCTCTCCAGCCAGATGACCACTCTAGTACCTTGAGAACTGACCATTCCAGTACCTTGAGAACTGACCACACCTTTAACCACAGTGGGTCGCTGCGCTGGACACTACTTCAGAACGAAAATGGAACCAATACCATCTCATCTATTCCCTCCTATCCAACCAGTCAAATCCCAGTTTACAAACCTCCAGGTAAGCCATGGGGCTGTTTGTAAGAAAGCCATTGATAGGACTTGTATTGTTAGTCAGGGGATTAACGAAGTACCATTTATTTTTTTCATAATTATTCTTTTTTAAGTTTGTTTATTTTAACAATATGCACACCTTTCTACAGAATTCTAATGTGCCATTTTTACATGCTGACAGTGGAAATGTATTTATCAAATGTGACCACTTGTGTCTGTGAATATCATTACCATGTTATATCAATTTACTATATTTCTTTAACAAATTTTATTACTTTTTATGATAAGTTACAGTTACATCTATATTATTTGCACCATTTTGACAGATAATCTTTATTTTCATTTACATTTAAAAGGTGCAGTATGGTTGAAATTCTTGGTACTATCAGGGAAATTTAACTTTGTTGACCCGTCCTCCATTTTGACCCTCTTCTGACAGAAAACAGATACCTTTCAGTGTAAACTTGAAAATCTGTCTTCTGGAAGACCCAGAGGACGGCCTAAATCCGCCCCTTCTGGAAGACCCAGAGGACGGCCTAAATCCGCCCCTTCATGGAGAACACTTTGGCACATTCCAATGCTAGATGCTGCTCTGGGGAGGAATTTCAGTTTTAAAGTTAGTTAAGTAAAGACATATTATTTGAATATAATCAGTAAAATTATTATTTTCCATTATTTTAGATCTTCCACCTCAGTCACTACCTCAGAACAGACTCAACTACAGCAGGTACCCTGCAGATCCTGGACAATACAACTCCTATGAACCTCACCAAGTGTGCAGTAGCGCCTCTAATCTGCCACCATTTTCAGCCTCGGCCAAACCCTGTGCAATGTTCCCATCAGCCCTGCTCTATGACCACCTCCCCAGCACAACACACAGCCCACTGACTACCCCCAAGTATCTACAGGGTGAAAATACTGAATTCAGAGAGATTGGTTTACAGAAGAAACAACAAGATCTTAACAATAACAGTACTGACCCAAAAGTGGCTTCTGCAACAGCAGCAAGGCAGCCCTCACTTGCCAAGATCTTGTCCCACAGTCAACCATCTTCCAAATATCTACAGACCCAAATGGTGCGTGAAGAGGATCCTCTCCTCTGTCATGAGACAGTGCCTCCAAGTGACCTTGACGACCTTCCTGGACCAGCAGATAAACCCCTGGGGATGTCTACACCACGCCCCCTCCTCTCCCCTATATCCCCCCAGCACACTGGAGGTGGCACCCCTGGGAATCTCTTCCCGTCTGTGAGCATGACAGAAGTAGACATCAACAATAACAGCAACAACCCGACCTTGGTCACCATGGCAACCTGCTCGGAGTGTCCCAGCACCGCAGTGCCCTGTAGTTCTATAGACATGGGCTATAACTACTCTTCCCAGACCACCACTATATCAGCAAGTGAACCAGCGTCCACTCTTCATTCCTCCCCGTTATCCAGCTTGCCAGACCCCCCCTGTGTGAGGTCCTCCTCTCTGCCAGCCTCCCCCATGTCTAACCTTCCTGACCCCCCTAGCATCAGAAGACTATGTCTGCCAGTTACTGTACCCATGTTCACAGGTACTTGATATATGGCTGATATACATATTATATAAGTAGATAAGTTCTCTGGATATATTAAATGACAGGGCAGGTCTTTCTAGAAACTGACACTTAATGTTAATAAGGTTTGTTCAGATGCACGAAAGATTGGTACGCAAATACCTTGAAATCTGCTGGAATTTAACTATACTGACAGTATTTTGAAATATATATTGTTCATTAAAGACATTATGACCCAATGTAATGATTGCTTTGTGTATTTTTGATGTTGGTCTATTGTTGTAAGTTTGAAGCATAAAAGTTATGTGGACTGTTAAATATATTTTTTTCAGACAAGAAAAAAAAGACATCCCAATCAAGTGAAGCCACTGTGGCAGTTCCATCAGCTGAGCCTCCACCCCCCAAATCTGCCAGGATGGAGGCGCCTCCATTCACTGCCATCAAGCTGGCACCTGTGCAACCAGTTAAAACTGATAAGGTACGATGAGTTGTGGTTGTCAATTTATAGTCAAGAAAGAAGGACCATGGCTCAGTTCTAAACTCCCAGTGGATTGGTGCACATCCTGCTCTGGCTTTTACTTGTAACATCATTCAATATTTGTTGGTATTTTCTATCTAAGCCCAAGAGACCTGCATTCAGACAAAAATTTCTGACTTAGTGAGCTGGTCAATTTCACAACTTTCAGAAAACTAATCAGACTGCAGCAAAAACCCAAGCATCAAAACCCAACATGGCACATGACAAGAAGAAAACCAATCCTCTACAGCCAAAGGCCGTGGAACTGATGAGCACTTGGTTTAAAAGCCATATGGAGAACCCATATCCCAGCAGAGAGGAGAAGGAGTGGATGGCTGATAAAGGAAATATTAGCATTAATCAGGTACTGTGATACATGGTTTTTAAGGTGATTTTTGAAGCACTTTTATATTCTTTCTTTAAATTTATGAATTTACTTCCTGTGCCAAACACTAATTTTCAATACTATTGAAGCTGAATGATGAAGAAGAAATATGACTTTTTAACAATGTTCTCCAGTCAACAACCCCAGAGTGCTTATTATTTTTTTTGTATTTTTACTAAGTTATTGTGATTGGTTGTTTCATCAGGATTATTATTGTTAGAAAGTGTTAAAATATGCCCTTCAGAACTGTTTCTGTTTCTACGAAAGGTGAATTCTTGGTTTGCCAACAAACGAAACCGCACCAATACAACTCGTCCCAAGAAGGCAAAGAGGCAGATAGAGAGTCAGATCTCCTCCCTGTGCAATGAGCTGATGCATCCAAACAAGAAACCAAACATGGACAACAGTTATGTTATTGCTGTAAGTACGTGCCTTTTAACTTACAGTGAATTTGAATGTTTCCTTTCCAGTTTGAAGCAGGAGTTTAACATTTTTTCCATTTATCTTAAGGATTTTGGCAGTTTGTGAAATATGTACAAGACCAAAATGATGTAACTATAATCTGTCTTTTTTCTGTAACTTTTTTTCTAGCAATTGAGCAGCATCTTGACTCAGACTGGCACTAAAAAAAGACATTCAAGATCCAAGAAGAAGGCTCCAGAAGATCCCTCCAAGCTTGTTCCTGTTCCTCTTGGTCCCATCCCTGTCCCCATGTGGGCTCAGCCATTAGCTGCCCTGCCACCTGGTTACATGTATACGGCTCCCAATGTGTTCCAAGCACCCCAGGTTTCTGCCACCAGCTCTGCCTCCAGTCTTCAGCAGCCATCTTTACAGAGAAGTGTCAAGACCAGATCCAAGGTGGCAGCAGGTTCCTCTACAAGACAAGCCCAATCAAGAGCTGCGGACCAGTTTGCTGCAGCCAATATGCAGCAACTATTACAGCTTAGACACTTGCAAGCTCAAGTGCCACCCTTCAGAAATACATTTAGACACCAAATTCCTCTGTCCAGCAGACCAGAGGATGCTTTGAGATCTGAGTCTTATGTGGGGTCAGGTAATGGGGTCAATGAAGGGGCCCTGAACCTGCACCAAAAGTCTCAGAAGTTGGATCAAGCACAGAATTCCCCCGGACACACTGGCCAACTGAGGAGTGCTAGAGGCTCTCCACAGAAAGGAGGACAGAAAACCAGCTCTGTGAGGAATTACGCTGACAGCGCCGAGTCTTCTGCCGTGCCAGAAATGTCTACAATCACCATTAGTCAGGGCCAACACGAGGAGACTATAAACATCACCGCTGTTTCTCTGACTGATGTCACTCTAAATACTTCCACATGTGCCGATGTCTTTACCTCTGGGTCTGCGGAAGCCAAGAGTGAAGTAGAAGTGACGTCTACAGCAGATGTGCCCAAGTCTTCTGATGTGGCAACACCTTGCTCTGCCAACACTTGCCACACTTCAGATGATGATAAAACTTCCAAATGGTGATCCATGGAACTAGTCTAATCTGAATGGAAGGATTCTAATTTTGTCTTAATTTTCTGTGTCATTATTCTGAACTTAAAATTCAAGAGAGATTTTCTTGAAAAAAACAAGATGCAGTACTCCTCTGTTTATCAAGTGAGGAGTTTATCTGCTCATTTTCTGTTATCTTATATTAAATTGTTTTCAAATATATTTACAAATGTCATATTAATGATGGAATACATCTTTATAAAGCAGACTTTACTTCAGTCTTATTATAACTATTAAACCACACATTTATACTGGTCCACTAAAAATCTGTAAGTATTTGCCCCATTTTTGGCTAGGAAATTATCCTAGAACTATTTGCATCAAAAAAACTATGAAATGATTGTTACTTAATTGCTATTCTCGAATACTCTCAAATGTAGTTTCAACTCCTTAAACTATTCTGCTTAAAAATTAATCATTGAACAGACAGTTTTCCTCTGTTTCAATACCATAATGTTCTATATATTCAATTTATGTTGAACAAAATGCATAGAGAAAATTATTCTTTGTTAGTTTTTGGAAATTTAAACATGTTACAACTTAGAATGGACAATGCTTTTATCCTAAACATACAACTGAAGTGACAGTCATGATATGGACATAAATGATTAGCACCAGTATAATCCACATTTAAAAAAATTAATTTCTTGGGCAGCACAAAAAAAAGGCTTTAAAACTGTACATTATTTTAATTCTGGTCATAAATTTGACATTTTTTTTGCCTCCAGTCTAATCAGCAGAGGGCAAGAGAATATATGTGCAAATATCACTATCTGGGTAGGAATTTATGTAAAATAATTCTTTGGTATTCTTTCAGTTATCCTATTTGAGACTATAAGGTGGCATTTGGTTACTAACTTAATGTACAAATTTAATGCCTAATTTAAGATAATTGAATAGTTTTACTACTGTATTACTTTTCATTCTTTTAATATCAGTTTCGTTTAATATTTTTAAAAATACAATAATTTTTGTTAGCATTTTACAGGGGTGGATTGAGGCCGTCTCCTGGGTCTTCTGCCCCTGTTTTACACTGATGTGTATTTGAAAGGTAAATTTTTACTTGAGTAAATGATGGATGGAGAATTAAGACTTCAACCCCCAACCTCTAATTCTTAATCTAAAATAAATATTCCCCAGTGCTACATACCTGCTCATACCATGCAGCAACTGTGTTTTCCTGTAAATAAAAAATACTCCGTGCTGATTAAATGTTCTGAAGTGTAAAAGTTCAGATGGCTAATATAGAGGATACATGGGTTCAACTACTATAGAGTTCTATATGGTTGAGATTGTGATTACCAACTGCTCAACTAACACAATCACCGCTGGCACACTACCAGGTGATGTGTCACATCCATTGACACATGTATATTGTATATGTTTAATGCAGTAACTTCAGAATTTAAGCAGTGCATTTGATATCAAAATTAAACTTTTATTTACTTTTCAATTTTAAAGATTTTATTCTAATAAATTTTTTACTTGAATGCAGTGACGTGTAGGATTTTCCACTTACCATATATACATAACTGGTGAAGAAACACACTATACCATCTGGTACCACTGTGGAAAGTTCAACTAAGAGGTTGCCATAGTTACGTATCACAGCTGCAGAAAGGAAGGAAGTTCATTGTCAGAACAAAATGCTTCAAATAAATTAAAGGTCAGAGAGCCTAGGACTCTTTGAGGATTTGAATGAAAGAAATGCTGTGTTAGATAATAAAGTAAAACTTATAAATTACACAAAACTTCCATCTCTGCTAAATAAAAAGCATTTAGATTTTTAAATACAAAAGTCACTCTCATGATGAATTCAGCTTTTACTCAGACTGTCAACTTGAAAGTGGACATGTTTAACTCCATTAACCCTCCATATACCTATATCTTCTCTTGTTTCAAACTTGGAGCTGATTGCTACTTGATCATTCCCTCGAGTTACAACCTACAACAGTAATAACAAACATTGAAGGTTGTTATCCCTTCTCTACTATGAACATTCTAAGCATTAAATTTTTCTTTAGACTGGATGCTTAAAAGAATTATAAAGTGACTTTTGTTTCCTCAGCAACCAATATTTGGTTTGACATCATATTGTAATAATGCAATAATATGGTGGTTTCCTCCAAACCCATGAGTTGCTTGGTTAGCAGTGTTAGATGGATTATTTTCTAAAAATCAAACCTTTTACCATTCAACCTTGGCATGCCCAGATCAAATATTGCCCACAGCAGAACTTTTCCTGGCAAAAAGAGTGGTTTGTTTGAACCCCCCCCCCCAACCCGCTCTAGCTACAGGCCTGAACATAGGGGCATTTCAACAATGAACAGAATACAGTTAGCCCGTTTAACTGAGGAGTATGATGCATTTGGGATAAAATAGCCTTAGAAGTGGTAAACAACCAGTCTTTGTTGGATGCTTGTGAGAATCCCAAGTACTAAAATCTGACTAAATACAACTAAGGGAGATTCCATATGCTTTTGAAATCACTTTCAATGGTTTCAAGAAGTGTTTGTTTCCATTTCATGCCACTGATGTAGATGAAATAAAACTCAGGCTAAAATACTAAGTGGATATAGCTTAACAAGTAATTACTATATCATTCTTACTGATAAAGATACAAATGATTGCCATAAGAAGATACTGTCCTCAGATTAGTTTCATGACACAGATGTAGCCATTTTTAACATCAGGTAAAATGTACTAAGTGGAGATTCATTGACAACTAATTACTAAATCAAGTTACAGATACCAATGGGTAATGTAATTTGACTACATGTTTTTCATTTTGTCTGAAACTCATTTTTCCTATTCTTCCAGCCAAGTTGAAGGTCATCACTGTGTTACAACTTAAGTATTAAGGGTCTAAGCAAAATTAGTTTGTTTTTTTTTTCGCCTGTAAGCTTCAACAATCACTGGAAAAATTCAAGATTTTTTTACAACTGGTAAACTGGTTCAGATTATGACTGACACTAATTGTGAATCCTTCCCAGATTTGAAAAGGACAAAATTAGCAGGTAAGTCTAAGAGTGGGGCACAGGTTTAACTGGCAACTTAATTTGTTTAGAAAATTACATCTGTCTACTTAAAGTATAACGATTTACCAGGCATAAACAGCCTTGTTATTCAAAAAGATGTTAACACAATTTAAGTAAATATATCTATTTGCAGCAGTATTTTTGGTGAATAAATTGTTGATTTATTTATTAGATTAAATAACCGATTTTAATTGAGATCATATAAATTTCCTTATTCAAAATGTAAAATATGTAAGAGAACAAGAGAACACAATGAAAAGTTACAATTTAAGAATGGGTCCATTCAGTGCTTTGAACACTTCACCGGACAGATGACAATTAGCCACTATCACGGTAACAAAGAAATGCAGAACACAGCAGAGAGAAATCAGAACTCACCATTGGACACACTGAGGCTCTGGCAAGTGTTGATGTAAGAGTTGCCATGGTTACAGGACGGAAATCCAGTATCTTTGGATACATGTCCAATGGAGACAATGTCTGAAAAAAAAAAAACAATTTTTACAATTTTCTACTTCAATTTAACTGACCATGTGCTTTTCACTGATAAAATCTATTAGACAGCCTGAGGAGAGGTTAGTGAGATGCTATTTATGATTTGCCTTGGATGTGAAGCTACAGATAAGAAATGAAAGTAAAGTTAATAACTACAGTGCACTCGCACCCTTATAATGAAATCAACCCTATACCCAAGCCCTAAACGAATGAACTCATAAAAACATTCTAGGATGACCTATGAAAGTTGTCAGACTTAGGCCCCATTCCCATAGACACCATAAGACTGGGTTCCCATGCTGAGATCGATCCATCTGGATCGACCTAACTCCCTGGGGGTTCACGCCAGTTGCTATCAGCTTAAGAGGCTTAAATGTCTGTCATGCCTTCCTCATCAGCTAGGGGGGTAATTCACTGGGCCTCGCCGATAGTAGATAACAATTTAGTGAGACTCCTCATGGAGATAGATCAATCCAAATATCTGTGGGAATGGTCCCTAAGTCTATGTCGATAAACAAAACTCTGCAGGGACTCTTGCTAAATGCAATCAGCTGAACTAAATGTCTATGGAAATAGGGCCTTATTTTCACTGTGGCTTTGTGACTATGTTATGACTACAGACTTATTTCCACTGTGACTATGTGACTACAGTACGCTTACCCCAGATGTTATGACTACAGATTGAAAGCGGTCAAAGACTGGTTTTATGGCCACAGAGGCGTCCATGCAGCTAAACTTCAGGAGGGGATTAGAGATGGTCGGAGTGCGGTCATCAAACGGTTCAATTATGATTACAAACCCTGAAAGAACAAAATTAATATAAATTGGTTTTAATCTTTTGGTAGTAGCAAAAGAAATAGACATAAAATATCACCAATTTAAAGAGCAAACCTACCCATAATTTTTATCAACATTACTAATAAAATTCATTTTGAGTCTAAAATCAATAAAGTGTTAAGTAAACTATACAATTTAAAATTAATAAAAGTTTATAGATAAAATAAATAAATATATATATATATATATATATATATATATATATATATATATATATATATATATATATAATTTAAGTTTGACAACTAATTTACAGCAATTAAAAGTAAAAAAATCCAAAATTTGACTTATATTATGTAAATAAAAACCTTTCAGAAAAATAAAAAAGTACTATAGCAAGCAGCCCACTGTGTTTACATATATATAGAATGAACACTTTTAGGGATTCATAACAAAACATTGTTTAGGGGAAATTGTTAAATTATTACATTCAAATAAAACTAGTATATGGTATCTATGATTCTCAATTTTCGAAAAAAAGATCTGGGAAAAATGGGCTCTTGTAAAAAGTGAACTTGAAAGAGAGAGCAAGATATACAAAATATGGACAACATTGCAGAAGAAATTCAAATTATCGACTATGGCAGCAACAACAGATGCAGTTGATGGCTTTATGTACAGACATATCTGTGTCTGTACATAAAAATTATGATGAAAAAATATCACTGTGAGAGCATGTGCTCAGTTACGTATAAATCTGCTGAACTTAAGTTGCATACACAGTGGGAGGAGCTAGTTCAATAAAGCTAGCTGATTGGTCAGATATCACTCTAAATGACATGTTCTGTTATGAGAGACATTTGTGGTTTAAAAGCCCCAGCATCGCTCCAATCTGACAATATATGTGTCTTGATGGAAGTAAATAATCTAAACACCTAAGTTCTTGGCAATATTTGAGGATCTTATAACTGGAGGCAGAACGCTCCTGATGCCAACAGTTTTTGATCATTTTGAAGATGAGGTATGGTTTTTGAAGACTCTATAGTACTGGCAGTGACAGCAGAGTTCAGACTAATCAAAAGGTGAATTACTGTGCAGAGAGAATATATTTATATAACAGATACAATAGTGTTAAGCAGATGAATTATGTCTGCAAATTCCTGGTAAAAGCACAGAGAAGATTGTAGAGATGAAGCCATCTGCGTAAACTTGTGTGACAGTGTCTCACAGATTCGAACTTCAGACAATTTTACATCTCGTATCAAGATGACGGATCCATGGGTTGTTTCTTTGAATTCCATATCTACTCTTATATCTATCATTGGTATAATTTTGAATACCATTTCTGCAGCAGCTTTTTTAAAAAGAATGGAAAATGGCTTAACCAATTTTCTTTTATTTTCTTTGGCAATCAATGACAACCTGTTTTTGGTGATCCATACGCTACTGTATCTTTATGGCAATGGTCTGATCAATGCAGGCATGGGATATATATTGTTCATGGCGGCAATTTACTACACTCTGCAAACATCACAGATTAACATCGCAGTTCTTGTGGCCAGAGATCACTTTAACTGTGTCCACAAACCATTTGTTCAGGCAAAAGAGAAAAAGACCATTGTGAAACAAGGCTGTGTGCAAGTTCTGACAGTGGTAATAATGTCTGTCCTTTGCAATTTTCCAAAACTGTTTGATGTAGAAAATGTCTCTGTCAAAATCTGCGACAATGAGACTGTACACACAACATACTGTCCAGAATACCAACTACGAGAAGGACAAGAATGGTTTATCTTCTCTGTGGTCTTCAGAATCATTGTGCACTTTCTAGCTACATTACTGATACCACTCACTCTTACAATCTTTTATACCATAAAGACCATACGGCTAATCAGGAAGTCACGGGTCATTCCAGAACAACAAACAATGGCATATATGAAGAGAAATAAGTTGGAAAAAACTCTTATGAAAATTCTAACAGTAATTGTGGTGTTCGTTCTGATCAACAATGCCATGTCAGCATCGGTTCAGTTGAATTTTGTGATAAAAAGTGACTTCTCTAAAGTACCATTTTCTAGGAAAGTCCTACCACTTACTGGTGTCTTTTCTTCAATTAATGCTTCCCTGAACTTTGTCGTATATGGTATCTATGGTTCTCAATTTCGAAAAGATCTGAGAGAAATGTGCTCTTGTAAGAAGTGAACTTGAAAAAGAAAACAAGAAAAACAAAATGTGGACAATATTGCAGAAGAATTACACATCTTTTTTTCTAGACATCTGCATGTTAAATGCCAACTGATGAGACAAGTTTCAGCCTAATTACTCAGATGTGTAGACAAGGATTCCACAGAAAAGCAAATAAATCACAATATCTGGGCAAAATATGTCTGTTGTTTTTCACATTTTTTAAAACAATTCTGCATTCAACTTTGCTATGTATCAGGACAGGAAGTTTCCACCTTCCTACCAGTACTGACAGCTGTCATTTTCAGGCCAGGGCAGGATTGGGGTACAGGCTGTCCAAAATTAACACCTGTAATTTCCTACAAAATTTCAGGGAGTCCAAGCCATCATTTTGCTTTGAAAAACACAAAATATCAACTTTCAGAAGAGGAGAGACCAAAGGCAAAATAAGCAGTAAAAATGTACATGGGGGTTTAAAACACTGACGAGTACATAAAAATTTGTGTATCTGGCATTGAGATTCTTTTTTAAAATGTTTTACCTTTGGCATATGTGCTCACGAGGGTTGCAAAGTTTGCCATGAGGATGAGAGAAGAGTAGTCAGTGGTGTCTGCAAGTTCAAGTGTTCTTAGCAACGATCCCAATCTCTCTGAACAAAACCTGGAATTACCAAATTTAAGAAGTCTGAAAAGTTAATTTGAGGATTATAACTTCACAGTAAGAGAGAAACAAAACATAAAAATACAGACTGCATACCAATTGTGAAGTTCCAATTATCTAGGTTGAAATCGAATCTGAGTTTCCTTGAGTAAAGATCCATATTTATATATGCATAAAAAAACATCCATCATTCTAAAAAATTACTAAAATCAATCAACCCTTTTATTGCACACAACTCAGCTGCACCTCATGAAAAGTTGATTCCTCTGTTATGACAATATGCAGGTATATGAATTTTTTTAATGAATTTTTGGAAAATAATAACATTTTTGAAATATATGTTACCTAAGAGGCTTTCTTTCAATGCAGACTTTCTGAGAGCAGTCTCGTAGAAAAGATGGCGGACTCTCTGACACAACATGCTGTACTCTTAGTCTGGTTTTCAGGTACTCCACAAACCTTTTTAAAAAGCTCACAAAATGTTCTGCATTTCTTATATTGCCTGGGACTGCCTCTAGAAAATTAAAATATCTGCCATATCATTCTGTGCAAATTCCATGGAACGAGGGTAGTTTGCAAACAAAAATAATTGCAAAAATATTTTGTAGATGGTTAAACTTGCTGAATTTGACTGCCAGCAGAGAAGAGTTTCAACAAGAGGGGTGACTATAAAAACATGTCATAAAAAATTTAAAAAAAAAAAAGAAAAATGAACTACTTGCACCGAATCTCCTTTGTAAAATTAAATAAATTACAACAGTGCATCAAAGTATTCGCACACTTATTTCTAAATTTATATACTCATTGTTTTACATGTGAAATATAGTGAGAAAGAAAGCTTTTTGAGAAACTCTCCAATTTCAGAGAGTGTTTTATGTGCATGACCACATTTGAACAAACAACAGCAAAATAAAGTCCCCTAAAAAGAACTCAAGACACTAAATCATGATATAGTTTAATAGCTGAGCACTCCACCTTGAAGAACTTCATCTGGAAGTACTGGGTTCGACAGAATCATGTCTGTTTCCCTGGCAACACTGGCGTCACGCAAACCATCAACAAGTCTCTGGTATTCTCCTCTCAATCTTTGGGCATCTGAGTCTTTGATTCTGTAAAAAAGGATCCCAAATGGACTAATACACTAAGACATGGTTCAAATTTAGGGAACTGCAGTTCATGTCTGTAAATTGTCAGGTTTCAAAGAACAAGAACGCAGTTTGTTGGCAAGAAATTTAATGATAAAGTTATTGCCGTAAGTTTTTCAAATACTTGTCCTGGAGAGTTCCATATTACTAGTAACTAGATCCATAATTCCCATTAAACCTGCTTATTTACTTAATTTCCAAATCAACTCTTATTTCAAAATTTGTCTGACTAGAGCAAAAAACCTTGCTTTCTGACATCAAAAAGTGCTCTTCAGGTTCTGCATCTAAAGTGACATGCAGTTGATGACGAAAATCTATCCTTGAAAATATAAAATATGCTTACTGCTGAATTTGTCTTGTCAGCTGTTCTACATTTGTTTGACATTTATCTAAAGTTCTTTTAGAAAGGTTCACACTCATAGATTCAATACACACATTATCTGAAATGTACATAAAAAAAAGCTGAAATAACAAATGCAATCACTTTTTCTGCAAAAGTACTGGTATTTTCTTTTTTTATTTCTCACATTTGAAAGCAACAAAGGAAGAAAAAGAAACAAGTTTTCTGTTGTTATACTTTTCTTCATGAGTCATAAAACTTTTAGAGTCCATTTCCCCTTTAGTTGAAACATGTATGCTCTGATGAAATAAAGTAACAAAAAACAAAGATGTATGTGGTAAGAAAAATACCTCATTAAGCAAAGTAATCACTACCTATATTATGAGCCTCATCAAACACAACCACTGTATTCCTAGAAATCTCCTTGGAGACCAACTCAGCAATTTTTGGATCCAGAAGATAATAATAGCTGTACACGACAACATTTGCATGGTTAATCTGTAAGATAAAAACATCATAGGAACAAACAGTTAAGTGATAACTCTTCTTCATTTTGCAGCCACATCATCAGGGAATTTCAAATTAAGTCAATCACAGAAATACTGATACAAAACAAAAACTTCAATACACAAGGTCAGGGCAGCAGAGTGAGAATGAATGAATGAAGTTAAAACCAGCTATAAACTATTAAATTGATCTGGTTTTCACAATTCTGACTTAAAAACATTCAAACACACAAGACCTATATATGTATACCTACCAATTTTTATCATTAATGATATCCAAACCAAACAAATAATTTTTTTTTCTTGAGGTATATAAATCTGCACAAAGACTCAGCTGACTTAGCAATATAAAAAATTGAGGTTCCAAAATAAATAAATAAATAAATAAATAAATAAATAAATAAAGATAAACATTACCCCATGTCTTGCCAAAAAATATGGGCACCAGTGTTTTTCCTTGCCATATTCCCTGAGATCATCCTAAAAATGAATTGAAGAATATATGAAGAATTATACTTATTGTGTCAGTTATATGAGTCCTGTAATCTATTATAGCACACACCATAATTATACCAAACAAAAACTTAATTATTTTTCAGAGAAATTACATGAGAGATCACAAACAGATTTTTTTATTCCCTAGCTATCATATTGCATCTGATTATTAATATTTAACAGAGTCAAGTAGCATACCAAATTATACACTCCTGGAGGCAGGGGGGCCTCTCTGCCTTGGTTTTCAAACTCCTGTTGAGAAAAACTGACATTAAGTAATGAAATTATTTCAAAATTACACCGTATGAAATTACACTGTATTTCAGCTTCATTTAACTCAATTCTTACATTATCAAAATCAGTCAACATATCATTCATTATGTGGAAAATACTGTTTATCATATCTTCTACTGGATAACAATCGTGAATCAAAAATGGCTTTTATGTCAACTAAGGTCTACAATATGAGGTGATGCCGATCATCAAGAATATTCATCATAATTCAGAGACCTTTCAGAGGGATTTCACCACTACAAGATGGAGGAAATAATAGCAAACCTCATAAAATGAGCAAACAGGAATAGACATGTCATGCTTGGCTCTGTTCCTGATGAAGGAGGCAGTGAGTCTGGCACACCTTCCATCAACTGTCTTTCCTTCCCTCTCTTGACTGACCTGAAATGTCAAACAATCAACTCGTTCAGAAAATTTAAAATTTTGAATTCAATTTTTAACTGTGTAGAGGGAAATTCACTGATTTCAAGGAATTTGACTTCTAATGTTTCAGTGAGACAGACTTAGGTTCAAAAGAACAAAAATCATCTCTAGTACAGGAATTGGTTGTCATGACAACAGCAAATCATCATAATGTTGATGTTCCCGATGAAACATTTGGAAGAAAATGTTCATCTATCTCAAAGTACCACAGCATGAAAAAGAAATGTACCAGAAATAGGTAAATGTTAGAGAGTAAGCTCCGTATAGATTGTCATGGATCTGTCACCTGTCACAATGTATAAATCATTTCCTACCATTCTTTGACAAATAGAGAATTAATCAATTGTTCCATAAGAGCTAAAGGTCACGTTGGTTACTGCATGAAAATAAAGGAAGAGACGATGAATAACAAGAGGAGAGGATAACATGAGCAGTTACCTGGCAAAGTATACATGAATATTACCTAACACCATTCAAGGTTTTCATTTTAATCATCTTGTACTGTAGCATGCATCCTATGCAAAATAACATATGACCTCACTGACCTCTGGATGAATGCACAGATTCTTTCTAGAGCTCAGCGCTAGGCCTACTAAGTCATTTGGCTCTCCTGTTTCCTTCTCATAGTATTCTATAAGGGTCTTCAGTTCTTCTACAACCTACATGTAATAAAGGAAAGCATTCAACTGTGACCAACTTAGAACTCCACTTAGAGAGGATTCAGAACAAGCTGATCCATACACTAACAGATCACAGATCAAATATGGCTGACCCACTTGTAAGCTTGCTGCATAATCCCCAAATAGACACTGAACAGATTTCCCATGGAAATTATGTAACAAGCATTCAAGTGGGCCATATTTAAATTTGATCCATGGATATGTTAGTCTGTGGATCAAATTTGGTTGTCAATGTGGTCTTATATCCATGTTTAACAGATGGTTCAATAAAATTGCAACACATTTACAATAAAACTGCAATACAATGTCAATAAATTTCATTTTAGGTTAGATACAATTCTAAAGCAATAAACAAATGTTTATTTGTTTATCAAAATCACTATATTTGTTTATTGAATTCACAAGCAACAAATCTGAAGCAGGGCAACATTTTTCATTCACAATGTTCAAAGTAATACAGCAAAAAAATAAAACAAAACTGTTTAAACACAAAATACTGGATAACTTTTGTAGATAATTGATAAAGCCCAGTTTAAGGCTTAACAGTGCCTATTTTCATAATAAATTTAAAATGTGAGAGATGTAATTAAGAAAAAATGTAGATAAAATAGATGTAAATAAGATAAAGGATAAAATAGGATAAAATAAACTTTCCAGCCGACTCCTCCCCCCCTTCTCCCCCCCCCCCCAAAAAAAAAAAAAATAAAAATAAAACAAATAAATAAATAAAAACACAGAAGGCTTAAACTGCAAGGGATGGAATTAATGGCTGTGCTTTTCCAACAACACAAATCTCTGACAGAAACTTAATACCAGTCATTATCGAGATAAAATGGTTAACAACTATGCATTATAAGCCAAGTTGTGGCATATTCACCTATCATTATGGCAGCTTGATATCATCTAAAAGTATATGATTTTGACTATTATATGTATATCAGATATTGATTTTTAGCTATCATGTAGAGCTTTCTTGGAAAGAACGAATTATAAACCCAACCTTCTCCAACTCGGGGACTGTCCTGGAGCAATAGATCAGCTTGGTGACATCGAGGGGATACGTCTGAAAGACAAGAAATATTCATATTTTAATTCCTACCATGACATAACATACACACCATATACCAGCCACACAATATACCTGAAATATCACATTGTAGGTTCCTGTGAGGACATACAATTATATTCACTATTTTATTGACTAAATTCCATTTAAATTACCTTTCTCATCAAATTAATGACCATCAGGTTTGGAAACTTGAATGAAAAGATTGTGTAAATGAGAGCCAGGAGAACTGAAGAAAGAGTAAATTCAGAAAAAAAAAGAGGAGTGGTGAAGTCTGGTTAAAATGGCACCTGCCTTTTGATAAGCAATAATGAGAGACAGCAATGACACCGTCTTGCCAGTTCCACATGGCATCTCCAGTACACAGTGGCCCTGAAATGCGGTAGAGAAGATTTCTTATCATATACAACATATAATTGTGTTAGAGAAGATCAAACACAATCTACAACATGGCATCTCCAGCACAGTGACTCTGGAATGTGGCAGAGAAGATTTGTTATCATATACAACATATAATTGTGTTAGAGAAGATCAAATACAATCTACAACTAATATGGCAGAAAAGATTTATTTCCCAATACAAAATAGCATGTGTTCGAGAAAATCACATACAAGCTACAACACGTCCTTTATTTTCTGGTTAAAATAATCACAAGCAAAAAGTCTTTGTTCAAGGGGCAGTGTGCTAGATAATGTATCTTATTTTTCCCACTTTCTTTCCAGACAGCCTACGCTCATTTCCAAATATCCTTTGTAAGTAAGAAACCATTCCCAGACCCTATCGTACTAACTTTGGAACAAACTATCTCCAAGGGGATTCTCCATTAATTGCAATTTACTTAAGCGGCTTAGACGTCTGTCACGTCTACATACGTTGATAGGGAGTAAATAACTATCATTCAGCAGATTTAGTAGATGTCCCAGACATCTAAGCCTTTTAAGCTGAAAGCAATTTAGCAAGAAACCCTGTGCAGATGGACCAATCCTATTAGATCAATCTAGGGATGGGAACCGAGTCCAACCCAATCATGCCCCCTAAATCATAAGTTCCACTTTCATGTGCAATGTAAATGTAAGCAATGCATCACTTTTCTACAGCAGATTCATATAATTGCAACCAAGCCAATGCATACCTTAGCATCCAGAGATCGTTTCAGTTCCAGCATGTATGAATACTGTTCTGGGTAGATGTAGTCATACGGAAAGTAGACCAGCAGTCCATCTATATTCAATCTGAAGAAGACACATGACCACCTCCAATACATACTCAGCTAAAACTGGTATCAAAATTTGGCACAGATTGTTTTATTTTATTAAAAACTTTGATATCATTTTTCTTAATTTCTTTTTTTAATAAACCATCACAATTTTTCACCCTTTGATCACAAATATAAAATTCATTCATTCATATACAAGTTCCTGTGAACAATTTTGCCAAACAGACATTTTTTCATCATGAAACTTTTTTACGACTTATGGATCTGCTGCAGTAAAACTACAACATTAAACTAATTTCAACAAAGGTTCTTTTTGTTTTTATTATTTTTTTAATTAAACCCATTAAACTATTTTGATGTTTATATAGGAAAGATTGCAATTCATGCTTAAGTGTTCAAAATATGAATATTTCTTTCCTTCTAAACAAGGTTGCTCAGGGCTCTTAGAAATCAAGTTCTAGACAGCTGTCTCAGCCATATTCATTATTTAATAGCTGACAAAGTACTGTAAAAATCCATGCACTTACTAGTATTTATATCTTATTAAATTAACAATAAACATATACATCATTAAAGAAACAAATCAATCTCTTTTAATAACTTTTATTATTCAATGAGAACTGTAAAATTCTCAGGTAGCTCACATATGATACACACTGTAGTGTTATGTTCACTGGACCTATACTATACTACATGTATATAGCTCTATTAGACCTATACTATATAGCTCTAAAATAAGACAGTACGTAACAAAGTCAAATACAACTTTCATGTCTAAAATTAGATGACTTGCATCTATAACTTCAGATTAAACATTCCAATCCATTTTATTTGAAGAAAAGTTTCCACCAAGAACTCACATGTACATCTCTTTAAAACAATCTATCCACTTAATTTACCTCATTGAGCAATGGTTACAGGATTTTACAACAATGGAGAGGTTCTGACAGAACTTTAACTGACATCAAATAAGGATTCCTAATCAATCTGTGATAAATATGTCACATCATCTTTATTTCAAGCCAACATCTTTATTTCATTCTTCACCCTGTACGTACTTCAAATTAAATATTTCAATACAGATATATTCCAAAAAGTCAGAGTCCATTCAAGACCATACTATCAAGATGAGAAAATTAAAAATGTCACTGCTCTGAAGTAAATATCATTTCTTTGAGCTCGCACTGAAAATTTTTAGCAAAAGATTGAAGAAATGGTGGTATTGCCTCTTCCACTGTAACATTTCTACTCATCAGTTGTGATAACGAGGTCACACCTTTATCCACAATACCACAGGGTACGATATGCTTAAACCAATCCAAATCAGTGTTACAGTTGAGAGCTAGGCCGTGAGTGGTTACATATCGAGCACCATGGACTCCAATGGCACAGAGCTTTTTCTCACCCACCCAAATGCCGGTGTCTTTGGTTGTGTTTGCCTCTATGCCATATGCCACAGCACACATGTCAATCACAGTATCTTCCAGCTTTCTTATGTACTCCCTCATGCTTAGTTTGAAATCCTTCAAGTAAATCACAGGATAAACCACCAGTTGACCTGGGCCGTGAAAAGTTATCAAACCTCCACGATTTGTCTTCACAAATTCAGCACCCAATGCCTTCAAGTGGTCCTCATCCCTGAGAGTGTAGTCTTTGGTTCTCATGCCGATGGTGTACACTGGATTGTGTTCTAATAAAAGCAGGGTGTTGACAGGGTTCTGCTGGACAGGTTCCCCAGCCATGTGGTCCAGACGTAACTTTGACAACCTGTTCTGTATCTCTAGAGCTTGGAGGTAACCAAGGCGACCAAGTTTCATAAAAACACATTGTTGCTGCATCTTTGACCAAAGATAAACTTAAACAATGAATCCAGCATAAGACGTCCACAGGTACATCCAGTTTATACCAGCTTACATCGCAAAGCAATAAACAGATCTCTTGTCTCAGGCTTTCCTCCCCTCTGTTTTACGTTTACCTGGAATAGAGGCACATAGTCTTATTTTGTAATGCAAAGGTAACCGATCTATTTACAAACATTATTGCACATAATAACAAGAGCAGGGATGTGTTTCAATCAAAGCAACAGATCTCTATGTGCCTTTATTCCAGAAAAACAATACATGACTTCAGTAGGGGCTCCAGTAAGTGGTGCATCAGCCATCACACCCTGTACCCAGTAGAATCCATTATATCATGCATTACATGTATAATTATATAATTTCAGGCCATTACAAAGAAAGCACTAGCTTAAGTAACTTATGACAATACCTTAAGTAAATACAAATGGAAAGCACTTACTTCATGACTGAATATTAAACCGATTTCTTCTTCGGCCAAAACTGTCACAACCAAAATACACCACAGTCATCAATTTCAACCGGAAGCACGTGTGGAACGGAAACGCAAGTGGTGTCGGGGAATAAACAATATGGCAGCGCCCAGCAGAAGAAAAATGTTCGCAGCAAAATTCTCTGTTTTACCAAATTTGTGTGAGATTCATCCTTTATATTTACAGTTGAATGAACAGCAGTATGATTTAGTGTTTGAAAATAATGAAAATGATCATGCAATTGGGGCAGTAAGTAAGAAAACAGCCACCCCAGGATTTCCATCATTACAAGTCAGTGTTTACAAGTCCAAAGTGCACATTCCCTCCTCTTCTTGTATTGAAAATGCCGATTTGGAAGAGACGAACTTGCTCCTGGGATGCACAGAAACTTTTCTACATCACTACGGTTTCTCCGTAGAGGATGACATAGTGTTACACTCAGTGGAATCTTTCCCCATGAAACGAGTTGTAATTGTTGCTAAGACTGTAGAGGCGTATCACTGGGCCACAAACTCCATGTGCTCCCCCTCCCTGCTAATCAACATATGCAAGGGACCAGTCCTTGTTAGAAAACAGGATGTATTGCTGCTACCCACCAATCTTAGTCTGTCACATGGCTCTAGAGGCAAGGGCACCCCACCAGTTGCTGTCCAGTTTGATTTAGTAGTGTTGGAGTGTGAGCCGATATGTCAAGGTATTCTATCAGTAATCACTGAGATTGTAGTCACAAAGATCAGTGGATTGAATAATGAGCACAAGCCAGCTGATGCCACTGCGAGTGACTCCTCTGATTTGACTGAATTTCACCCTCCAGTACTTTCAGAGTTTGCAAAGCCAATCACAGATGTACTTAGTGGTAAAGCAACTCATAGTGACATCACTGTTGACAGAGGTTCATCTGATGATTGTATTTACAAGTTATTCTGTGTAGATTCCAAGGAGGAATGGGATAACATGTGCATTGGTTATATGAAGAAACATGACATAAAAGATCCCAATACCATAGGAGTGATTTCAGTGAATACTGCAAAACACAATGGTTTGTACCATGACAGCCTGGTGCATTTAACATTAGTTCTAGTGGAAAGTAGCTCTGATAGCAAAGGCTTGGATACCAAAATCTCTACTGCAACCTCATCGGAAACAGAAGATGACAAACATGAAAGAGACACAACAGAGCTGCTCAAAAGATATGCGTCTTTGTCAGTCTCATCTCATCCAAACATTGAAGACAACAGCATTTATGTCACTCCAGTATTCAGGCACAACTTGCTGTTCAGAGGGACCAACTTCCCAAGAAACACAAGCAAGTTACAAGTATCAATTAAGGTATTATTCTTAAAATTTACAATACACTACACAGATAGAAAAAAAGTAAATTCATATTGATGTCTTTCTGTTGTATATGACAATCCTTATTGAAAGAGAATGGTTGTAATTTAGACTTGTCATGTTCTTTGTCAATGGTCATTATTATGCAAGCTTATAAATAGATTACATTCATTATTTGTTTGATTCTAGCCACTGGAAGAGGATGACAACAAACCTTCACCTAGGTCTTGTAGCACTTCCTGCCATGCCAAAATACCATATGCCAGAGAAGTTCACATTTCTGTTGTTCACTCTCCATGTCACCCTGTGGCAGAGACTCTAGACAGCGTCATGAAAGAGTATTTTTCTACTGCAAGGTATTATTGTTTCTAGAAATATGGAGAGATGTTTCAAAAGCAGATTAAATTTTCCTTAATTGTGGAGTTCATTTCCTTTGAATTGGGGCAGTGAGAAAAAAGTTTTCATATGGAATACCTTTAAGATGTAATCAAATACTGGTGTTCATTATATACATATATACGTATTTTAGTACTAGACATTGTAATTGCCATAACCAGTGTTTAGAATTACCTCATATTCATGTTAATCTCAGTAGTGTTTTTATTTCTTTTATTTATTTATAATAATTTTTTGCCATAGGTTATTGAGTGTGGATGATATTATAGCTGTTTCAACAAAAGGTGGGTTGTGACCATAAAGAGCATTTTTATTTACCTTTCTGATTGAGAATTATAACATACTGGATGAGAATTAGGTATGAGAAGTCTATGTGTTACACTGCTTTCAGTGTTCTGAAATACAGTTTTTAATGTATAAACAACATTGAATTTTGAATACATTACTATGTATTGAAGTTAATACAGAATTCAGTGGTAAACTCAACATATTAAGTTTTTTTAAATCTTATTTAGGTAGTGCACAGTGTTTTCAAGAGCTGACGGAGACAGTAGACCAGAGGCTTCCTGTGGTGTATTTTAAAGTGACCAGGTATGAACCTACATATCCTGGCTGGGACTGCTGCCTTGTAGATATCCAACACACCTCTTTGTTTCAGGTCAGTTGGTTTATGCTTTGAAATGTATAATTATATCTAACAACACAGTATTTGGAATCAATGTGTAGTTTCATAAAGATGATAGTTTGTTGTGCTGTGACTCTTTATGACCCAGTACTGATGTATGAGGATACAAGGTAATACAGGGTCAAGGGGACATTTTGAAAAGATTTTAACTTTCATTTTCATTGTGGCTCTTCATTGATCTATTTTTAAAGTAAATTTTAATTTAATATGTGTATTATTTGAGGTATAATTTTGTAAAATCAAATTGAAATTAAATTCTCAGACTGCTTTATTTTATCTCCTTTAGGCAGGCATTGTACAAAGTTACTTACCTGTAACTACTCAGTTTTGGGATGGTCCCCAAACATTCTGCCCACCATTACACTTACCAAAGGGTCTCAAGAAAATAAAGGAACAAGTGGAAGCACTGTGCCTACCTTACCTAAACTCCAGGTGAGTTGTGTTATTTTTTATGTCTTAGTTTATCCAATTCAATTTTAACATAACCAGTCATACATCAGTGTCAGTATTCCAGTCATTACAAGAGTCTTTGTAACAAAATAGGATCTGGTTTCAAGAAAATCTTAAGAGTGACTTAATTCTAACAAATGCTAAATTGTAACAAACTAAAACAATTGCTAATATTACTGTAGTCCATGTTTGTCAGTTCCAGACAGTCTCTTTCTTTGGCCTCATTTCTACTGAAGGGTCCAGTGGGAAGTGGGAAAGGCATTGTTGTGAGAGCAGTAGCATGTGCTCTTAGTATGCAGGTCTACAAGGTATGGACTTCTGTTGTTTATGTAGCTATGTGATTATATTCTTGTTGTGAGAGGAGTAGCATGTCCTCTAAGGGCGTATTCCCAGAGCTTTTAGATTGATCTATCCCCGCGGGGAGTCTCACTAGATTACTGTCAGATAATCTGACTTAAATGTCCGTCCCGCCTACTACAAGCTGTTAAGGAGGTAATTAACTTTCGTGTCCGCCCGGCTGACAGCTATTTAGCATGAACCTCCAGGGAGTTAGGTCGATCTAAAGTAGATTGATCTAATCTCTGGGAATGGGGTCTAAGTATGAAGGTCTATAAGGTATGGACTTCTGTTGTTTATGTAGCTGTGTGATTATATTCTGTAAATTAATGTTTTATATATTTAAAAGACACATTAGAATAGAAACAATCCATGTGTTGAAAATATGGATAGGACTGAGTTTATGAAACCAGTTGAAATGTTTAAGTTCAAAGATATTTCATTCTTAAAAATGACAAATTTAAAAAAGTTTTTCTGAATTCTCTACTATATATATAGGTCAGCTGCCATGACATCAGTGGAGAAACATCATCTGCCACTGAACAGAGAGTGAAGAACGTGTTCACTAAAGGTTTGTTGCAGAGGGAAATATGTCAAGTACTTTATGTACATTTGCAGATGTAATAGAAGTCATGTAGTGAATGTTGTATGTATCTCAGTCTGTTGTTAAATCATTATGCCAGTGATGGATCTCCACATGTTATAGTCCCCTTTAATTTTCTCTTTATATTGAAATAAGAAGTTAAAAAAGAAACTTGCTATATATTAAAGCCGATTGTACATTAATGATCACAGAACAGCCTCAGTATTTCATGTGATCCGCTCAAGTTTATTTCTTTTCAGCTCGAAGTTACAGTCCCTGCATTCTGTATCTGTCAAATATCGATGCTCTCAGTAAGGACAGAGATGGAGTCAGTGAAGATGCCAGGGTCACAGCCACCTTTCTAGAGAACATGCAGACGGCAAATGCCTGTGATTCTGATTGGCCTATTATCGTTGTGGCAACAAGCAACTCGTCCAATCAGATGAGTAGTGATATGTGTGAAGGGTTTCTTCACCAAGTAGTAATGAAGGTATGGTTTTTTCTTCTGGATTCAATATAATCTGACATTTAGCTCTCATGTTATGAAACATTATAAACAATCTTTGTCTGCAAATAATGTACAAGTTTGTTAGATCAAGTGAAATTGGATTCTTCAGTGAAAAAGAATATGACATAATTACTTTTTGTGTGAGCATGCATGCACACAAGTCGGTGCATTTGTGTTAAAATTTGTGTTTTGGTTATTTGTTATATGTATAAAAAATATATTTTTATGGATTTGGATTTTATTAGTAATCTTTGCCCTCATAAATTTAGGTGCCAACAGAGGAAGAAAGAAGAGATATGGTGGACTTTTTGCTGGCTTCTGTGCCTTGCTCTTCTAGTCTTTCATTATCTCATATTGCTCAGAGGACTGCTGTAAGTATGGTTCCTTTAAACTGCTCCTCTTTGAATGTGGAATGAGCAGCTTGGTTTCTTGTGCTACTATGTCTAACTGCTTGATTTCTGTACACTATTACAAAGGATAATTTTCATGTTTTTGACAGTTTTCATTTCTATAGACCCATTACTTTAAAAACAATCTTGTGAGCACTTGTCTCTGCAGCTGATTTCAGCTAGTTGTATTATCTAGGGGATGGTGTTTGGGGACCTGCAGGCCCTGGTGACACATGCAAAGAGAGCAACATTAAGGAGGGTTAAACAGGCATGGTAAGTGGTATTATTGATATATAAGATATATCAGCCATTGTGGTAAGGTGCCTTGAGATAGAATGTAAGGTGCCATATAAGTATCTTATTATTATTATTATTATTAATTTCTGTTAACTCTTGTTTATACACAGTTCCTGTTTTATGTAGAAGAGTAAAAAGAGCAGATATCTGGAGAAATTGCATGTTGTTTTTGGCATCTTTATGTGTGTCCATATGGAATATCTTTCTGTTATTTCAGTGTAGGGATGAGTTCTCTCAGTCTCCAGCAGGAGGAAGATATCTGTAGGGCAGGCCTGTGTGTGAGTCAGGAGGACTTTGACCTGGCTTTAGACCAGCTACAGGCGGCACACTCCGACGCCATTGGGGCACCACAGGTGGGTCGAACTTGGTGTCAAGGTGAAAAAAAATGGGTAAAACTGCAGGTTTTTAATGGTGTTAAAAATAAGCGACTTATGAACAGGAAAAAGAAGTGGTCAATATGTGCCTTATTTAAGCTTGAAAAAAAACTTTGTCTCCAATATGTAGACTTGGTTCTATTCCTCCCAGATTCCTAATGTTAGCTGGGAAGATGTTGGTGGCCTGGCAGATATTAAAGCTGAGATTCTGGACACCATACAACTTCCACTAGAGCACCCAGAGCTGTTTGCTGCAGGACTGAGGAGATCAGGTGAGATATGATAAAGATATAAATATTAGCAAGGATTTTACTTTTCAGAGTTCAACTGGCCAGTGGATTTTATGGCATTCCTGTAACTGGGATAACTTTTCATTAGCTGTGTGAGGAAGATACTTCTTGGTGACAGCTGTTATCATCACAAAGCCATTCAGCTTAGACTAAGAAAGTTAACATTTTTGGAAGCTTTTTCTTAATGTTGAATACACATTTAAATTTCATGACACAGTTTAACTATTTTATCTAATCATGTAATTTGTATAATCATAACCTGTGTTTGTCAGCAGTGGTTGTATCATTCTGGGCACTTTCAAACCAACCCTGACCTATTTTATCTTGTATAGGAGCATACTTATATTATTATTATTATGTGATATATAAGTAAACCCTGACTAATTGTATCTTGCAGGTGTTCTACTGTATGGTCCTCCAGGAACAGGGAAGACTCTGCTTGCTAAAGCTGTGGCCACAGAATGTTCTCTCAATTTTCTTAGGTAACATACATATATTATAATTGTAATGAATTGGGTATAAGTATAGTATTGTGAATGTTTAAAAAATCTTACAGTATTTCCCTTGGTGTATTCAAAATTTGAAAGAAATTATTATGATCTCAGGAGAGTCAACCAATGTATTTAAACATTTTTGGACATTTAACATTTTTTTGGCAAAATATCAGATTATCTAGTAAGTCCTTTTCTGTTTCTGCTTTAGTGTAAAAGGACCAGAATTAATCAATATGTATGTTGGACAGAGTGAAGAAAATGTAAGAGAAGGTAGGTTCTATTTTTCAAAGTGCTTCTTGTTCAAAATTGCTACACTGTGCACTTCTTTGTACATCTTTGGAAAAGTAGTTGGGATATGATGACTATTGTTTCATATCTTAATATTTTTCAGTGCTTTGATTTTTATGACTAACCATGTAGACATTTCTTTCGAGATAAATCCATGGGATATTTTCTCACATTAATAAATAAGATATGTCTCCATATTACTTCAGTGTTCCATCGCGCCAGAAGTGCTGCCCCCTGTGTTGTCTTCTTTGATGAATTAGATTCACTAGCTCCCAATAGGGGTCGCAGTGGTGACTCAGGAGGAGTGATGGACAGGTTGGTCAAATATAATGATATGGTAATGACTGGCTCTTTTAAATTGATAAAATTATCAATCTATCAGAAAATCAATTTTGTAATCATTAAAACGTATTTCTATGTAGCATTTGTGGTGCTTTTACTGTATACAATGGATTCATAAGGTAGCCTGCTTTTCCATTTTGTTGCTACTTCTCAAAGGGGAATGTTCTAATTTTAAGAATTTGTGACTTAGAAAAAACATTATCTGTACAATTCACAGTTTTCCCCCATTAAAAATATCAAGTAATTACCGTAAATGCCGTGACTGACATTCACTGTTATCATCTAGTCTGAACCAGTGTAAATATCAGTGTTTTAAATCCTAGATCTAGCCAATTAATCAAGGCACCTAGAAAAAGAAGTATTGCACTTTTGCATGTAGGAAGGGAAGTGGACTAACCATTATGATCAACAATTAATTACTGGTCACAGTATTCCATAGGGGTTACATTTTCCCTGAATTACTTGTTTAAGTCACATTTTACAAATCTTCGTATTGACCTATATTATTTTAATAATAATAAAAAAGCAAAAGAATATGTACTATGTAAAAATACACCATACAAAGCTCCCACCTCCAGTAGTACACAAATTCATCAGTGGTCCCATTGTGCTGGGGAAGACAAGACATTCTGATTATTTTAGATGAGAGTCGTGTAATGACATGAAGAGAATTGTTCCCTGGGGAGGCGTGTCTTGTAATTATTAAATCAGAATTGTAGCCTTGGGGGTGTTATATATACAGCATGGGAGCCTGCTGCATGGAGTATTATACCTTAGAGTCACAAATAGAAGCTTAACTTCTGATTTGCCTGATTTTAAGTCGAGGTGTTTGAGCTTTGATACATGTTGTTTATTGAACCATTGACTAATATCACAATATTAGGACTTGTCCATGACTGCGGCAATTATTGATTCACGTTGGATGTTTTAAGTCTTTTGACAGATTTTCATTCATTTATTTTGTTTTATTTTATTTTTGGGGGCTTTTTATTTAGTTTTTTGTTTTTCCAAATTAATTAATTAATTCTTATGATATAACTAAAAATTTCACCTCTTTCATGCATATATCAGAGTGGTGTCCCAGCTTCTGGCAGAGCTAGATGGACTTCACAAAGCTTGTGATGTGTTTGTGATTGGAGCAACCAACAGACCTGACCTCCTGGATCCTGCTCTCCTCAGACCTGGAAGGTAAAGCAGTCTTAGAGTGCACTCACAATGAATCTATGGCCCCATTCAGAATAGGGGACTAACTAGTCCAAGGGTTAAATTTGGGGACCAACTACAAAGCTTGCCTTTTAATCCGCTAATAGACATTGAATAGATATCCCGTGGGGAAGTATTCAAGTGGGTCAGCCATATTTGACCCTCAGACTAGTTAGACCCCTATTCTGAATGGGGCCTATCATACCAGCTACCAACTCCAAGGGACTCTCACTGAATATAATCAGATTAACAGATCAAAATGCCTCCTCTTATTGCCAACTTGCTCATAAAATCATCAGCTTATTTGTATTCTACTCAAGACCAGGAAGAGGTGTGTTAATCTATCAATCTGATTGCATTCAGCGAGGGTCCTGGTGGAGTTAGTGCTCAGTAGTTAGTATGAATTCAATGTGAACTCAGCATTAGGTAGAGCTTATACTTAATTCAACTACCAGACCAATTCATTTTCCATAAGTTTATTGCCCATTTGTAGATTATATTCAAATCATTTCTGTATCTTGATCATAAATTGGCTGTTATCTTATGAATTAACTGATCTACTATCTAGTAGATGAAACGGAGAAGATACCTCTGAACATTGTTTTCACTTGATATATAGTATACCATATGTTTTATATGGCATTGATTTGTTTTACAGGTTTGATAAGCTACTGTATCTTGGAGTCAGTGACACCAGAGGGGCACAGGTCAAAATTCTGAAAGCTTTGACAAGAAAGTAAGCATTCTCTTGTTATTGTATGCCATGTACAGCACATGTTATTATTGCAATTTGTTTATTTTGTCTTTATATTGCCAAATTAAAAAAAAATTCTAAAAAATTAACAGAAAGTCATTTTGTCAAAAATGTGCTTGATTTTCAGTGAAGATAAATGTAAGTGGTGGGTAGTCAGACACCTACTGCTATAGAAGAGAAAAACATACTGTTGTGCGTGATTTTTGTGAATTTTGAGTGAAAGTTAAACTTAAATAATACATTGATTAAATACAGATATAACTCAAAACTGATAAAGATTTAAATGTATCACATTCATCTACAAGATTATAAAGAATTCAAGTGTTTGTTGTATTCCACCAGATTTCAGCTAGGCCAGGATGTCCAAATGGAGGCTGTGGCCGACCAGTGTCCACTCACACTGACCGGTGCTGACCTCTATGCTTTGTGTTCTGATTCACTGCTTAACGCCATGAAGAGGAAAATTGAAATGCTTGAAAATGGTTAGTGACAAAAGTGTCTGTTTGAAATACAAAGCTATTCCTGCAACCAAGGTGGTCTGTGTCTTTTAAAAGAAAAGAAAACTATTTTATCTTTCATGTTGATATGGATTCTTTAGATATTTTTTACAGAAGCTTTCCTGGCAGTATTAGGGGAATATATGGGCATTTAAAATTTGTGTCATTAAATGGAAAAAGACACAATTATACATTATTTCCAATTTCTTTAATGAACAAATAGAAATAATATCCCACAAGGAAATACTTACACATGTCCATTTGGAAATGTTAGAAGTGTTCCATCCTTTCAATGTGATGGGTTCATTTAATGATGTATTATTTTCCCCATTGTCTTTGAAGAGTACATAGTTCAATGTACTTTAAGCAGTTTATCATGTGGGTTAATTAGTCTTCCCAGTTGGTGGATTATTTTTCAAATAAATTTAATAACAATCACAATAATAATTTATTGAGCACAGAAATGTCTGAAATTTAAATGTATATATGATAGTAATCATAACAGATATGTAAATAAATGAAAACATGGATTTACAGGAAGAAAGTTCAGTCAGTGTCTGTCAGTGCTGCATATGTTGATGAACCGACACTTGTACTTTGATTAGATACATGTAACACTCTAGTTTTTCTCTGTCCAAATGAACTTTATCAGAATGAAATTACAGACAGCTTGCCAAGAGTTTAAGGCCACTACATATATGACTACTATCATTACTAATTACACTGCAGTGGCAGCTATTCTCTATGAGCCACCACAATCAGAAACAGGTGCTTACAGCTCTCAAGAGCCTCTCATCATCTACATTTCACTGATTGGTAATAGTTATGTATTAATTCATATTTCAGGGTATTAATCCCATTGTTTTCTCCTCTTGACAGGGTGTGTCAAAGGAAACTGCACATTTAAAATGTTTGATTTAAAATTTAAAAAAAGCCCCCTTCTATTTTGTACAAGGGAACCCTGTGTGGAAATGTTAAGGTTCATTTTTAACATTTATGCTAAAAAGATTTTTCAGCCTAATGTTATGTTTAACACAGGATCACTTTTAGTTTCTGTTCAGCATATTTGATATTGATCAATTAAGAGTTAGGTATTGGAACTTATGAGTCACCCTGTAGGACATCTGAGAATGTGCACATCTGTTTATTAGCCATTATGGAGATTTTGTTGACTATCTATTTGATTCTCAAACATTAAAGCTCTGTCATAGAAGTAGCTGCAAATACTGGGAGTGTTGAAGAGAACAAATACCTCAGCTCCTGCCAGCATTATTGAAAGCAGCTATTGAAATGGACTATTGGGTTCCTCTCCAGTGGCAATTAACGCATGTTTTCAACCAGCTGATGCTGACTTGTTGGGCCACACTTACATTATTAATAGCTTAACATGTGACCTCTTAGTAAATCTGACATTTGCTGTCTTGTGTTCTGTTAAACAGCTCGTATGTCCTATATCTAGGGCTCAAGTTATAATTTCATTTTTATTTTTTAATTAATCTGATCTTACTCTGATTTGAGTAATATCAACAGTTTTCTGTCAGTTTTCTATCATTCCAATATTAAAATATTTTCAAGCACTGTCTGTTTGAAAATAATCATATAATGATTGTCTCTGAAGGCCAAAATATTAAAAAATGTGAAAGAGGAGAGAGAGTTTGATGTTTTGTCATTGCACTTTGTCTTCTTTTCATAGAAACTAGTGAAATTTCTTGATGGGAACTTTTGTTTTAATTGCGAGTTCCCCTAAGGAATAGAAAAATATCTGACGTAAAGTGAAAAATATAATTTATTTTAAAAATTCTTTATATAACCTTGAGTACAATAAACATAGGAGTAGGCACTATTTCCTTAACACGCAATGACAGTTCACTACACTATATATTTGAAGCTAAAGGACAATAACATCCAAATATTTCAGATAAAATTACAAAATGTGCATATTTAAAGTGGTCCCATAATAAGCAGGGTAAAAATAAGAAATGTAAATATTTCACCAATTTTATATACAAGAGTACAGAGTAAGTTTGTTGTCCATTAAGTTTTCCTTCTTTTCATCTGTATAGATAATTATATTTTCTACAGGTTAAAACCCTAATTCTAATATTGAAATATTAACTAAAATTCACAGAATTGCTCTAAGTAAGTTTACTGTCAAAATAAAACAATTTTACAATTTTTGATAATTATAATCACAACATACCAATACAGAATAAAATTAAATTGATCTTAAGGTTAAGCCATATGGGTAGTCTTTTTAAGTTTCATGTAAGAAATCTTGTCATTTTATTAAATTGTGGTAATATCACCACAGAATAAATTCTAAAAATCTTGAAGTAGTAAATATGTTAAATGAAATCATCCAAATTTAAAGACAAATTATGAATTAAAAGAAGGTGAAATCATCTCTGATTTATTGGTATATTTTCCAGGAGAGGAGACAGATCAGACCACACTGGTGGTAGAGAACCAGGACTTCGCTAACGCCCTGGAGAACCTTACACCCTCTGTATCTGAGGCGGAGCTACAGCACTACAAATTGCTGCAGTTCTCTCTACTTGCTAGCTGAGACTAGTGAGAATAGAATTCTTGGATGAAAAACTGTACAGTGGCGAAAGGAGCATAGTGAATTATTCAGGGTATTACCATAGTTTCCCAGTTTTCATTCCTGAAAGAAGATAATCATGTTAATGATTCTTGCACAGGGAGTGCTTGACACCAATAAACTGCCAGTTTTACATATGTAGAACTCTTCCTCTAAAGACAATGCATGGTTTTCTGATTATGGAAAGAAAATTGTGAACAGTGCTGCTTTGGTTTTAAATGTCTAAAATGTATATTAAGCTTATGTATAGCTGTGGCAAGTAGATAGACAAATTTGCTAATAAATAACTTAAAACACCGACTACATGTGCATCGAGCAGCAAACAGAAGCATTCAGATTGTACTCGATGTCATTCTAAAAGACTATTTACAAGTTTCAGAACAGTTTTAACACCAGTTAATTCCCCCTGTCAATGTCAACAGTTATTGCCTACTGTGCTAATGGCCCTAAGTAATGTAAACTCTAGTTTGGTGCATTATTTAAAGCCTAATCCATCTGTCTGTCTCTTTTTACATTTACTCAGAACAATGAAATGCTCTCCTATTTGAGAAATTAACAGATGTTAAAACTTTGTCATCAGCTATTGCTTGCCTAGATTTTTGCAAAGCCAGTAATTATTGGTTCTTTTTCATGCTAATGGTTTTTTGTGACAATTTTTTATGGAAATTGCCCATTAGTTAATATAATGATTACACTTCATGATGTAAAAAATTTAATTAACTGTTCTAATATGTTTCAAAATAACAGAGCATGCATAAGAGTACATTGGTTTGTGTATCTAGATGGATATGGGCTATATAAATATATCAGAGTAGTTCAGAAACTGTTCCTACATATGAACAAAATATTTAATCTGAATATGTGCAATTATGGATAATAACATAATTCTGCAGATTAAAAAAAGTAATGTTAGTTATCTTTGTCTTTCTTAATTTTATCATTAAGCCAACATCATTTACTACCCCATCACATGAAGAGATTTATTTAGGGAGGGTTTGGAATCTTAATTAGCTTCCAGGGGAAAAATCAAGTCCAAAACGATCACAGAGGATGGCATGATGTTTCCTTAAACAAATATGACACAAACTGTCTGCTAGTAATTGTAAGAACCCACATGGAGGGTGACCTGTTTGTTTTAATGTGCCACTCTCCCACCTGCCAGAACGCTGGGTCCTACCCGCCTCTGTTATCATCTAAGATGGCAATTATAATGCTGTACATCACTAGAATTCTTAGTTCACTCTATAGCAATTGAGATCAGAAATATGCTTTATAACAATAGCTTAATATAATCCGATTAATATGGACATATCAGCTAGTCTGGAAGAGACAGTTCAATCTGATCTACGGCATTATGAAATTGTGATCCATCTTTTCCTAAATCCCACAAAAAACGTAAATCATCAAACAATGTGATGTTTTCCATTTTCTGGAAGACTTCGCTGTAAAGGATAGGATTCTTCTTGGCCTTTTTTCAAGTTTTCAGCCACCATTTCAAGCGCTTTCTTCTTTTCGTTGTGTCTTTTTCTTTTAATGATCACGACAATTAGAGTAACTATTACAATCAGTACCAGCAATGCAACTAATCCCAAGAGAGCGTCTTGCTTGGTGAAAAATGTTCCTGCAGACGACACGCGCTGCATGTCACGTGACAGGGAATGTGAGGGGTAATCTGGAAGAAATAGAAATGAATTATTTTTCACGGTTTAAAAATGCGTTATTCGATCTTAAGTGGCATGTTCTTGATATCTAAAACGTAGTCTAGTGAGCGTCTGCTCGTTCATGATGTCGGAATAAGACATTCCAGAATGGGAAGGGATATGGCCGACATTTTTTGTGAGAACATTCCTGGTGATGGCTACTAGTCTTACGGTTTTAGTTTCAAATAATCGGCTAAAGCAGCCGTCTAGATGCCAGTGATATATTGATGGACTTGGAGAAACGATAATGCAGCCGAATCAAGAAACAC
>NW_019775291.1:1091630-1106218 GCF_001039355.2 Lingula anatina
TCATGTCTACCTGTTTCAATACCTAGGTTGTGTGCACTTATGCGGAATCTGGTTAAAGTGGTGCATTTATCTCTATCTTTAATTGTATCTAAGTATCTTTCCTTCACACATTTGTTCTTGTATTGACAATAAACTTGTAATTTGGACTTGGTGTTAGTTATGTCTCTCTGCCATTCTTGTGTTATTCTGTCCCTGATTCTTTCCCTAAACCGCTGGATAAAGTTTTTATCATATCTTTGGCCTAGCCACACATCACCAAAGCCATTCTCAAAAAGTATTTGTCTCACACCTTCGCACCATGACATGTTTTCCTGCTTTATCTCTGTAAGGTTGGATGTGTTTAAAAGTTTGTAATTTTCTATTTCATCTAGGTAGGCCTGTTTCAACAAACTATTATCTTCCGAGTTTAATATTTTTTGCCAAAATTTTATAAGTTGTGTTTGGATTTTAAAGGACACTGGTAGCCTACCGAGTTCTCCTCTGACAGCTTGGTTTGTACTTTTAGAATGTACACCTAGGAGTTCTTTACAAAAGCGTAAGTGGATTTTTTCTACCGGAGATTTGTCGGTGATTCTAGAGGAGCCCCAGACTTCAACAGCATATGTAGCCACCGGTATGATCATAGTGTCAAATAATTTTTCTTTAAGTGAGGACGATATACTACTACAGAGTGGCATATAACTTTTCAGACTAAAGAGCGCTTTCTGTGCCCTTTCCTATAAGTTCAGTTGAGCAGCTGTGAAATTACCTGATCTTGTAAAGAGAATACCAAGGTACATGTAACTGGGAACTATTGTTAACTGACTGTTATAGAGAAAAAATTTTTCTTTGCACTGCACCTGGTTGTTCTGTACCTTTCCCTTGCTATTGAAGATAATAATTTTTGTTTTTGAAAGATTTATAGAGAGTCTCCATGTAAAACAGTAAGCTTCAATACGGTTAAGACTGTACTGTAAACCAGAGGCACTAGTTGACAGCAGTACAAGATCGTCCGCATAGAAGAGACCTGTGACGGGTTTGTTGTTTATTATGGGAGAATCGCTTTTGACATCATCAATGAGCTTTAACATATCATTTTGCTAGATATTACTGCTGAATAGATTTTGATCCGATAATCTTTCGGGAAAAAAAAGCTTTGTTTATGCAGCGTCAATCCGAATGAAAGTTTAATGTAATTAGTGTCGGTCGAATATTGGATGGGTTGCTTGTCGGTGATATCAATATTTTGAGAAATAAGGACATAACACTTACACGACGGTGGTGTATTGCTTCGCGTTAACATAACGCACAGGATAATTTTTATTAGAAAAAAAGCTTTCAAACGACCAAGAAGATGCCTAAAATCTACAAAATCGTGCAAAAACGAATCGTCCGCACATCTGCCGCCGTAGCTTCAGACTAAATGAACACTTTCTGTTTATTGGGATATTTTGCACCCCAGACTTTTCAAACATACTTACATGGCACCTTGGGTTCCCCGGCAGTATTCGTACTGATGTTACCAGATTGTATCGCCCTCCAGAGCGACTCCGATTTTATATTAATACACCTGTATGAAAATTCCAAAAGGCTGTCAATGAAAGCAGCCATCTTGCAGTTGTAATTCTGTTGGAAGAGTCGCGCAGACGACGGTTCTATGATGCAGCTTTGGCGCCCCGTGCACAGCGAGTCTAGCTTAGCGAAGGCCTCTTCGGGCGTGGCGCCCTGGCACCCCCTCTGGCACTGTGCCTTGACAACATTGGGCTGAGCCCGGGTCATACAGTTTCTACACGCCTCGTTGTCACGGAAACCATACGAGGCCTCTATAATGGCTATGACTTGGCTTGGTGTTTCTGTACAGCGCAGTGTGTAACTTGCCTCGGCGCAAATAGCTGAAAGGAAAAATAGAAATTGATAAAATATACATTTTTCATTAGTGAGTGTTATCTGCAAGAGGAAGAGTAAAACTATAGTCTCATCCCGTAGCTGTAGTGGAAAGATAACGGGAAACGATATTGCTTTATTTTCTAGTGACGTCTTAAATTTCAAAGCAATAGATTTATATTTGAAATAGTTATCACCCAAACGAAGAGAGCTTTTTTAAAACACATTAAGCTTGCAGTCATTTAAAGCATAGAAGTATAGTTGAAATAAGTGCTGTTTTTTTTCTACCTGGGGACCTCCTAAAAATTTGCCTCGAATATAGCATTTTGTAATTGAGTAGTTTATTATACACCTGATTAAGTAATAATGGGCAAAGTATGTTTTGATTAATGATCACCAGAAAGGTTTGTCTCACGCGTTCTTTAAGCGCAGGTAAACGGGCGACAGAGAGAAAATGAAAACCCGTGGTATTTTTATTAACGGCGTGACGCAATAAACAATAGTACCTGCTCTGGCATTATTTAAGTCGAGCGCAAACGTTTCACAGGTGAAAGAAAATAAATTGCATTGTTGCTTTATTTACCGTGTAGAGTAACTGTTTGTAATACTTCCTTATGCTAAATTTAAGGGGTTGTACATAAAACACAAAGAAAGGGGCAAAGTGCAATATAACAAGTGCAACAAACTACGGGTCAGGGAAGATCTGCCGTAAAGCCATGATTACGACTGTGCCTGGGTGACGCTCCCCCCGCGTCTCTCTGTGGTCGTTAATCTTAACACGGTTTCAGTTATTATGTACGGGAGGAGCGCAATGACGTTGTGAGATGTTAACATATTTAGGGCCTAACTTAATGTGACGCCAGTGTAAAGTGTACAAAGAACGGCGTTCCACAAGTTCCTCGCAATGGGTCAAGGAAATATTGAACACAGCACCCGGTCGTGCTAAATATTCCACATAGCAATATCTTGATTCTCAGAGCTCCACTTGGCGCAGCCACTTGTGATGTTTTCCTTTCCCTATCTGCTGTGTTATCATTAATATTTCCTGCTTGCTATCCAAACCTTTACACCTCAAGTTATTAGTCCAGGCATCTGCACGATATATATATATACACCTGAATGATTTACTTCACTCTGGAGAACGTGATCAATAATTCAAACACGAACTGTTAGCGAACTGGGTGATATCACGATAGGAGACGCGAGGCTGGAGATTACAACCAAAGACATACCACAACATGGTAGCCGCCAAGTGGTTCATTCCAGAACGCTTTCATCAAGGCAGCAGCTTACACCACAAGGTTCACATATATTGATCAAAAATAACCACACATTTCTCAAGTGCAGACCCATTTTTATTATCTCGAAGAACAGTAAATCTTTCGTTTCCGGACTTCGAGGTATAGGTATTTCCGTAGGCGCCCTAACTGTATAGCATTCTTGATAGTATATGTTCAGTAAATATTTCGTTTTGGGGTTATAGCTATCACAAAAGGCAGCACATGTTATGTTTACAGGGTGATGACTGGTGGTTCTCTGCCTTCCATGCTCTCAAGACATACGCCATAAGACTTTACTAAAAAAAACTCCCGGAGATGAGTGTTAATAAAAAAAACCCTTTCAATTAAACCCATATCCCACTTCACATCACTGGCGTCGCTCCACGGTTTCTTCTCTATCTATAGGGTTTCCTCTTAAGTGTGTGTGTTAAGAATAAAATATTGAAATGGAATACATAGGATGTTAAATGCTTAGCGACAAGACTATGGGGTCTTAAGGTTTCTTATCCGGTAAACTATGGAAGTAGGCTTTGATATACGTTACACTGTACAGTTAAGTCTGGAAACATATACGTCTTTAAGACGAGGATCTGTTCACCGTCAGTCGTCTAAATCGCTGATCCCGGCTGGTTCTGATATAAACCGATATAAAGTAAGGGTAGGTCTATGTGTGCGCTCGAAATAAGCTCTTTAGTAAACACACTACCTTCATTTTCACTTCAATTTTTCTTACCTCTCTTGATGACGCCAGGAACCCCCTCTGTGCCGATAGTAAAGTGTCCAACAACAGCAACAAATGTGACGAAAAACGAGAAGACCATTTTAAATCTTTCCTCTTAATGCCTCGGGACAGTCACTTCTGGTGTTGTGGCCTTCTTGATGGCGGTCACTTTCTTTGACTTCTATTAAAACACAAGAATCACCGCGGCATCAAAGCGATCTACACATATCACATCTCACACTGAGTAACTTGACAAAGACTGACAAAGCCTTCAAAGTTGTCGTGACGCCAGCTAACTTCCCCCGCTGTCGACTGACTCACTCTGCCTCAGCTCCGCTCTCCTCGCGTTCACTGGATCCCTTACTACGGAGGACTTAAAGACTTCCTAAATATCTCCTGTATAATACCTGTCGATTGATCGGCTTTCGTTTGCTTAGCGGACATCGATTCAAACTAATCGATCAACCAGGCTCGATTTCTATTCAAATAAAGAAAAAGAAGTCATTCACAATGTGTAAACAGTCTATTCATGCCTGTGCCCGTTTATACGAGGCCTCCCTGCCCCGGCAGTTTTATTATTGAATATGCCAACCCCGCTTGGGAAAATAATGGATGCTCTTTTGTTATTCAGATAAGATTGTTTGTTCTGCTGGTAAGTCAGAAAAAAGGTGAAAAAAAGAGAAAATGACGAATAGTACTCCCTCTAGCGTTGGGTGGCTAGATTTAGTGTGGTGAGAAGGTAAATACCGCCACTGAAAACTGAACAAATGACGAATCGCTCTCCTTTTATTTCAGCCGAACTCCAGAAACCACAAACTGACATTCCTGAAATGTAGTAAAATGGCGTACCGCCCCTCCTCTTTATTGCACGATGAGGACATGTGGCCCCAGGGCCAGTCATTATGTTTGTAGGGTGGATTTGTAGAAAAGATAAAGAAAGGTACAATTGTCCTCTGACAAGTAAGGTGGATTTATTCTTGGGAGGTTGACAGAGTCATTATTTTTGTACGTTCTCTTTCAAAAAAGGTATGTTTGAGATTATCAGTCTTGACTTTTATTATTTTATGAGACATCTCAACCTGCGGAAAAATGTATCCCTCACCATTCGACTTAGTTCAAAATATCTGTTACGGCATATTGTTTACAAACCATTATCATAACCTATAACAACACACGCACATAATTCCATATTTAAATATTCAGGATGGAATTAAAACTGTGATCAGTTAACTCTCAGCTAAATGAGCGTATCAGTGCTTTAAAACATAAGTTCAACAATACCATTAAAATCAGTTTTTCCCGGGTCGATCATTTTATATCATTTTATATTTTATGCAGGACGCGCCAAATTGAAATATCCTCGAGGTAAAAAGCAAATTTTCCCACTCAGTAACTAATGCTTCATCCGTCCAGCACTTGGGTTCGATCTTTTATACCAATTCTAATTAAATATTTTAGTTTTAAATTTCTGGTCAGACATTTAAGCCGCCATATCGTCCTGTACGTTTTAGGGGAAATATTGATATCATGCACGTTTATAAAAGGGTTTTTATCTTTTTTAAAATAAATTGGGAAGATAAGTAACTTTGCAAGATGTGTAGGCATAGAAAATATCACTTGGGGACAAAGCTTTATTTTAAAGTATCGAAAATAATTTTTCGGATAAGTAACAAAAACTCTTATGGAATAATAGTGTTAATTTTGTCCTCTCAAAAAGGTTTTTAAAGGTTTAGAAGCCCCAAAACGAAAGAAACTCATTTAAAAAGTAAGGGCATCAGTTACTAAACCAATATATTTTACATAATCGACATTCAGAGTCAAACATATGAAAAGTCCTGCTATATTCGGAATGTTTTCGACAAACTCGGAAAAAGCAAACATCAGTGTTTTATGGATGATTACAAGAAATCACCCGGATGATTACAGTTTTTGTTGACAGGCCCTGCAAGTAGTGTCAGTGTAGTGTGTCTGTAGATATTGTAGGCATATTGTGTTAGGAAATAACTAAAAGGCCCAATTTGGGCAGATTTTATTTTCGATTGTCCCCATATTTTGCCATCTCCCGTTCAATATTGTCATCTGTGCCACCTGCCGGAAAAGAGGATTACTACTTACCTTGGTTCAGACTTATCCTTTGCAGTGAGAGCAAGAATATATTCTTGGTATATACCGATATGGTATAATCAGTTTATGTTATGTTGCGAAGGCAAGAATACCTCATCCTATAGCTGCAGTAACGCACTAATTATCATTTGACATAGTTTTAGCTAAATAGGCCATCCGATAATTGGGGTCAAAGTTCAAACGAAAAGGGGATTCCCAAGCATGTGACTAGAAAGTCGAGTAGACATTTGCGAAGCAGACATGTCCAATTTTAACCCATTAAACTGGATGAGAAGGAAAAGTCCAGAGGAGGAGGTGCAAAAGAAACTTGAGGTATCTTACGCTAGTTTTGTATGCTAAACTTTGGTAGGCCACATAAAATTTCAAAATTCACGATGATTTTTTCTGTTAGAGAGTGAGGAGATCTTAGGAGACGGCGTCATTCCGCAGTTAGATGTTGCGCTATTAGGCCTACCTCCTCCTTCAATAACCACATCAGCATACTCAACTCTACAACTATAAGAGTTACCTATTATATATCAGTTAGGGAAAACTCCCACGTTGTCTGGTGGGGTTTGTAGATGAAGGAGTATGATTACAGATAATATCAAGATTTAATATGGGTTGTACACCGCTAGTTTCGCTTTCGTACTGCCTGATCTGAACTTCCTTTGTAAACATGAATGGAGTTCAACAACATGTAATGTCACCCCTTCATCATCATCATCTCCCTCTCTCTCTCTCTCACACACACACACACACACAGTGCCACCAGCCCCACCCCTCTGTTCGGAAACTTCCAATTTTAAATAATAGATTTATGGAATTTGAGCGTCACCTCCGCAACGTGTGTGTGTGCCCATAAATTAAACAGTTTCGTTAGAAGAAATCTGGTGATGGAGGAGTGTTGCCTAGCTGTACCTCTGCATCTACAAATATATATATATATATATATATATATATATATATATATATATATATATATATATAACTGATGTGAAAAGTTACTACTGAATAGAACTAGGCCTCTGTGATGATAAAACATACATGTAGATACGAGGCCCAGTAAATAAAGAAGGTATACAACAATGTGTATACATAGGCTACATTGTAGGAGCTCGAGAAAAAGAAGACCAAGATAGAGAAGATAGAGAAGGAAATAAAAAATTACCAATCAGAAGTATGGGAAGTGGTTGATCTGCAGAAGGAGCTGATTGAAAGTCAGCAAAACCAAATCAAAACGCTGAAGAAAGAAAAAGAGGAATTATTACAGAAGTGCAAGTGCGGAAGTAGATGGACAGCTCCTTATTGGAACCACGATTATACTCCCAGTCACCGTCAGCCACTTAGACAGCAGACACCACCATGCAAGAAAGGTAGTGTACAAAGTCAGTCATTAGAAAAGGAATATTAAGATCAGTTTTAATTTCGCAAGTAGATTAGCATTTGATGACAACATGAATTAGAACTGTTGTGACTGAATTGTTCTTACATTGCGGTATTTTTTTTCAGTGGTACTTGTACTGGTTTTTGCGTTTACAGAAACGAACGCCTTTTCTCTTTGCAGTGCATTATTTTGAAAAATGTCCTGACACAGACGCAGTGATATCCACCAGCCAACAACTCATGACCCGAGTGAAGGAGAACTTACACCAGAAATACAGGGTGGACCTTCACTCTGAACCGTGGCACCAGGGGGCGCAGTGCGGAGACAGTCCCGTCCTGGTTTTCTGCCTACACTTATCTCGTCTTGGAACAGACGTAGACCAATCTTTAAAAGAATTCAGCAGAGGTGAGACAGGGTAAAATGAAAATGTAACACTGAATAAACTAGTTTATGCTTGTCGGCGAATAATTCCTGGTGCCATGCGTGCTATGCCTTTAATGCAAAAATTGAATAACCTAAATGATAAGTGTTTAAAAAAAGTTATATGTATTTATTGTTTCAGCTGACTCAAGGGCCATTATCCTGATAGTTTTCCACCACGTGGTCCCTCATGCCGACTTCGGCAACCCCACCGACTCCATTCTGTCCCTAACAAGACTGGGGAGGGTTAATCTTGTTCTGGACATGGTGTTCTGGGAGTCCTTGGGTCTGTATTCGTCCCCCGTTAATGAGAGAGCCCTAGAAGAGCTGGTGAAATATTTGGAAAGTCGCACCAAGGAGCAAAGACCTCGCAGTGGTACATGTACCGTCACAACGTAATATGAATATCGAAACTTACAATTAGCAAAACTGACATAATTCGAACTATTGGGATTCGATAAAACCAACCAAATGTAGATACATCTGAAAGCTCGCTTTTTTGAAAGACAGTGTTAATGGCTTGTTTATAATAACCAACGCTTTTTCCCGTTGCAGTGCTTTGTTATGAAAAATATCCTGTCCCAGACGCAGTGATATCTGCCCGCAAACAACTCATGGCCCAAGTGAAGGAAAACTTACACCAGAAAAACAGGGTGGACCTTCACTCTAATCCGTGGCACCAGGGGGCGCAGTGCGGAGACAGTCCAGTCCTGGTTTTCTGCCTGCACTCTTCCAGTCTCGGAACAGACGTAAACCAATCTTTAAAAGAATTCAGCATAGGTGAGACAGGGTAAAATAAAAATATAACACTAAATAAACTATTTTGGGCTTGTCGACGAATAATTCTTGGTACCATGCGTGCTATGCTCTGGTTGCAAAAATTGATAAACAATATCTATAACATTCTGTCTCTTCTAGAAAAAGATATTTTAATGCGTGTGGGCTAATATGAATAACTTAAATGATAAAAAAGTTATATGAACTCATTGTTTCAGCTGACACAAGCGCCATTGTCTTGATAGTTTTCCATCACGTGGCCCCTCATGCCGACGTCGGCAACCCCACCGACTCCACTCTGTCCCTAACAAGACTGGGGAGGGTTAAGCTTGTTCTGGACATGGTGTTCTGGGAGTCAGCCGGTCTGTATTCGTCCCCCGTTAACGAGGAAGCCCTAGAAAAGCTGGTGAAATATTTGGAAAGTCGCGCCAAGGAGCAAGGGCCTCGCAGTGGTACATGTACCGTCACAACGCCATATGAATATGGAAATCCATATTAGCAAAACTGTAGGTCGACGTATTAGGATATGATGAAACCAGCTAAATATAGATACATCTGAAAGCTTTTTTGAAAGACAGTGTTAATAACTTTGGCCACTATTAATTTGCAGTTTCTTATGTTGTATGAATATAAATATGAATAAAGTGCGTCCTGTCTTAAGGTTACGGACAGAGTTAGGCAAAAACTCCTAAATTGCTGCCTTTAGGCAGGTTTACGATAATCGATAAATCGTCGGTGTTCCCAAGTTTTCACAAATGTCATTTTACCGATGGCATTACAATTGCAATTTTTTGGGGTAAAAATTGCATAAACGATTTCTCAAATTTTTCCCTACCTGAGTACCCACGAACACACTTTCCACGGCAATTGAATAAAACCAATGAGAACTTCAAATGTTTGTCGGCGATTTACTTAAAGCATTAGTTCAGAATTAATAGTTTAAAAAGGCAAAATAATACTTATTTTCAATGAATCGTTGTAATTATAGGCCTTATAAACGTATTAGGTGTTTACTAACACTATCAGCAGATCTTTTAACACTAACACCCGTATTAACGACAAAACCCACAAATTAACCAGAGCGGAGGAATGTTATGATGTTATGATGATGAATGCTAAGTATCGCTTTGTTTGTGCTAAATAATTGATTTTGTTAATGATAAATGTGCAATAAATATGTTCAAAATAAAATAAAAGTTGTCACGTATATGCATTTTCGATATTGTGTTGTGGAAAGATGAGGAAAATCCGAATAATATATATATCTGCACGTCCACGATACTGGGTAACAACATTGGGACATTACGACGATCTTGGGAGCACGCTTTCCGCTTAGAGTATGCATTGTATTTTGATTTATATTCATAAATTTTGTAAAACGTAACTTTAAACACATTATCAGGGAAAAGTAGGCTATACTTCACAGAGTTGGGAAAGCACGATGCGATCCTTAATCGGCGGTTAAACAGCGATGACCAGAAATCGTCTCTTGTGTGCACGCTCTCCGTTTATAATATACACCGTATTTTGCTTCATTTCAATACAGTTTGGAAAATGTAACTTTAAACACATAAAAAACTATAAGGGGAGAGAACACTTAACTTCACAAAGTTGGAAAAACTCGCTGCGATCCTGAACCGGCGGTAAAACAGCGATGACATGAAGTCGTTTTTCGTGAATTACACAATAAAAAGTGGGGACCGGGTATAGCTAATTTAATTAGTCTCATTAAACATTCATGTGACCCGGTCATAACGTTTTCAATGAAAATCTCCACTCTTTACGCTAAGTCCTTGGGCCGAACCTGAATGGGAAAACGAAACTACACGCTAGCTGTGGTGTCGTTGCGTGCGAGTCTGGAGGATACGAAACAGGATTGGGTCATAACATCTGTGATTACACGCTCAGATGACAGGATTTCTGTACACATTGTAGTTTTATAAAAAGCAGACTGTATTTCAGATATTAATTCCCGAACAATATGTATAGTTCACGTGTATGGGAGATTAATCGACTTTTAAATTGAATTTACAAATTTTATAGTAATTGCATTTTTGCACTGTAAGAAATAAGGCTGTTCTACCTATAATCTTTTCGGTGTGCAAATAAGGCTGTGTTTTTTTAAATCTAGAATTGATTATTTTTACAAAAATATTTTACTTATTTATTGTAAGTGCTTTTATGTGAGAATCAGTATGTTTTATCTAGAATACTCTTACGCTCTGTAATTTTTCATTTATCTATTCCTAATAATTAATGTCTTAAGTAATTGTTTTACGTATATGTTAAGTATTTTGAACATGTTATAATGGATTTTAGACTCAAAATAAATTTATTATTATAATATTATTATTAGATAATACTTTGCACTAAATTGAATACAGACACGAAAGTAACGCATAACCACCCGTTTTCGTTATCCATCAAAATTTGTCCATGATATGATCCTAACATTGACGGACAATCCGTCACATGTACTGAATTTTTTATTTGAAAAAAAAAATTCGTAATCAAATTTCCGGCACTTAAGGGATCATACTATCATATATAGCCTGGTAACAGGCCATTGAGGCCACAGAGTCCAAGGTAGACTTTTTTTGTTGACAGGCCCCACAAGTAGTGTCAGTGTAGTGTGTATGTAGATGTCGTAGACATTAGGCCACACTTTTTTATTTTTATGGATGACATCCTCTGGGTACCCCAAAATCGGTGCGAGAGGGCGAAAAAAAAAACTGTCCAAAAAAAAAAAAAATACTGCTTAAGTAAAGGAATGCTGTCAGTACACAGCTGGAAACAAATTTTACCACAGAAACACGTATCAAACTAACAATATGTCTTAATCCATGCTCTCAAAATATTAAAGCATTGTGAATACTTCGTAGAAATGTAAAAAAAAAGTCATGAATAGATATACTTCATATTACCAAATCTATTTAAGGTTATTTCGTGCATTCAGTTGGTATAGCAATCAATAAAACAAATATCAATCAAACAGTGTGTCTTTATTTGTATTCTCAGAATATTAAAACATTTTGAACACTTCACAGAAATGTTTAAAAAATGATGCAAAGATATGCTTAATACTACCAAATCTATTAAAGGTCATTTCAGACGATGCCATTTTGTCAACTTCAACTCACACGAAGCAGCTAAACTGTCAGGTGGCCTGTCCGACCTTCAGCCCACCAAATACCTCGACGCCCCTTGTCGACCCTTTTTTCGCTACAGAAAACCTGGTATTAATGTGCTGCTTTAAACAGAATGTCACAGAAATGTTTCGGCCGCCGCCAGCCTTTCGCACAATTGTAAAAAGGTGATATCTCCATGCCCAATATCAATGGCATACCAATCCAAAACGACGGCGCCTGTTCTCTTTATGACTTTTATTGTTGTGTAATTTGAAAGTAATCCTAGAGATGAATTTGACGGCAAAGCGGCCGTATTTCCACGTGGCGATAATACGCATGCGCAAATTCAATAACGACGTTTGCGACAACTGACTTCGTTGGGGGGCTGGGGGGGGGGGGTTTGGAGAACGGGCGAAAATCGGTGCGCGCGCAGGATGTCATCCATAAAAATAAAAAAGTGTGGCCTTATGAAAGAACTATAAGCCCAATTTTGGCAGATTTTATTTTCGATTGTCCCCATATTTTGCTATCGCCCGTTTAATATTGCCATCGTTACAACTCGCGAGGTCTGCATGTAGTCAGAGTTTACAAAAAGGTGTTCCTCAAGGTTCCATCATTGGTCCCCTGCTGTTCAACATATTCATAATATAAATGATATCTTTCCATTGAAAACTGTAACCTCTACAACTACGCAGATGATAACACCTTAAGTGCCGCACACCCAGACTTCCTTACCTTAAAAAGAGAGCTTGAATATGATGCGCAGTATGCTATAAACTGGTTCTCTTCAAATGAGATGGAAACAAACCCTGAAAAATTTCAAGCTATTTTCATTGGCAAAACAGCAGACGAACATAGTAATGAGCAATTATCCTTCAATGGAACAATGGAACATTGGTGTAACAAACTACAACCTTGGGGGTGGGGGGAGATTAAACATTACCGGATTTACAATTACATATGGCATATGGCAAAAATCGTTGTTATATCGTAGGCCCAAAATATGAAATGATCTGTCAGACGAATTAAACGAAGCATCATTTTCAAATGAGTTTATAAATCACTTTTAATGCTTTGGGAAGGACTCAAATGCAAATGTGGCTAGTGTAACCTATATGCATTTGGCGAAACTGTGTAATAATACAACATGTTTACATTATTTAATGCATCTATATCAATAAGCATTGTATGTAGAAATAAGTTATTTTTCACAATTAATTACATGTAGGTCTAGCATTTTGTATATTTTTCATAGAAAGATTTTAAATTTACTATCTTAGTAGACCTTATGTGTACATGTATTAGTGTATTTTTCGTAGAAAGATTTTCCATTTATTGTCTTACTATACCTCATGTGTAAATATTGCATTATTTGTAGAAATGTTTGTCCTACCCAGTCGGTGAAAAGCTGCAAAGCCAATTTTCCGACAAAAAAATTATTGTATTGTCTTGTATAGTCAGAGGTTGAGAAGTGACGACACAGACTGCCCCCTGCCGGATAAGAGGATAACTACCTCCCTGGGTCAGCTTAAATAACCAGAACAGTGAGAGCAAGAATTCATTCTTTGTGTAATCAATTTATGTCATGTTATGTAGAAGTTTTAGGCAAAGCAGGGATACCCAAACTTATAGCTACAGTAACGCATTAATTAGCATTTGACGCCCCAGCTTCTGTCATCAATTTCGGCAGATTTTATTTTGGCTTGTCCCCATATTTTGCAATCTCCCGTTCAATATTGCCATCTTTACAACACGCAACGAGACGAGTCAAGGGACAAAGTGCCACCTGCCGGAGAAGAAGATAACTATTTCCCTTGGTTCAGACTTAACCTTTACAGTGAGAGCAAGAATACATTCTTGGTATAATCAATTTATATCATGTTATGTAGAAGTATTGGGCGAAAACAAGAATATCCCAACCTGTAGCTACAGCAACGCATTAATTGTCATTTGACGTCCTAGTTTTAGCTAAATAGGCCATTCGATAATTGTGGTCAAAGTTCAAACGAAAAGGGGATTCCCAATCATGTGACATGAACTCTGAGTAGACATTTGCAAAGCAAGACATGTCCTCTTTGTTCGGTTTGCCCAACATTTTCGGCGGAAAAAGCCACAGGAAGTCAGATGAACTGCAAAGTAGACTTGAGGTAACTAGCATTATATTGTTGGCTTCATTTGGTAGGCTACACACAGTATCAAAATTCACGCTATAGGCTATAATCTTTTCTTGTGTTGAGTCCGTCATTCTACAAAATTATGATACGCCATTATCTCCACCCTTAAAACATCGGCTTTCTAAGTCTACAACTTTAGGAGTTAACTATCATATATCAGATGAGGGAAAACGCACATCATTTACTGGTGGGGGTTGTAGATGAAGGAGTATGATTACAGATAGTCTCTGGGTTTAGTTTTGGTTGTAGGGCCTACGCCGCTAGTTTCACTTTCGTACGTACCAGATCTGAGCTTTTCCTTTGAAAACATGAATGGAGTTCATCAACATGTAATGTCACCCCTCCATTATCATCATCATCATCATCATCTCTCTCTCTCTCACACACACACACACACACACAGTAGGCCTACCATCCCCCACCCCTCTGCTCGGAAACTTTCAATTTTAAATAAAAGATTCATGGAATTTGGAGTCAACTCCGCAACGAACCCCGGTGTGTGCCCGTAGATTAAGCAGTTTCGTTGAAGAAAGTCTGGTGATGGATGAGTGTTGCCTGTAGGCCCTACCTCTGCATCTACAAATAATATATTATATATATGGCTATATAATTTTTCAAAATGAGTGTAAACAAGTGTATATTTTGATGTAGGCCCCTATAGCTCCCCCTTCAAACATCGCTTATGTCTGCGGCAGGTTTGATTGACAAGCATGTGTGTGTGTGTGTGTGTGTGTG
>NW_019775291.1:1112718-1161310 GCF_001039355.2 Lingula anatina
GATTTGAGGTGCAAAAAAAAAATAATAATAATCGCAGAGGTAAAAAAATAATTGCAAAGTTGGTTTCAATTCTGTGAGAAAATGCACTCATGGCCACTAGACAATCATTCAACAATGTTTACAAAGGTGTACTGTTTTTAGCCAACTCAGTTCATGCCAAAATGCTCACCCTCCGAAATGAAGTACAATTGGCGTGTTGTGTTGAAAAAATGACTGTACTTATGGCAAAATGAACCCACAATTTCTGACTTCTGATTGAGCAAATAATAATAATTAAAATGCACCAGAATTCAGTATTATACATACAGTTTTAAAAATTTTCCGCATCGTTGGAGGGGGAAACCCCCTCCCACACACTCCCCCCTCGGGGGCTCCGTCCCCTCGTGTCCGCTTACTGCCCCCCTGGCATTTTGCTCAGGCTACGGCCCTGATATGCTGTAATTACGCTGTCCTTCATCTCTTGCGTTAGTCTACATTTTGCTGGGAATTTTTAAAATCTGTGCGTACAATTTTTAAAGGTCTGGTTACGCCCCTGCTAGGGACTATAAGCAAGGCTGTGTTCAGCTTAATTGTCTGGCAAGCTTCTTGCAAAGCAACATGAACAACATCAATGACCACAAAGTTTTCCCGGCTTTGCTCCCAAGTACTTTTAAGTACTAGTACTTTGAGACAATTTAGCTTATTACTTTGACTGCGCCTCTCCGAAAATCGCCGCTGAGACAGGTCGATCCTGCTGGTGCGATAACTTCTATTCTGAACACAGCCTAAAGTTCCGCAATACGTGCATCTATGAGAATGAAAAGCACCAAATCTACAGGCTGTTCAGCCAAGGTGGTACATCCTTGTTCAGCCAAGGTTTGAATTCAGGGTATGTTTGATTTGAATGGTACAAGTATGTGGCTGTGCACACTCAAAATATCTGCCAAGAAAACAATTACTTCTCAGTCATCACATCTCTCAAATCTGTAGTTTAACTGCAAATTAGTCATCTTTTCGTCCCGTAATAAGACAGCTCTGAACAAAGTTTGTATTGTAGTAATCGATAAAACACACATCTGAGAGGTACTACCTATTTTGGCAGCATGCATATTTTGGCGAGATTAAAGGAATGTTCTTAGGCCTGGAAGATGATGCATTGATCTACATAGACTACATTGACTCAATTACCCCCTGCACAATAATGATACACGCAGGGGTATATAGAGACGCTGATTAAGCGCCATAATGTGAATAACAGCGATATACTACAATGTAACTAATGNCCCCCCCCCCCCCCCCCCCCCCCCCCCCCCCCCATACACACACACACACACACACACTTTGACCACAGGACCTGCTAGTAGTCCGTTACAAAATTTTTGTATTGCCTATACTTTTATTTTGGGTGGTAGCTAGAATACACATTTTTAATGTTCTATTTTTTCATGTTTTTTTTCATTTTTTTCATTCACTTTTGAGTGGTATATAACACATTTTAATTTTCTAATTTTTCATGATTTTTTTCATTTTTTTTCAACCAATATTTTACCATCAAACTTTTAAATATTTCCAATATAACTTTCATAAAGTATAATAAAAGGAAAGACGTTGAAATGATCAACAAATATCAATTCAATAGCTTTTTCATAGGGGAGTCATTGGGTGGTAAAATACACATTTTTAATTTTCTTATTTTCTCATGAAATTTTTTACCTTCAAACTAACAAAAAGTGACAATGTATCTTCCATTATGCAGACTATAGGATTTATTAAGTTTTTTCAGGGGGGAGTCAAATTTCTTATGGGGAGTCACATTTTCATAATTAAAATCTGACTGGGGAGTCACATTTTAGGGGAGTCAGATTTCCATGGTACAATGGTGGTCAGTTAATTGGTTGTGTCACACCTGACTACACGCTTGTCCATTCACATATCTTGTATGAGATCGGAGTTTTTTTTTTTGTTTTAAGAACGCATTTTACCTAGGCATACCTTTGAAACTGAAATATTCCATATGAAATGTCTAATCTGTAATTACTGCTATGGAGGTGTCGGCCTAAGCAGGAGTTGAAAACATTAATGAACACAAAGGATAAATACATTCTGCCTTGTACCGTATTGCGTTAATAAGATTAGTGTAACGCTGCTGGAAAATCTAAAATGGTGGGTTTTACCAGGGAATGAGATCGGATATAATTCCCTGGTTGTACACATACACAGTACATATCTTGTACGCGTAGTACTATGATTTCTTCTCTATTTCTTACTCTTAATGACGTGAAATAAACATATTGATTGATAAAAATTTTTATTATGACTTCTGTCACGAAAGGATGCTGTTTTTATGGGAGTTTTTTTCTCTTATTTGTGGACAAAATGCATATATCTCAAGTAAAGTCTCTGTCCAGTTTATTCCTTTGTTCCTTAATTGATGTTGATGGAATTTCTATGATAGACAGTTATTCAGAGGCAATAGAAGTGTTTACTTCTACAATAAGAATGGATCCCTTTATATTTTAAAGGTTTTGTTCTTTTCCATTGATATTTTTTCTGGCAAGGGTCTGCACTATCTAAATACCCTCTAGTTTTCCAATTGTCAGATAATTATCAGTTAATTTCAAATAATTTAACAGAAATTTTGTAAAAAAAAATGTCCTGAAATGTTAAACGTAGTACATTATTTTATCCCTCTAACAACAACAACAAAAAACATCTTCTTTATACTTTATACCATTTGTGTTAACAAATTACCACTTAGGTTCGTTTACTTGAACAGATTTGAGAAAACGCGTGACCCTGTATATGTGAACGCGCCTTACTTTGCACGTATTGAACGGATTGACACTAAATTACTGATTTTTTTTTTTTTTTTTTTTTTTGCTCCGAGAGGATATTGCATTGTTTTTTAAAAACACGAAAACTAATAAGATTGAATCCATAATGGTAGCAACTTCTCTGTTTGAGTGAGAGCGTACGTGTGCGTGTGTGCATGTGCGAGTTTGGTCATATACTATCAATCACAACATCCATCGCCAAACTCACCTGTTATAGCCAAATATACTCCTATGGCAAAATAACCCCCGGGCGTCAACGGTTTTTCGGTAACATTAGACGCGAATTCTGTCTCGTTCATGTCAATGGTTGCTGTAGCTTTCAGCGAACCTTGTGGAAAACAGAAGCCAGATGCGACGCGAAATGCTCAGTTATTCAAAAGTGAGACAGGGATATAATGAGCGCAGTATTAACATAGATGTCGTGATCAGTACATGTTGTCACGCAACTAGGAATGTGACGTGTTGCTTAATGGGGGTTCTTCACACTCCCGAATGGAGGGTCGGAAGCACTGGCGGACGTTGTTTTTCGTAACTTAAAGAGTAGGTGTATGACCCTAGTTTTACACTCATATAAAGAAGATGGAGTTATCAAAGTATTAACATGAGACGACACTTATGGTCACTCTGATATTTTTTTCTTTCCAACTTTCCGTTTAATTTTTAGAAAAGCAGGTGCCCGATGCGCCCCTCCTCCAAACCCTCAACCCCCCCCCCCTAACCCCGGGCAAATCAGCCCTTGACTGCGGCAAAAGAGAAATATTTTGAGTATGAATTGTGCTATCATTGAAATCTGTAATGCAAAACAACAGAGTGAATCCGACAAAGTTATCCTGTGTAATTTTAAATGATATTTCAGGTCCGTTCAGCGGAAGGCAAAGAGTTTCCCAAGGCGCCCTCTCTTTCTAGGAAAAACAAAACAATTCCCTTGACGTATCCGCCTTATAGTTAAAGAAAGAATATAAAATATGATATGTGGATTAGATTTCACCTTTACTAATGATATATTGTGGTAATCAAAATCTTAACTATTGTATGATGAAAAAAGAAAAGCACTCTGTCTCAGAGAGCGCAGTCATCCGCCAAGTATCCTGCACTGATAGGCTGCATTCACGACAAAGTTGTTCCACGGACTTACATATCCGCGAATCAAATATGGCCGACCCACTTGAAAGTTTGCCGCACCATCCCCTTATAGACACTGAATTGGATTCCCCCACGGGGATTATGTGACAAGCTTTTAAGTGGGTCGGCCATATTTGATCCGGGGAGCTGTTAGTCCGCGGATCAACTTTGTTGTGAATGCGGGTATAGACTGATCCGATATATTTTGATAGTAAAAAAATACATCCATCCGATCCATTACCCCAGGTCAAAATCAATGGCCCTAGACTATGTCAAAATAATGATGAATCCTTTAAAATTTCTTGGCTACAGATGGTGACAGGGATGAAGGACCACCACCAAAGTCTTATCACTTTTAAGTTAACCCATTTATGACCACGAAAAATTCAATAAAATTCATTCGAAGGTTTTTGAGTGAAGCTGGTGAGGAACTGGAGGAAACGGCAAAGCAGAAAGACAAAAGCACCACCACCTTGGCGTCGGTAGAAAATTGAAAATGTTTTGATGTCAGTATCATATTACACATGTGCATGCATCTGCTTTTATATCAAATAAAGACCTATGCCACAATTGTGTTGATCTAGTGGAGAGACCTAATATATAGCTCAGAATATAGATCCTAAAAATAGGCTACACGATACAAAAACGAAGAAGCGTCCATAAATCAAACACTATTTTATCTTTAAATTAGAAATGCAGCGTGGTAGGCTTGATGTTGGTGGACTGAGATTTTAGCCCCGAAACTGACACGGATTAAAAATGTAATGAGTTGTATGTATCGCACTTGTCAAACACGCATTTGTGATAAGACACATGTGTACTGTGTTGCATGATCAATATCTGTAACGGCTGATTAGCAATATTTATGATGAGTATGTCGATTATTATTAAATATGCATTATTGAAATTCCTTGAATTTTCTGTTCCCTTTACCACCAAGTAACGTGTATACCATACCCAAACAATTGTAACTTGCTATCAAAGAGTTCTCTTTGGGATTTTTAATTCGTACCGTCGCGAGTGAAATTTACTAGTTTCTAAAGCCATTACGTTAGAATAGTGACTTAAACTATATAAAAACTAATAACTCCGAATCAGGTTTTCTGGTGGTTTATTTGTGAAATGTTATAAAAATTGTATGAAATTGTGGTAAGTGAAAATGAAGTTGAAATGCATTTCAGAATTTAGGTTTTGGTATAAATATTGCAGAGCCGCATTTTGTAACCAAATATTTTATGAAAACGCATTTTCAATTTAAAGCCATTTCTTTTAAACTATTTGAAGAATTACTTCAGAGATATAGATCTATACTGTGGAGGTGAATAACCTTGTCTTTTCTTCTTTTTCTTGAGGCGTTTTAGTTTGTTCATTTGATTGCATTCAGCGAGAGTCCCCGTGAAGGTAGCGTACACTAGCTAGGTCGACAAGATGCATTGTGAACGGCCCCTATGGTAATTATTCCCGTCCATTGCGTGACACTCTTTGTAAACATTAAGATCTGTTTCCCACGGAAATGCGCAATTTGAGCTACCTTGACACCATACTCTAAAACGCTGTTTTATTTTTCAGACAGTTTGTTCAATGTCAAATGTATCACGCATAGGCTTTTCATGCACGCGCTTATGCAAGAAATTAGTCACGAATTAATTGACTGAAATAGTCACTAGAGACTTGCTAGTCTTTGTTATAGCTGTGACCCGCCTACGTTTATCTGTTTGTGATTGTGTTATGAAATACATGTAAATCTACAGTGCACAAGAGCGATGAAAGTTCCAAAAATCTTGTTAAACATGTCCTTGGAACTATTTGTGTTAATTTATCGCCAAAAATGACTTGTACTGCTTCTCATCATTTTACTATATGCAATCTTATGTAGCGAATGCTTAGAAAACATTGTAGCATATAGCGTTGGTTAATCATGTAATATTTTTTTCATCGTCATTAAATAATCTGCTTATCGCTATGCGAAATAGCTGGAAAGGGGGCGTGTTTTTTTTTTCAAAAAACTTCGTAAATTAAATATTGGAAGGGAATCAAAATACGAGTGCACAAGATAATCTGGAAAAATATAAAAGGAAGCACTGAAATAGTATGGAGGCTCAGGCATGAAGTAAGCTGAAGTTGATATTTAAACGTTTTATAACCAGTGTAGCTTTCAATTACAAAAACATGTTTTGTGCCAGCACGTGCGTCACAGCAGCTTAGATAGACTGGATTAAGTAGTAAACAGCGAGATATGCAGAGCATGCGCGATTAAGTTTTGGAAAATGAAAACCGAGTGTTTTTAAATGTTATTTTCATCCTTTTAAAGGCATTAATTTCTTTGAGCAGATATGTTAGGTTATAATTAAGCATTAAATGTCTTTTCGGTTACAATGGGATGAGTTTTCGTTGACTTTGATATTAAATATAGGCGAAATTCTATGCCACGGTTTTTTTACAAGGTTGCATATTATGTCAAATAAACCTGGGTTCTTTTATTTGTAGGCCAGCCTGGAAGAATTGCTGCTCATTACGTCAAGTGCTGCAACCTTGTCAAACAGGGAGGACCCGGAGTACTATCGCAATCCCAACCGTGGTCATTTCGTTAGGTGAGATCGTATGAACGCAACGGATCAGTTTTGTCTTTACAGTCAGGAAAATGACCTTCCAATTTTAAGTACCGGCTGATCCTGGATGTTGTTTTTCAATATTATTTTGTAAAATGGATTGCTATTTTTGGTTTTGCTAGCGGAAAAAATAGAAGCAACCTTTGTGTCTTTCAAAAGTAGGGGTACCCTCAATTTTATTAAATTCTTAATTTCTTAAATTGTTAGTGAACAGAATAAGGAATTCATTGTCAACTTTATAATCAGAGGATATGGTGTAAAAATGCAAGGACTAGCCTTAAGAAAAAAAGTTACCCTGGATTTGTTAAATCGGAAACAAACAGGAAGGGGAACTTCATAGTTCATCTTTATTACATGTGGAAGTGGTGTTCAGCGAAATATTGTCTATGTATTATCACTTACCCTGCCGCTGACCGCCTCAGCCACCACAAAAAAATTAAGCTTTAGAGATAACAGTTTGGACGCTGTGAAGACGGGAGTCTTCTGGAAGCAATGGAGAGTTTTACGGAGGTGAAAGTTAGATGATCACTTTTTGCGCTATGAGAGAGAGAGAGAGAGAGAGAGAGAGATGGAGAGAGAGAGAGGGTGTAGGTCTTTGTGTGTGTGTGTGTGTGTGTGTGTGTGTGTGTGAGAGAGAGAGAGAGAGAGAAGGAGAAAAGGAGAAAAGGAGGGGAAATCGAACACCACTGAAGGGCTGTGTTATCAATTTTGTCATGCTGGGAAATAATGTAAAGAATCCACAGACCCGTAGACTGTTCTCAAATTAATTAAAGTTTAACTGACATTCGATCAGGTGAGTCGGGAATCGCCCCATTCCTTGCTTCACTGCAATATGATAGACAAATCCAAAGAAAGAAAGAGAGAAAGAATTAGAGAATGAAGGAATAAAAAGAAAGAAAGAGGAGAGGAGGATTAGTGTTAGGAAAGAACTGGAGGAAACTATTTGGGTGCTATTTACTCATGAATTGACAACATTACTGAATGACCTGTTTATAGTAATTCATGCTGCGAGTTCACACTGCATTCTTTGAAAGAGTAGTATTTATCTAGAAGGCCATTTGCTGGCAGGGATACACGCGAATCAATACACATAAATAGCTTTATACTTTTCATATAATGTTTGCATAAAACACACGAATGTGTCAATATCTATTGTGAAACATGACCCTATTTTCCATGGAATGTCAGCAAGAAAGTGGCGGCGGTCTGTTGGAAAAATGGGATTTTCGTTCCCAGAATTAAAAAGGCCTGTAAGGGTCGATTTTCTGTTCACCGACTGAAAAGAAGTAAGCAACAAGATTCGTGCATTTCCAAACAGCTTTATTCCCACTGCTTTAAGTTCTCCTCTAATGTACCCACTACCAGTCATATTTTTGCCCCCTCTACATTACATCTCATTAAAACATTGCCTATTAATAATTAACTGAAGATTTTATCCAGTCTCACGAAACAAGTGCCACGAGAGGCGCGCGACATCCTAGGGGTCCTGTGGCCCTAAAGAGGCAACGACCAAAATTTTAAGTCTACATTTTTGACCAAATTTTTTGGCTAAGTTCTTATGTGATACGTGAACCAGCGGTGATACCAAGTCGGTGTCAAATGCGATATACGGATGGGTCCGGTTCCGACTTTGGCCGGGTTAGCCTCGCCCTAGATTCTGACCCACTGACGTCACGTTAACCCTAACCTGTACGAATCTATAATGGAATGATATACAAGGGCCCTCATGCAGTTTCTTAACATTGGTCCCATATATCACGAGTAGAGACTTAACGGGGCAGATTTAGGCCGTCTTCTGGGTCTTCCTGAAGACGATCAGATTTTCAAGTTTACATTAACGGGTATCTATTTTTTTCATAATTTTTCTTAAATTAACCCGTTTTATAGAGGAATTGCGCATCAAATGTATTTATCTATTACGGGAGGAAGATAAACATGCGAGATAGATCCCAGCGCTAACCGAGTTTTAATTGATCGATAAATACATTTATCTTCTTAACATCTCCACCACTTAACTTGCATTATACATATCCAGAAATATCTGTTATAATACGTTCAAACGAATCATGAATAAATGAGTAAAAATATGCTTTGCGGGTGTATATCCACGTGCCCAATGTCCTTAGAAATATTATTCTTGGTTATTATTGTAGACGCCCAAGAGTTACGTGTTACGGCTAAGTTCACACTTGGCAGAATTCAGAGAGGTATGTTTTTATGGATTTATCAGTTATTTGTGCCAATTAAGGTACAGTTTAAGAAATGTCAGCATTTTCTAAATTAAAATGCTTTCATGTTTAATTGTTTGTTTGGATATTTGGCAGAGTGTGTATTAGCCATTCAAGAAACATTATAGCAACATTACCCCGGTAGCTACTGCACTTGCGCACTTCATAGTGAGAACGAACCAAAAATAAATAATGATTCAGAATAGAAAAAATGAATAGAGTAAAGTTAAAAAGAGTATTTATTCCCTTGTTGTTATAAACCAGGTGAAATATTTAAATAATTGGATTATTGATTTAGCTTGGGTCATGGTATAGACTAAAACTTAGGTCTGAAAGTATAGACCAGGGTCTGATTTTATAAATAAAAATAAACAAGTTATTTATTTTTGTCTGTTTTAGTTCAAAATAAATTCTCAGCAGTCCATTTTAATAGAGGAAGTTATCGGTCTTAAACATTTGCCAGGTCTTTCTTGCCATACAACAGGCACAATACTTCAATATTTCATACTACCAACTCATTGGCCTACTTCTGATTTATCTTGGATCAGAAAAGACTTGCGTTTTGGCTAGAAAATAAGACCAGTTTTCGAGCTATAGCTATTTTGTGAAGCCGAGTCCAGGATTGCCCCACAATAATCCCACAAAGGGAGCATTAAACATGCACGCGTCTAGAACCGGCTTAGAGCCCTTCTCGGGTATGGCACGTGTGAATGCCACCCCACCGACAAGGGGTCAGTTACAGCGTTTCTTTAGCTCGCAGGGTGTGTTGATGTTAAAACGGCCAGAGGAGCTGGCACAAGATAAAAACAGATACCGTTTTGCTTTAGCTCAGTTTGGGCATCTGTCGACCAAGTAAGCCCCAAGTTGGGATATACCGGTACTTGGAATTTGCACTTTATGTAAACTAATTAATAATGACTAGCATGTTGCGCTGCGTACAGTAATCGCGTTGTCTTACTTTAAAAATAATTTGATTTGTCAGACCAAATGGAACAAAAAGATGTATTCCGTTGCATCATTGATTGTTATTCGATCAAATGGCACTCCAAGAATAGCGAGGCGACTTAATATTTTGATATCCTAGTCATCTAAGAGCCCATTCCCATAGACAACATCGGTCTACGTAGATTGATCCAGGTCTGAGGGGACTCTCGCTGAGTGCAATCAGCTTAACTGAATGACACGACTCCTCTTGTTTCATATAATCACCAGCTTTCCTGTATTCTTCTTAACCTCAGGAGAAGGCGTGTTAATCTGTTAAACTGATTGCATTCAGCGAGAGTCCCCGTTGTGTTGGGTCGATATTCATATTCGTAGGCTGATGGTGTCTATGGAAATGGGCCCTTACGCTGGTTCTGTACATATAAGAAAAGCTTAATTAAGTGATATTACGGAAAACAAAACAAAACAAAAAAAATAATAATCCATCTTTTTTCCCTTTTTTTAATGACAGTTAATGAAATTCGAGGCTTTTTAAAATAACTTTCCGTCTCGTTTGAAGTGACCAACCACAATAAGCAGTACATACTTTTTTCAATTAATTTTTCTTTTATTAATTAATATATCGACTCAGATATTCATCCACATTCATTTATGTATATAGTTATCTAAAAAGACAATTTCCATTACTGCAAAGATATGACAGAATGCGATTGCAAAATGGAAAAAGACAATTGCAAGCTATCGATTTTTTTCATTTTTCTATCACTATCTTGTCCTTTCATGACATGAATTCTGTATTATTTCGGTACGTAAATGGATAGCAAAGCGTTTTCCATGACCTTTCATATGTATTTGTATAAGACCGCTGCTGTTTTGATAAACAATATGTAAACCTTAGGGAGATCCGCCATTCACATCAAAACTATTTTGAAATACCCTGAACTTCTGGTTCGAAGTGTGCCAGTTTTTATTTTCATTTCCAAATTTCCTTACGGACACTTTTGTCCTCAGACAGGTACTTGCATTGGTATGTGCGGTTTGGCGGAAAAAACTTGTCTGCCTCTCCTCAGAAATTTAAGGCTGGTTTGAACTAAAGAACAATCGTTTTAAACCTGTAGACAAGTGTGTGTGTGTGTGTGGGGGGGGGGGGGGGTTAAAAACGCGCTTATTGTCGGAAAAGGTTCGCTATTAATCGAAATTTGCTATAGATTTTTTTTAGATGGGTCAACAAAGGGGGTTAAAAGTTTCACATTCCAAGTAAAAGCGCCCTCCCTTTGAATTGCTGGTTACAGGCCCAGCTGCGTTTTGATATTTGATTGGCAGGGTAGTACGAGAATATAATTGTTTCGGATAACGTTGCCCTAAGTCCTTATTCTAGTGGGACTGAAAAACACAACGGAAAAAATTTTGGCTTTCGTTTTCATCTTCCTGCGAATACAGTTTCAAGGCATCTTCACAGACGGTAATAGTTTTCATCATTCTGTAATGTTGCTTGATGTTTTTAAAAAATCCTTTACTGCAGTATGGACAACAGCACAAAAACTAGCGGATCTAAAAACTTTTATATATTTGATACATTACATCCTGGCTTAGTGTTTGTATACATTTTTTGCCCTGGTGAAAAATGGGGACGTTTTATCCAGCGTTCATGCTGTTTTTATCAAAAGCAGTCCAAGGCGTTTATCAATCCATGGCCAGCAAAGGCAAATGGAAAAAAAATGCACATTGTCGATTATTTTTAATGCCCTGGAGATTTATTGTTTAGACGCAAAATGCCATGGCAGGTGTTGTGGTTATTAGATGATGTTAGATGATGTTCCAATCAAAAAAGTAGCCAAAGCTTTTTATATTTCTAATGATTGTTTATGTGCTTGCATCTGTATTTATGTGATTTTTATACACCGCGATTCGACATCATTTAGAATCCTGAGATAAATTCGCCACCCTGAGTACCATAGCACTAACAGTGACCCGCCTCTGCCATTAACACGCTTTTGCTACCCTGAGTATGAGGGCTTTGACATTGACTTTCCTCTACACAGTATAAACATGTATATTCTCCTTTACCCTGAGAATACTGAGTACATGTGAGGGACCATTCCCAGACCCTATCGTACTTACTTTGGATCGATCTATCCCCTAGGGGATTCTCGCTAAATTGCAATCAAATTAAGCGGCTTAGATGTATGTCACGCCTACCTAAGCTGAAAAGGGATAATTAACTATCGTTTAGCAGCTTTATTAGGCGTGCCAGACATCTAAGCCACTTCAGCTGAAAGCAATTTAGCGAGAAACCCCGTGGAGATGGACCGATCCTGTTAGATCGACCTAGGTATGGGAACCCAGTCTAACACTGCTGTATCCATCACACGTTACATGTAGTTATCGCCCTGAGTTTCAGAGCACTGTCGATTATCCTCTTCTTTTAACCACACTCTCTCCTATGGTAATGGCACAAATACATGTACATGTAGGTGAACGGGTTTTGGAAGAAAACGTCATTAAGCTCTGTGAAAACCAGGGTGAAATCAGGCAGACGCAAGCGAAGCAGCCCCCTTGCTCGTCAGTGATCTGCTCAATTATAGAGCTGTCATTGAATTAAACCGGGCAAATGCGGGATCGACCCTTTACTATATCGATCTGGGTAGCGCCAGGCCGGGTGGATAAAAACGTCCTCCGGAGGGCCAGTTCACATGTCGTTGGTTTGAATTGGCTCTGAACCGGTCTTAGGTCACAATTTGAAGGTTAGTGGCTGCTCAGCCGATTCAAGCTTTCTTTCTTTTCTTTTTTCTTGTCCATATTAAAAAAATTGAAAGATACTTCTAATTTGAGTAAATCCAAACTTATGTAGGGCCTATATCAGTCATAGACACTTTCGTCTCTCTGACCAGTTCTCGCTGCTACTGCTGCTATCACTCAAGATATCCCCTCCTCCCTATTCCCTCTTCAAAGAAAACGATATTAGGTGCAAACGAGAAAAAAATGAGCATTTTTCTAGCCCCGTGCCCCAAGTGTTGCTATAAAATCGTGCCCGGTTGTATGATGCTTGATATTTGCCGAGCATTGCCAGTTTTTTTCAATCAATAGAGCACAGATGCGAGGTTTGAAACACGCGGGATTCTGCGAGATTTCGTCATTTTTGGGGACGTGTAAGATAAAGTTCGGGCGGTTTAATCAACAGTGACTACAGCTGTCAACATGATTTTCTGCTTCGTTTTGGGTGTATTCACCGAAGTAGCAAATGGGAAAGACTGTATCGGTAGATTTGACAAGCATAATAACGACCTTCCGAACAAGATGTCAAGGCTGTCCCCGGAAGTGGGTAGGTTACGCAATAAAGTCGAAATATTCGCAGTATTATCGCGTACGTGCAAACAAGGCTAGCTTCGATGCCTTATTAAGCGCAACCCCTTGGCGCCACCTCATTTCTAGCACTACACGTGTACCTGGTTGTACCATTGCATAGAGGGCTACTAGAGCGGCGGCTGAGGTGCACCGTCTCCAACACGCGTGCTGCCGAGTTCACTGAATCAGTCACGATCCCGAATCGATATCGATAAATAGAATGTGAACGAGGCCGGTAAGCTTCAGGGAAAAAATCAGTGTGCAAATCCTTCTAGCAGAGACTCAGTTGGCCTTGAATCCCTTGCATAGGAACAAACACCACCGGTAAGTGTGCTTAGCCCCCGCATAATTATATAGCTTATTTTCCACATTTTTCTTGTTATGAAATACGGTACGATGTTCCGATACAAACCAGAGCAGTCGCCGCCCTGCGTGTGTTCGTTGGCAGATGGCGATTATCTGCTGAAGCCGTTGTATTTAACGCTTTGTGTGTTAGTATACATATAACACCGATTAAAAAGGAAGCCAGCACGGTCTTTGTTACCAGGGGCTGTCTGACTCTTCCCGCGGTAAGTACCATTATGAAAAAAAAATTGTCCCTGGTACCATGTAGTACTAGCACGGCCAGTTATAGTGCTGGACGATATATTAACATGCGGCTAGCCTCGGCAACCGAAAGAGTCGGAGGCAACATATCTGTCGTTAATGACTTACTTTGTCGACGGTGACAGTTGCCATGGCAGTCATCGGCTTACACGTTTCTAAGACAATGGGTGTTGTGTAGTGGTAATTTACAGGAGACGCTTTATTTGTGTAAAAGGTAAGGATTGTCTGAAGCTTAACGGTGTATATAAGTGTTAGTTGTTGCGTAAATACCTGCGTGTAATGGCAATTTTTTCCAAGGGGTAGACGGACATCACGCTAACGACCGCCGACTACGTGTATAGGTGCAGTAAAAACATCTAAATAAATCCAGGTTTAATTTCTCTTTTCCCTCTGTCCCTCCGCCTGGGGAAAGATGGTAATTATGGCAGACTGAGAGGAGTAACCTTTTGATTTCATAAGAAGCGATGGATGCCTGTTTAATTCAGAAATGACCTAATCTCTGCTTTTCTCCTCCTTGCTCTCTTCCCACCCCCTCTCTCCCTCTCTCCCTGTCTTCTGTCACCCTCGTCTCTTTCCCCTCTCTCTCTCTAACCCTGTATTTCTCCTTCCTTCTCTCCTCCTACCCATCTCTCTCTCTCTCTCTCTCTCTCTCTCTCTTTCTCTCTCTCTCTCTCTAACCCTACTTTCCTATCCTCCCCTTCCTTTCTCTCTCACCCTCCCCTTCACTAAAAAAAATGTTTATTGTATCTCTTCATCTCTCTACAAAGTTTGCGCTTAAAGGGAGGTATGGCGGGGGTGATGGATCGGTCAGATGTCCGAAAACAATAAATGTCGCATTCCTTACGTTTCAACTTTGAAGCACGACGTGAAATATCATCCCGTGACCGCTGTACACAGAAAGAACAGAGAATAGTGGATGGGCAGTTGTGGTTAGGATCTAAGACGTGTGTGTATAGACAGCGCAATACCCACAGATTGTACTTCGGTCTAAATGGCGTCAACTGAAGGCATATTTAATTTTCTAGTGATTCAGCTAGATCATACTAAATGGGAACTCTAAATTTTTCTCCCACATGTTACATCCCCACCCATCACTGCTTAGTAGCCCTCTACTCAGTGGATTACCATTATACAGTATATTGCATTTTAATTAAGTAGCTTGTGCTAGACCTGATGCTGGACCTTAAACTGTAAGTACATTAATTTCTTTTTTTATTTGAAAAGTGGAAAATCACCCAGAGGTGCCTTTCAGACCGAAATCAAGTCAGGTCGCACTATGTCTGACCACACAGTTAACCCGCAGGACTGGACATCTTCATATTAGCCGACTAATCGCCAGTTTTCTGACCAATAAAACATAGAGCCCGAAAAAAGATTTTGAAATTCGTTCCGATCAGTGTGAAGGAGTACACAGGGCGTTCACTTACCTGCGCGAGAGGAGTTGTTTTATTAACGGAGCTCGTTTTAGGAGTTAACGTATTGGAGACACTTGAGTTAATATTTTTCTCCTACCAGTGAAAGGTTGAGAGTGCGTGTCAGTGCTTGAAGATATACACGATCGGCGCGTGCTAGGGCTAGTCTAAGGTATGCACGGTAGGTTCCTTGTAGAGAATCTTTTAAGAAAAGATAAGGTGAGATAAAGTCTGCATGTGTTATTTCATTCGCAGTTTAAAATAGACAATGTCAAATAAGATAAAACGCAGTCTTACTCATTGCCTGTAAAATGTATAACCGAGAGAAGCAAAAAATGGCACCGAGGCAACGTCGAGTGTCTCAGAAATATTTATATTTCAAAGACAGACAGGACATGTAGCGTTCATATAGTGAAAAATATAGCTTATATTTGACCTCAAACGGATCAAATTCAGCATTAATAATAGAGGATAGGTACATTTTTTATGCGCATGTGAAATATGAGACACAAAACACCGGGTATGTCAAAGCTTTTCATGCCCAGTGTAAATCAACGCGCAGGTATGCGTTAAAGAAACAAAGAAGACTACACTAAGTGCTATCATTTTCTGGAGACTGCAGACGCTGGATTAGAATCTAAACCGATTAAATAACCTCCAACAAAATCACCCCTTTTTTGACTACAGGGACAGCTAGCCTGGCCGTAATCAAAAATTAATTTCCATGACTATCAAAATGTCTTGCCAAGGATGATTAATATGGTTTTAACACGAGAACAATATGTCTCATTTTTTACCCCAGGCTCAGTATTGTTTTAGTGGTCGAGATATCAACATTAGAGGATTCAAAATGCGATGATCTATTGCTTGTCATATAATCATAATAATGATAATTTGTTTTAATACTATGCTCTACATTTGCCTCAGAGCTGTACAATACAGATATTTTATGATAAAAACACTGAAATTCTGCAATATTACCGACTACAATTACTAGATTTACACCAAAAATCAATCGAAAAACGGACTAAAGTGCGTAAAATACACAAATGTGTAGGTTCGACAACCCTGTGAGTGTGTTAGACTGGGTTCCCATGCCTAGATCGATCCATTTGGATCGGTCTAACTCCCTGGTCACGCCTACCGAATCAGCTAGGGTAAAGGTAATTACCCCCTAACAGCTTTACTAGGCGTGACAGACATTTAAGCCGGTTAAGTTGATCGCAATTTAGTGAAACTCCCCAGGGAGATAGATCGATCCAAATATCTGTGGGAATGGTCCCTTAATCCCCGCGCCTTCCAACCCTGAGTTTAGGAGTCCATTCGAAGCTAATATGCTCCTCCAACGTCAGTATGCCTCGTTAGATTCTGTTATCGGCACCAGTGGAACACTTCCAGTGATTTCTGAGGCTCAGGGTGGTTCTTTCTCGACTTGTTCTGTAAACCGGTGTGACAGGAATGATGTAGACCGCTAGGAACCGTAGTCCGTACCCCATTACTTAATACAGGTGACTTTATTCGAATATACTAACCCCAATACTCTAACCTGTACTAATAACATGGGACCCTGGACTTCATTCTTAGGACTACCATTTCTGAAACACACCGACCCTCAAAGAAAACTGTCACGTCAGACCATTTTGTACAACATAATGCGAATTAGAAAGATCGATTCGAGCAAAAGTTTTCATAAAGAAAAATAATTTGAGAGTGTTATAAGATTCTCTGATTGTCAGAAGTTAACGGGTAGTCGTCATTTTCACCAGCATGCTTTTTAGGTGCACCAGAGGTGCGAATGTCCAGTGACCTCAGAAATACAGGGTGCGAAAAGTTGGCTAATTTCATTATTTGCCTCGTTCCCCTGTGAACAAACGCCAGCAAAGACGCAATCTTATAGCATTGATTGCTATGTTTCCTTCCAATTTCATGCCAATTTAGATGTACGAGCATTTAATCATTATTTGTGTAACAGTCTGCGCATATCTCTGCAGTTTATCTAAATGTGTTGTTTTAGGTAGCTCTGATACCCATATTACACACCCTGGATAATACACATCGTAGTGGCTCTGTCGGTTCTCTGGCCTAATGTTTAGGTTTGGCAATGAGACCCACTTGGTTTCCGTGGTCCGAAGACCCATACCATGCGTTTCAACCATGTCTGTGTTACTGTTGTTCTTGAGATAAACATTTTATCTGTAAAGCAGGTGGTCTTTATTAACATTTTACTCTTATGAGATTTTGATCCCACTAAATGGCAATACTGAGAAACAAAACAATGAGTCAAATATCTCGAAACTCGCGGCGATTTCCAAAATATGGGCACTCTGAATACATAACAGTACCACCCGCACCCGCCTTTGATAATTATTTTTTTCGTGACAATGAGCAATGGTGTCCCTAGTTAGTATGTTAATACAGGATATTGGCGTGTTGCATGAACTGAATATTCAAATTTTCTTTTTCGGCTAGATTTATAATGATATTATAATGATAATTTTATTGTGCACAGAAACGTTTTACATTTAAAGGCTCTCTAAATACTACAAGTTAGATATTCGGTGTTATACAACATTTAAAGGAGATACAGGTAAACAAGCTTTTTAACATAACCTTATTTACAAATTTTGCTTTATCAGTCACATATCTTTATACAGTTAGGTGTAATAGGCGCATTCGCCAAAATACATACAACCATAGAACAGGGCAAATAAGTGTTTAAATAATTTTTGCGAATCATATTGGTAATCACAAATTTGTCCTACAATTTCCGTATCGGATCGGCAATGGCAGTGGCTGATTATAACACTGTTCTAGGTTGATTTAGATTGCCTAATAGTAACATGCTCAGAATTCTGTTCAAATGTAATATTAACAAAAAACCAAATGAAATATTAACAAAACACCACTCACGATACCATTACATGTATATAAGTTTCGGGGAAGTTAGTCCGTTTAGAAAATTGATAGGACTACTTTTTTCAACAGCATATTAGCAACGTTTCCAGAATTATATAGAAATCACCTGGGGTAGCAATAACAATATTGGCTGCGAGATAAACGGTTTGATATAAACAACACTGACATTTGAACTTCATCTTTCAGGGTAGCGGGGCAGGAAAATCATCGTGGGGCTTGAAACAGACAATCTGCTCAGCCAGGTCTGGATAACTTCTGAAACCAGAATCCAAGATTGATTGATTTTTGACACAGCGCAGCCTCAACTCTTATTTAACAGCGCAGATAATTTACAGGGAACTGCCCATTAGTATACTATCACGCGGGACTAATACGGGCAAATTTTCCTCAGCGTGCTCTTTCATCCAAGCGTTAAAGTGTGTGTTGGGCATCGAGTGTGAGTTACATGTGGCTTTCCATTTCGTAAACAATTTCTACAAACTACTACTGGGGAATTCAGACTGTTTACTCTCTCTCCCTCTCTCTATCTATCTCTCTCACTCTCTCTGACACACAAAACCAAGGGTTATTGCTGACACGTTGCAGTTCTGCGATTATTCAACGGCGTATATAATTGATAAGGACCAGGGCATTTCGTGGGCGAGCAACTCACCAGCACTGGGAATTATCTGCTCCACACTATCTCTCAACCAAGTGAAGTTTGTCGGTTAATCAATGTTGTCAATGACAAATATTACAGTGAAATGCCCATTGCCAAGCGAACCGAGAGTTTCTGAGAATTTTCACGCGATTCCACGGTGTTTGATTAGATTTTACAGAGACCTGACCACTGCTGTACGGTTTTTATATATTTGTGACAGTTGTGATTTACTTTGAGGAGTCCAGTGTTGCTTAATTTCCACATACCATCGAAGCATAAACACCATTCCAAGCGTATTTAACGGTACTAATACACGAGTTGCGTGTACGCAGTCATTTCCGTGGACCGCTTTTAATGCTGATTGGTTTTCGCATACAATTGGATGGTTTCCACAATTAACCAACGGTTGTAGTAAGACAAAGACAGTAGCCGCCTGTCCACTTTGGTGATTCATAACCGTTCGCGTCGCAGGGTATTATTCAATAGTGTCCTTGCAGTGGCCTGGGAACGGCGGGATGATTCTTCAGTTCTTTGGGAGCGGAGAGAAGGGAATGCTGTGACTAAATAAAAGATAACGTGCTCTGGATTTTGTTGCCAAATAAGGCTGTGAAGTGTCGGTGGGGACAGTGTGAATAACTGTCAGCTTCGACTTTGGAGTGCAATTGAATCTACTTTTTTGAGAGACGCTGGAAGTAACCAACGGGTTGGCCACACAACAAGCTCGGACTAAGCACAGTCGCAAAGAGATCAAAACAGCACAAAAAACGTGCTGTGCGGTTATTTCAAGGATATTCCATATCTAAAAAAGTGGGAGAGTCGTAATAGAAAGAAGACATAAAAAACAATGTGGGATGCCATAATCAAAATAACGGCCTTTTTAGTGACCTTTGCCCTTCGTAATGCCCGCGGGTATACCATTGGTATAACATCACAGGCTTCTTATGCCAAATACACTAAGTGGAACCCCTGCCCGGATGGGTCTTTGAAATTTGAATTCAAAACCCAAGAACCGGATGGCCTACTCGTTTATTTGGACGACGGCGGGAGTCTCGACTTCATTGAGGTGAAACTGGTCGATGGAGCGTTACAATTTCGATATAACATGGGCGAAGGCGTGGCCACAGAAATTAACCTGGGCGGAAACCTTAACGACGATGCCTGGCACTCGGTTCAAATAGAGAGACAAGATGGCGCCGTTCAGTTGGTGTTGGACGCTGAGAGAACATCAAAATCGGTTCCTAATGACAAGCCGCAATTTGGTGAATTGGAAGGAAACAGTTTTCTGTACATAGCTGGACTTCCGGTCCATTTTAAAAGTGACTTGAGGTCTCTCGCCCTCCCATCTGCAGCCTTCGAATCGCCCTTTGCAGGAAGCATTAGGAATTTGCTGTATTCAAATTGCTCCAAAGCGTTTGGGAGTCCAATACTTCTTGATTCCGTTGGCATTGAGAAGGACGTTTCTGACCCATGCTCCAGCAAAAACGTGTGTATGAACAATGGGACGTGTCTTGTCACGGATACTGGCGCCATCTGCGACTGTTCAGCGATCAATTTTGAGGGAGAGTTTTGCGAAAAAGGTGAGATTCTGTTGAAATTTTGTTACTGCTTTGCCCTTCCCCCCCCCCCCCCCCCCCCCCCCCACACACACACATATGCCAAATGCGTATTATCTCTTGTATTAAAACCCTTCTAGCTGCACTTAGTGCAATTTTATATCTTCGACTTTCCTTTTTTTTTACTTTCTTTCTCCTATTAAAAGAAAAATGTAATGGATAGCATACTTTGTACATGTACTTAGATATAAAGTATTTTCCCCAACATATGAAAACACTACAGAAAATCATCATTTCACTGTCGAATCCACGGTTTTGCTAAAGGGAAGGGGCCAGTAAAATATCTTTTTGCCTTGCTCATTTGGCAAGTAAACATTTGGCGAATATAATTTTAGAATAATATGTAAGGTACGGGGAATTCCAAGTTACCTGTTTATTTTTTTGTCTCTCGATACCTTTTTCTTTTGGGATGGAAAAAGGGGGTGACTCAGATTTTTGTTTGCGATGGGGGGGGGGGGGGGGGGGGNTATATCTAATGATAAGTGACACTGACTACTTTTAACCGATGTTATAAAAGTAGGTCGAACGTGCTGTCTCAAACATCGGCCTTATCAGGGCCGAAGGGTAAGGAAAATGTTTGTGAAGAGTGGGGGGGTGGGGGGGGGGGGGGGGGGGGGGGGGGGGGGGGGGGTGGTGGTGGGGGGGGGTGGGGGGGAGGGGGGCGGGGGGGGGGGGTTCGGAAGGGGGGGGGGCAGATAGCCCGCTCTCCATAGATTCTCCATTTCGCATTTGGACACAGGATTGGATATGACCCAAAAAGCAAACTCCCTAAGCTAAAACATCAAAGGAAATTGATGAGGGTAATCGCTGGTACAAAAAGATCTGCTTGGTTCGGCAAACTGCAATCAAGATGCACTTTGACAATCAATCTTGGTTCAAATAAGTGCAGAAAACGGAGTTTAATGTGAACAATATCCTTACCAGTACGTTCTCAGAGTTACTATTGATTTAGATCTAAAGTGCATTTGCAACAAATTGAAGCACGCAAATGAATGGCAATTCCAATATAAGTTGTGTGCGTTTTCAAGTAAGTCTGTCTTGGATTGTTCAACTTTTTTTTCCATTTTGACGTGCCAATTAATTCAACACAAGGGTTTTAGGAATAGATGCGCATGTAGTAGACTGCATTTTAAAAAGATGCCATTTATCAATGTCAATAAATTCCCAAAGGCATACTGTGCACGGACGGCCCTTACATAACAAAAAAGAAATGAGTAATATGTCAACAATTTCCTTTATCCCCGCTGAGAAAATTAATATACCTGGAATATTCAGTTTTGCTACATAAGGGAGTAGATTTCAGTGTGTATATTTAAGCAAGCACAGTAGTGCCATAATGAGCACAATTGGGGCTCATTCACAATGAAACTATCGTTCTCTGTAGATCGCAGATACATGTACTGTTAGTCTGTGTGTGCGTTGATAGAAAGAAAGATCGATAGATGGGTCCTTCAGGTTGAAAAGCACCTCCATTTAAGAAGTGGCCTGCCCATTCGATTATAATCACAATTATCACCAAAACATTCGTTGATAAATGCGAGTCGAGACTACTTGTGTCCATCAAGAATTACTGGAAACTCACTTTTATCTTCAGCATCTTAGTGATACTACATGTATTATTACGGCTTCTCTGCTGTTACGGCCAGTTTAGACAGAGAGGTGCGTGATGCAGAGAGAGAGAGACCCGAGTTCCTACTAAATTTGTGAGATTCTCGACTCGCCCTGGGTTTCATAGGTTATTGAAAAATCTCACTGTGCAGAAGTTTACTGGTGAGCTGCTCTCCGAAACTCGTTTTTTTTTCTTTTTTTTTGTCTCAACCCAGCGATGGTCATGACGACTACCGTTTGCTTGCAAGATCCCCTCAGAAACAATTTGCTCCTTTGCCATGATTCAGATATATGAAGCTCTGGATGTGAAGGTAATACACCAGGCGTATTGATCGAATGCTTACAAAGCGTCAAATTGACTGAAAACAAATACGTTTTGTCATTAAGGAAGGGATGAGGTAATCAAATGAGCGTCTTGTGTTCGTCAAAATTAGCGCAAGGGATAATTGCCGTCTGAGCAAGAACCCATTTTTACGAGAAGATTTTACAGAAGAGTGCAGTCCACTGTATGAAATATAAGCGGCAAAGTAGTTCTGACACTAGCAGTCGTACCTGATAAATAAAGGCTTTATGTATATTTTTCCCTCAATAAATGGGCGTGTACTTTTAAATGGAAAACGAGTGGATATACATGATGATTTGTTAACAATGGCAAATATATTTGAAGTTGCAAAATACCATTATAATTGTTATCATGCTCATTAATAATAACCAATAACCTAAAATTAATACAATTATGATTATCATTATTATTCAATATTAGCGGACTATGTTCTTTATCGTTTTTTGAAGCCCCACCATTGCTGCATTTTGCGTATCTAATTATAAGAGTATAATATGTAAATCCAGCATATCGATATTACTTTTCAATCTTCGTCATTTGTCATTTCAGCTTCACTGCAGTCCTTCACTGTGGTTTTTACCACTCCTATGCCATCCTCATCTACATCCAAGCCAGTGACAGAGGCTCGCGAACTCGTTGACGCAACGACGCCAGTTGGGGGGTCGGGATCCACAAACGGCGCCAACTCTACAATAGGTCAGTCTACCCTTAAGTGTTGTAACCATGGCAACCGAAAGTGATACAAAGTATCGATTATGTTGGTTCGGGGCTATAATGAACAAATACACAAATTTTTAATCAAAATCTGAAAGGGTCATGTGCCATTCTATTCTGAATATTACAGAGAGTGGTATTTTCCTCTTGTGAGACTTTGCATAGGCTTGTCCGACTGGGTTGGGAGGGGATCCTTTATCCAAACTTTAAAAAGGAAAAGGCCAATATAAGACATTATACTACTGCCAGTACTTCTACCACTACTGCTGCTACTACTACTATATCTGCTGCTCCTACTACATGTACTACTGCTATTGCTGCCACTACTGCTACTGCTGCTACCTACCTACTTCTACTACTACTACTACTATACGGTAGGGCCTACTATTACTTTAGTATTATTAGGGAGGGAGTTAAAAAAAGGCCCTCCCGGTTTGTGATTCCCCTCCTTGAACACCGAGAGTTTCTTGTTTTCAGTGCTGTTAAGCTAAAGCCCGTAGAAATCATTTTATTTTTAAGATATGAGTTGAAAACAGCACAAACACATTTCATAGTAAAAACGAGAATCCGTACATGCATTCGTCCAGATATAATATAGTTATCTTTATATGAAAGCTTTGGCTTGTGATTATGCCGTTAAACCCACTCATGTCGTAGCCATTTTCTATTGATCTCAGCGCCTTTTATCTGTTTATTGCAACACAAAGCATGTATCATAATGCTTCAAACGGATTAACTTGCAATAATGTCATGTTGCGCGAGACTGAAGAGCACTTTACAGGCGGGAATATATTACACGAGATCTATACGAATGCAATTTTGTCGCCTTACCTATTGATTAAGTTTTAATTAAAGCTGGTTACCCAATGATTTTTCAGTTCGACTTATGTTGAAAACGCATTACTGAAAGAATAGTTTTATATTATCGAAAAACTGTGTTTTGCTTTGAAGATCTTTTCAAGAAGGTTACTACGTAGGGATATAGATTTGCAATGCATTTTTTTTTTTTTGCCTTGAAGTGCCTTGCAGCATCCCTGTCGGGGAGAAAAGGAGAATGCTCCAAGTAGTACATTCTCCTCCCAAAACTCTCAAGAAATATTCATCAGTGATCATCCTTCACACACACACTCACGCACGCACTCACGCGCATACGCACACACGCACAGTTTTACGTCGCACAGAACCTGTCGCGAAATCGAATTTCGGTTCTGCTTGGCTGAGCCGGGGGCAAAAAAAAAAAATAAAAAGACCAGTGTAGATTTTTTTGCGCACCAACTTCACAATATTTTTCTTTTCTTCCAGGAAATATCCTCTACTGCATTCTGCTAGCTTCCATTACGTGGAAACTAGAAAGTGGCGACCTCCTTTGAGAAGACGGAAGACTATGGCCTGATAAGCTGTGCAGCACTGATAGCTATTTAAAGTGGTCCAGTAACTTAACTGTGGGTTACACTGACAGACTGAAAAAATAAACTAAAAAGAATTTTTTGAAAAAACTAATAGATATAAAGAATAAGGTAAAGAGGAAAGGGGATTATAAAGAAAGATAAATCCCACCGTAGGTCTGAATTGTAAAGATATCAGTATTACGCATAAATATAGTGGCACCTTGTATGAAAAAGACTGATAATCTCTGTGTAAAATTCTTTTACGTTGTTGTCGTTGAAGTTAGTAGCACAAGTACTATGTCCCTGTGTATGTTTAGGGGGGGGGGATTTTTTCTCAGTTTTCGGCCTTTCAACTTAAGTGGTAGCTTGAATAAAAAGTCTATAACGTCATCAATCTGGTGCGTGTAGCGATGCATTAGCACTTCAAATGCATATTATATACTACAATGTAAAACAGCTAACATGAAAGGCCGAAAACTGAGACAAGGCGGGCTTGTGGTGCTTCGAAAATTGTCTTAAAATTTTTACCAAAGTATCTTTTAACAAGGTGAGTAAAGTGTCATTAAGGCAAAATACTACCACTTTATGCATATTTGTCAGTGGGCCTATTTGCGTCAAAAAATAACGACCCTGATACCTGGGAAAATAGGATGAAAACGGGGAACACATAGTTCGTGAATTAAATAATTAAATGCATTTTTATCACCCGTTCTAGTGTTTACAGCCAAATTTCTTCCCCAAAGAACGTATTGCCACTTTAATTCTGTCATTGCTGTTGTTTACAACTTCCTGGTCGGCCTTAGGCTACCCCCCCCCCCCACCCACCCCCAATAATAAATCCTTGAATCTCTGGACTATGTATAAGAGTCTCTATTAGTATACTTCTGTATCAGAAGTAATCTTTTACAGTCTTATGTTCCGGGTTCCTGCTACCCTCTGGTATCAGGGCCCAACAAAAATACTACATAAAATCACACTGTGGTGCGCTTTCGACAATTTTGTACCAGACAACTAGCGCACCCTGTGGTCAGGCGGTAGGTTCACGTTATATACACAGTTCTTGATGCTAACATATGGCGGCAGGCTGTAACGTGTCTCCTGTTTCACGATATTTGAGCATGTACAATACTAGTATATCAGTTTGAAAACATTTTATTGAGTTTTTTTTACAATTCTTGATTGTTTCTACATGGAGCAACCAGATTACAGAGAACAGGTTATTACACGCATATGAATTGAATATGGCTTATAAGTATGACTTTATAATGTTAAAATATACGTACAATAAGAGTAACGTCAGTAGTACAGTACATGCAATATGTAAGTTTCCATGTACATAGCGACGGTAGACAAATACATTTAGGGTGCACAGCAGAAAAATAGGAATACTTTACATAGCATTTCATTTTGCGCAGTTGAGGAACACTTCCCTTTTTTTTTCAGAAGTTTTTATTTACTGTCTATTATCATGAATAAATGGTTATTAATAGTCAATATTAGTCCAGAATATTTGGGATTATGATAATTATTTGCAAAATTATGCATCGCCATAAATCTTACTCTTCTAATTAAAAGCCAGTTAAAAAAATCCAGCAGATAAAATATAAGTGAACACCACAAAAAATATATTATATATATAAATAAATTCATCCATTCACTATCTATCATGACCTATCATGATGAATAAACAAGAAGTACCGAAGGCGTAAGTACTGGAATTGTCATTTGCAAAACATACATCCTCAAAGCCATTTAAAAAGTCTGACTTACAATGAACATCAGCGAAGAGATACAGTTACATACACTGGTACAATGTACATGCGAGGCCCACACTCACGGAGTGTTATTCCGGGAAACTTTTAAGGCCAAAAACATGTCATATTACAGAGTTACGTCATAGAAACACGTTTTAATCTTTATTCTTGAACAGGGCTGAAACTATGACCCCAACTGCAAAACCGGCTGCCCAAATTTTCACTATCGTCTCTCTCGCAAAGCCAAGAACTCCTGCCGACTGAAGTTTAGCTATAATATCTCCCGCCGGCACACCCCCGCCATATTTAATTGCAGTCTTGCTCATCCATTCGGCGGCCCAGGAACCTATACGTATACCATCATGGGTAAACCCAAAGGAATCGAGACCGCACACACATAAAGCAAGGACCACGGCCCCGCCGACTACGCCTCCTATTATATACCTCCGGTAGGCCCGTGCGCCTGCAAATGTTGAAATGGAGAGTTATTCAATGGTCTGAAACCTCTTAAACACTCACAAATGAAACAGAATGCATCACGTTTACAGTTTCAAGTTTTCAGATTCCATGCTGTGCAATGAACTTGAAGTACAGTGGCGATGCTCTATTCGGACTTAGGTGTCTTTCGTTGAAATGCGAATATTTCTCTTTGTATGTATGTCAAATAATGCATTATCACCGTCTCAATATTGGTGGATTTTATTTACTTCACCTTTAATTAATTTTTACCGTTATCTGGTTCCGCGCTTTTCTCTGACACGCCACTGGCATTGTCCTTTGCAATCTCATCACTATCCCTGTACAACAGTGCCTGCAGTATGTTAACGCCGCCGGTTAACACCGAGTGTAAGGGAGCGACTGAAGCTAAAAATAAACATCAACTGCATGGTGTTCTGTTTCCACGTTCAGTCGGCAACACATTTATATATGCAAATAATAACAATAAAGACTACAGTGTATGTTCAAAGAATAAGAGACTAGGAAGGATTAAATTGCACGAGATTTCTGAGGGGACTTTTTTTCTATTCTTCTAGACTCGATCCTGCTAACTGTACTCAGTATTTCATTAAACTGGTCTAAAATACATTTTTACCGCTATCAGGCTTCGTTTCTTTCTCCAGCACGCCAGCAGGACTACTTCTGGCATATCCAATCGCACCGTAAGCCCTGCTCATCAGTGTCTGCGGTGTAGATCCTGGACCAACTTGACTTACGTGCTGATAGGTTTCTGGTCCTTTCTTACTGCCGGTAAACCACGAGGACGGGTGAAAGTATGGGGTAATGGCAATGGCCCCTACCCCAATGCCGGCCACGCCTCCTCTCACATAGGCCCGTGATCTTCGTGCGCCTGCAAAATCTGAAATTAAGGGTCATTTAGTGGTCTGGAATTTATCAGACACTCATTAATGAAGGCAAGGTCTTATAAACAGTGTTGCCGATATGTCAGCGATATGCAAAAAAAAAAATAAAAATAATAATAATAATAAAAAAATAAAATAAAATAAAATAGAAATAAAATAGAAATAAAAAATAAATAAATAAATAAAGGCATTAATAAAAAAGGGAAAATGACTTGCTTTATACGCTTACCAATTGCCCAATTCAATAAAATGTTAAACAATTCACCTTAAGGTGATATGTTTTCGTAAACGATATATTTTTTTCGAACAAGTAAATGAATGAATAAATAAATTCAAAGAGGTAATTATTTTTCCCGCTGTTTTTATGTACAGACACAGATGTGTCTGTACATATAGCCATCATCTGCGTCTGTCGTCGCCGTCGTCGCCGTCGTCGCCGTGCACTTTTACCGATAACACGATAAGTGGAAAACCATTTTACCTTTTGACTTGAAACTTGCAGAACTGATGAATATTCATAATACGCAGGTCAAGTTCGAAAATCAGCATGATCGGGTCACTTTTAGGGAATTTATGCTGTTTTTTCACTTTTTTCAGCATATATGCAGCACCGATAACACGATAAGTGGAAAACCATTTTACCTTTTGCCTTGAAACTTACAGAACTGATGAATATTCATAATACGCAGGTCAAGTTCGAAAATCAGCATGATTGGGCCATTTTTAGGGAATTTATGCTGTTTTTTCACTATTTTCAATATAAATGCAACACTGATAACACAATATAAGAAAAACGGATTGGCCAATTGTAATTATACTCACAGGAGTGGTCAATCTTACTAAAACGCAGGTTGAGTTCGAAAATCAGCATAATCGGGCCATTATTTTAGAAGTTATACTGTTTTTCACATTTCCTCAGATTCAATTATTAGGCATGTTAACAGTCTCATTATTTAACTAATAAGATGCCTAAAAGTGTTTGTTTGATATTTCCTGCATCTTTACAACATTGTTAGTTGATTATGTAAAAAACATGGTAAACTTGTTATCATGTATTGTGTAATAAAGTGTCAAAAATGGAAATAAACTCATATCATTGCAGTTTGTCAGATTCAATCATCCACTATGTTCAGAATCTCAGAATGGAGGAAATTGGACATTTAACACTGTTCTATTGATACTTTTCCCATCTCATCAATTTTCTTAGTTGGTCATATAAAATGGCAGTAAAATGTTTATTTTGTTTTATGTTAAAAAAGTGTTAAAAATGGAAATAAACCCATTTCAGAACAGTGCTGTCTTGTTTACATTTTGGCATTTTCAAGGCGTGACTTTGAAGTTCCATGGGCCTGAAGACCTTTGCTAGTCACATTTTCTGAATATCTGTGAAACAAATATTTTATAATTAAAAATTGATGGTCATTAAGCTGTTAAACATTATGTAATATTGCATCAAAATTTGAAGAAACCCCTATTTTGGGCACTGCTTCCATGATGACCATTTAAGGAAAATCATGTCACTTACTGTTCTCAAACTTACAGGAAAGAAACATGGGACTAAAATACAGCTTCAGTAGGCAATGCAGTCTGTTTGGTATTTTTATTTATTTATTTATTTTTTTTGGCAGTTAAACAGTTTTTTGTGAAAATTTAATTTTTCACATATTGGCATTTTCAAGGTGTGACTTTAAAGTTCCATGATCTTGAAGACTTTTGCTTGTCACATTTTCTGAATGTCCATGTTACTAATATTTTATTAATAACATTTGATTGTCATTATGCTGTTAAACATTATGTAATGTTGCATCAAAATTTGAAGAAACCCCTATTTTGGGCACTGCTCCTATGATGACCATTTAAGGGAAATCATGTCACTTACTGTTCTCAAACTTACAGGAAAGAAACATGGGTCTAACATACAGCTTCAATAGGCAACGCAGTCTGTTTGGTAAATTTTTCTGGCAATTTAATAGTTTTTTGTGAAAATTTAATTTTTCACTTATTTGCATCTTTATTTTCTGTTCTTTGTCTGTACATTTGACAGCTTTGCTGTCTTGTTTATACTAACTATATACATATATTCACAATCGACCTGGACTAGGGTGAACAACTGTGTACTAGTACATGTATTTTTTCCGTAAAGCATAGGCCTACCATCCGTAAAGCATAGGCCTACCAGATGATGCTGTATATACCTGTATTCGTGGACAGGCCCAGGGGCGGAACCAGAATGTTTTGAAGGAGGGGTGGGGGTGGGGGTTTAGGACTGACAGGCCTCTGATGCGAAGGGACCTTCGTCCCCTTTTCAAGAGCCCCCCCCCCCCCCCAAAAAAAAAAAATATTATTATTTAAAAAATATATATAATAAGAAACACAGGAATTTAAGAGGACAAAAGGTGCACTTTGGCACGGTCTAGAACAACGATCCAGCTCAAAATCCCAATTTCAAGAAGGGAATATTGATTTTTTTTTCAGAAACCAAAGAGGTAGGGGATCAGGACCCCCCTTACAACCCTCTCTAAATCAGTGGTTTAATCTCATCAAATTTCTCTTTAATTTTTATTAAATGATAAAATTGCTGGATCTTTTTAGAGGGCGTCCTCTATGTTCTTTCCTCGGCAGTTCTGCAGTGTAGGCCACTGCAGCACATGGTCGATAAAAAACTCGTCTAAATTTCTCCACCTATTGCGAGGCATCGATCGTTTAATTTTTTTCAATGTGAAGGTCTGTTATGTAGGCTACTATTAATGTCGTTGTTTTGTGTTTTTGTTTCTACGATACATATATACATAATGCAATTTGCGCGCGTGTGCGTGTGAATTTGTGTCAGAAAAAGGAGACAGACAGAGAGAGAGAGAGAGAGAGAGAGAGTTCCTGCCCCTGCTCTTTGTTTACTTATATGCCGCACCCGCTGTAGTTGTTTGTGACTTGTATACAAAGGCATACCTGAACTGCCGTCCCTGAACTGTGTTGTCAATACCCTAAACAAAGGAAACGGTCTAATTTTCATCTTTTAGCCTATGCAGCGTACGCAATGTATGCCCACTGGTGCAAATCGTAACTCCTGGAAAAGCTTGCCCGATCCCCGTTATCAAAAGTAGGATGAATATCGCTTCACCCTATTTACGAGTCACCGAAGCGTCCTGACTGCTTGACAACAAGATTAAACCTGTCTCGTTCTCGTTTATGGAGAGATAAAAAAAAAAAAAAAAGAACAAAACAATATTAGTTCGGACATGCGCACTGGGATTCTTTATTGATACACCTTCACAAATAAGGTACAATCAAAGACAGTACAACTAATTAACTATAACAGAGTACAAACAAGTAAATGAATAAATATACATGATTTTAACGTTTACATAAAGGCGATATAGATAAATACGTGTTAAAAAATAATAATAATGAAAAAAAAATTGGATATCGCAGCAGAAAAGGAATGTTTACCGACCTTTCCTGATCTCGACCTTTACAAAGCACTGGGTGAAATTCAGTAAAATTGTTTCCCAGATAGCAAAGAGTGGTCGCGCCAACGTCGGCCCGACGACTTTGCCTCCGTCGGGCCAACGTTGGCAGACGACGTCGGTTCGAAGTCGGCGTGTCCGGCGGCCCGCCGTCGGCCCACCGGTGGTCTGCCACCCTTTTGCCAACGTCGCACCGACGCTGGGCCGACGTCATTATGGATAAACGGCGGTCAGCCGCTGTCATGCCGACAATTTGCCAACTTCGCGCCAACGTCGGGCCAACGTCGTTATGAGCTATTACTATCGGCGGTTAGCCGCTGTTATGCCGACCTTTTGCCGACGTNGCTCATTGCTATCTGGGTTTCGGTTTTGAAATGATCTATTTAATTAATATAAACCTAAATGCTATATATATTAATCATTCACCGACCAGTAGGTTTACGAGGATTAGAATAAATTAATTTGAATACATACAGATCGATGTTGGAAAAAGAAAAACTAATTATAATTAATAACAAGAACAATGTATTATCCAAATCAGCCGTCAGAGAGCAGTATCGGCGGCCAGTGCTTCATCTACTTTGAAACTCAGCTTGGGTGAAAAAAATAATAACATAAATATCAAAATATCGTAGTTAACTTCCTTTGAGACAAATCTAGACAAAAGATCGACTGCATAACAAACGTTGTAATTTGTACAGCCAGATTTAGTGCATTTTCCTATCGGCCAGTGTATTCCCGTCAGGTGGCGCTAGAACTGCTGCAAGGAACATGGCGGCGCCCATAGAGACAAAATCAATTTTATGAGGTAGGGGTTGCCTTGACTGTTTTCCATTCAAACCAGTACTCTGTTAATTTCAAGCCAAGTTATATGATGGGCCTGATGTTATTTTTTTTCACACTCACGTGAATATTGTTATGAAGACACTGCTAAGGATTATTTTCATTGAGAGGAAATTCAGCGCAGCGGGACGTACAAGTTCGCCACGTAGCTAGGAGAGTGTGATATCAGTGTATTGTGCATTTTGACAAAGAATGGACGCGTTGTTTATCTTTCCTTACCAGAGTCATTCAGGTTGATGCCAATTCTGCAAATGGTGCTTTAGTTTTTATTTGCTTTTGTGTGTGAAGCGATTATATACATAATTACTGGTAATTTACTTTAATATATAACTGTAACAAATAATTCATGTACCTGTTATTCAATAGTTACGTTTACAGTATATCTTGGTATATTAGTATATTAGTATTTACTAACTTACATGCTGGCATATTGTGAAGAGTAATTCAAGAGTTGCATTTATTTTGATAGTATATCTTGATGTTAACTTACATACTGGTATATTGTGAAGAAGAAATTTGTAAACAAAATTGATTTTGAACTGTAAATATTATGATATTTTCATCTACTTTGCAGGTAGCTGAAGGTCTCTGTAATTGTGACAAAAGAAAAGAGGAAAGAAAATAATGATATCAAGAAGTCAATTGCCATACAGAAAAGGTCATCTTTTTATTGAATCACTGAAAGAAGAAACTCATGTTTTTGATGGGGTACATCTTTAGTGGCAAGCAATCATTAAGAGAGGTTTAGAGAAATGCAGTAAACTTGTGATGGGACTTGGATATTTGTGATGATACATCTTATTTGTGCAAATGTGACGTACCTGCCACTGTTTTAAAGATTTTTAGGGTGATCAAAAAACCTGTGATACACAAAAAGTGCAAGTAAAGTCTAATTTCCATTCTTTACATTTGGAAATACATGTACTGTATATCACTACTGGTAACATATTTACCTCTATACACCATTTTTTGTTAACATTTTACGGGTAAAAGATATTCATTTTGAACAAAAATTTTTAAGTTCTCAATATTTTGCCACAAAATTATGCACTTTTTCCACTGACCACTATGTGTAGAAGAAAAATGCCAAGGGACATACTCAAACTATCGGGGGCATTTCTACTGGGATTCCTCACCAGTTATTTAATTAACTCTACAGTCCCTTGCCCTGGTGGGGGAGATCTCGCTGACCTTGAATCCAAGCAAGAACCTGAGATAAAACTGTGTCAAAATGAACGAAACAGTGTGCAATTACGCGAGGCCTACACGCCTTCCACTCTTTTTGATGTAATACGATACGAATACTTCACTGATCGCCATATATATGGAGAGTTTGACAGTGACCCAAGAATCGGTTTTCTAGGTCACCACAAGGGGGACTTGACCCACATTCTAGAGCAACTGTCATCATTGTATCATGGAGCTAAGGGATATGATTGGTTCCTGAAAAAGATAATCGATGGTTATCGACGCTTTGATCCAAATCGAGGAGAAGAGTATGTCTTAAATGTTGAACTGAGGAATACGCATGATCAGTCCAAAAAGGACGTACAGAGATTTGAGGTGGTTAAACCATTCAGTACGGCTCACTTACTTAACATAAAACCATACCAGAGCTCTGAGACAGTTCACTTTATCCTTCCCATTTCAAAAGTGACAAATCGTCTGAGAACTTTTCTGAAATCTTTCGAGGAAACTTTTTTAAAGCCCAAAGAGGAGGTTCATCTGCTTCTTGTTGTCATGGAGTTCAACTTTCAGGCAAAGGAGGGGGACGGAGTGATTGTACGCAACCTGGTGAAGGATTTGAGAATCCGGTATCCTCAACACAAAGTCACCATGTTGCAGACCAAGCGGCCATTTTCTCGTGCCTTAGGTAATAAGTCATAATAATAATAACAGTACAAAAGTTGGTTTAAAAAAGTGAATAATTTTTGAGAGCCTTAGCCCTTTTTACATCGGGTAGTATACATAACTGAACTGGTTCACTTTGAGATGCTAGCCAATGAGTTGGTAATTATCCAAGTGAGTTATCAAAATGAAATTAAAAACCCTAACGAAAAAGCCCTATAGGATCCTATAGGAAATTGGGCCAATTTCTTATAGAATCCTAAAGGATCCAATAGGACTTTTTCATAAGGGAAGGGACACTAGTATTTATGTTCGATTATTTTTTATGATTTTCAGACAAGTTTTAAAATTTTGATTATTTTCTGATGTACACATAGAGACATTTTCAGTTATTTTCCTTTCTTGGATAGGTATCGACCTTGGAACAAAGCAACTCCCAGAAGAGGCTCTCATGTTCTTCTGCGATGTTGATGTGACACTGAAGCGGGACTTCCTTGACCGTTGCCGTAGCACTGCCGTACATGGCCGCCAAGTTTACTACCCGATCGTGTTCTCCCAGTATGATCCAGAGCTTGCCAAAGGATATTCTCCCGTCACCAAGGTCAAGGATTTGCTGGATATCAATAAATATACAGGTTTGTGTATATGTTTGTGTCTGGATATGAATGTGAATTTATTTGTGTGTGTGTGTGTGTGTGTGTGCTTTGAAGTGTACTTCATACTATAGGCAATTGTGGACCAATTTGACAATGGCTGTTATAAAATTGTTATCAACCTAAAACAGGTTCTATTTAAAAAAGGGTTCGTTGTGCTTAAGACATCATTTGAATAAATATTTTTAAATGCATGAAATTATTACCTGCATAATTGGTGATTGCTAATAGTAAATACCAATTTCTCTTGGATGTGATATGATTTGGGAGTGTTTAAAATAAGCTAACATATAAATTTGTGAATGGATTTAGAAATTTGTCTAGTTGACAACATTGCTTCACCCTCTCAGAGACTTGGGCTGGTCTACTGAGAAAACATACTGTTCTGGATGACTAACATACATAATTTTATTTATTTAGGAATGTTGCTAACTTCACATTTGATTGACAGAAGTAGAGTAGGAGGAGTGGACCTGTCAGTCAAAACTTCACATTTGATTGACAGATATAGAATAGGAGGAGTGGCCCTATCAGTCAAAATTTCACGTGATTGACAGAAGTAGAGTAAGAGGGGTGGACTTGTCAGTCAAAACTTCACTGTATATTTCAGGGCACTGGATAACTTATGGTTTTGGAATGGTGTGTCTCCATCAAGCTGACTACCGCAGAGTGGGCGGGTTTGACCTGTCAATCACTGGTTGGGGCGGGGAAGATGTTGATTTGTATTTGAAACATGTAAAAAGTGATCTGAAGGTAGGTGCTTGTGAATTATGTTAAAGAAAAAAGTGTTTTGTCTGTTTTAATTAGTTCATTTAAGTGTTAGTTATAGGTACAAGCCACAAACCTTTTTGTGAAAAACAGGAGGTATTTTCTGAGGTGTAGCTGGTACAATAATCTCCTTTATTTTAAATGAAGCTCTGTGATACTGAAGTTCTGTATCTGATTTGAAACATGATTCTTGCAGAAAACAATAGGCTCTTTTCACTTTCCAAAACATTCATGCAATTCATGACAGAATGGAGCAAGGCCTGAAATGATATTCTGCTCAGATCAAGGTTTCAAATGTTGATGTTGAATCTGAGAATGTGAAACTTGAGTGATTTAATAAAATGAACTTGTGATAATGTAAGAAACCCACCTAAACAATTTCAATTTGATGTGTGATCATGCATTTTGAATAGTCTCAATCTCTAGGTTTTGATTTGATGTTGAACTTGTAACCTTTCTTTGGCTGTAGGTTTCCATGAATATATATAATACTTGACTCCATACAGATGATTATAAATAAATTTAGAATAAAAAGTTATTCTGATTGTGAATTTTGAAAATTTGTTTTCACAGGTCTTCCGTGCTATGGATCCATCCCTAATCCACGTTTATCACAGCAGGTCATGTGACCCAAATCTGACCAAGGAGCAACTGAGGATGTGTATTGATTCCATGGCCGAAGGATATGGCTCCAAGACGCAACTTGCCAAAATGGTTCTTCGGAACAAAATGATGCCTCAGAATGACGAATAAGTGGGTTTTGGGTTTGACATATTAAGCAGCTCTTATTTCAGTCCCAATAACTGAGATAACATTTGTATGCTAGAGGAAGATGTAAGTCTTCAATTTAAATGTGCTAAATGTCTAATTATTTTCTACACAAAATATTCATTATATATAGTTATTATTAAGTTCCTGTTAGCAGAGGATGTATGTGTACTTTTTTTAGTCATAGTTAAAACTGGAAGTTCGGAGTCCAGCAAAGAATTTTACCAGCTGCGTTATGCATTTAAGATGACAATGATGATTTCTTTAAACAAGAACTAAATCTCAGAGGTATTACTACAGTCCAATATTTCAGAGTCTAGCAAGGCACCATCAGAGAATGCAGCTATAGGGGTTGTAATAGTTACTGTAACAACCCTTCTTTTTAGCACTTGTTTTATGAATCTATAATTAATGCAGTTTCAGAGTTTGGAGGCAGTTTATTCTAATGCTCAAAGTGCCAATGAATTACTCTTTGCTTAAGTTACCAGTGTTTTCCATCGTTGTCTTCCAGCTTTTTTCTAATAGGATAATATACAACAGGGGAGATTTTAGGCCAGTACATCCATACTTCTTGTAGATAACATTAGTTGAAAATGGGGAGGGAGGAGTGGGAAGGTGTGGCACATACTCTCCAACCCTCTTTTATCCTCTGCTCTCCCCTGCCCTCCCAAAATAAATAAATAAATAAATAGTAGAAAAAAATAAAAACAGTGTAGCAAGCAAAATGAGACTTAAATTCATCCCTGTGCATTACGTGTTATAGTAAAATTGTCTTTATGAAATATTCATATTTTCAAGGCTTCACGAAACCCGGGTTTGGCCAAAGAACACGTAAAAGCTACAGCTGTAGATATAGTGGTCAGTCTGTAGACTATTTGTCAGCATGTAGTTTATATTTAAGCAATATCTTTTGTTAAAGCATCGCAGTATGTATTTACTTTGTAACAAAGATTCAATAAGTGAACAGTCCAGTCCTAAGTTAGGGCAATATATAACTTATACCCGGGTCTTAGGCAATGTTCATATTAATCTCAGCTAATACTAGTTTATGGGTAAAATTTAAAATGCTTCCCACAAGTTTTGTTTTAGATGAGCTTTATAAATCTAGTCACTAGGTGCCAAATAATGGAGTCTACACCTTTAATAAATAATATTATCAGACGATCAGGGTATTAAAAATTTGTTTTTTTTTCTTTTTTTTACTTTACACATTTACTCAATGCGACTAGGATCCAACAAATCCTAGATTGTGATAAGAAACGAGGCTAAAAATATTGCATTATTTTATATCTTGTGCAGTAGACAATTATTATTATTACAATCAACAGAGTCACATAGATGTTGCCTAAAAATTAAAATACATACATCTACTTTTGTGATATTATTTTCTGTCAAAATTGTCAGAAATGTGATTCCTTGTAATTTATTTGTGAAGTCATTTTGCACAAAATATACAAAAGTGCCCTCCAGCGTTTAGATTAAGTGTATTTGTTTGTGTGTTTGTTTGTTTACTCACACACTATTTCTAAATATATTCATTGTCAAGGGCTTGTTTAGAAAGTACTGTGTGATAAACTGCAAACTGTGGAATAAGTATTTGCAGTTGTTCAGCAATCAGAGTTCTACACAAAAAGAAGGCAATCAGATGTTTATCTTTGCTTTAATAATTATTTATACATATTTGTGATACGCAAAAGCTGTAGGCCAAAGATTTATATCAGAATATCATGGCATACTAATAAGAAAATTAAATAGTGCTCACATTTTTTTCAGTGTCAGCTGCTTCATACTATAAAAGAAATTGTCAAAATGCTTGTTTAAGTAACAAAGTTAAGAGGAGTGATTGAAAAAAAATTGAGCCCGACCAAGAAAGAATTTGGAGTGGTTTTCCATCTTTTTTCTCCTGAAAAAAAGCAACATTTCTCTCCACTCCACCCCACTAATTATTTCAGTGACTTGCTATATCGGCAACCATGCACACAGTGAGTCCAAACTTCACACGAGCAAGAAAATTTTGTATTTTTCAAAGACAAAAGATGGTAGACTACTCCTTTAACTTTTAGGGATCAGTTATAAACTTTTCAAACACCCCTTGAACATGACATCTCATATCCTACCTCTGAGTCCGTAAAACTAGACTTTTTTTCTTTTATGTTTGCCACTGTTGGGCCAGGTTTAGCGACTGTAAATCCTCATAAGTTGCCCACTTTTTTCAGGAATTGACCTTAATAATTTGAAATTTCAAGTCTCTGCTGAGACTTGGTTTTCACTCAGGTAGTTTTTTGCAGCAGGTGCCTAGGTTTTAATTTAGAAAAGGGAAGAATAGAAGGATTGTAAGTGCCAAAATGATCCACAAGCATCGTAATATCAGCTGAAAAACAAACAAGTAATTGCTTAGTACAGTTGATGTTTAGTCCTGCAGCAAGATGAATTTTCAAAACTCTTGCACTTAGTATGTGTAATGGCTATTTGGTGAAGAAATAAAAAGTGCAGTGTAAAAAAAAAGTGTTATCAATTTTTTTTAGTTTATAAAGTCACAGGCACAGAATTTAAATTATTCCTTTCTTAACCAGTATTTTTCATTCTGAAATTTGATCAGAATTTTGTAACCCTTTCTATCTATCTATCTATCTATCTATCTATCTGTCCCATAGTCTGATGACTGTAGGGGCACAACAGATGATCTGGCAACCAATGCTCTCCATCCATCTTGATCATCGTAATCCTTTAGGCTTTAGCTATTGCAGTGTAGTGAATAGTGTGCACCGTTAAAAAATCGCCACCTAAGTTCACCAAAAAATTATCCTTCGCAGTTCACAATTTCTTGCCTATGATCCCATCAAAACACTACTTTAAATAACATTAATACAGAGGTCACCATGGTAATTTATTTAAACAGCATTAAGTTTACTTAATGGGTAATTTATTAGATGCTCATTGTAAGCCGGATCATCTTATCAAGTCAAATGCCTAAATAAAAGTTTCAGAAAATAATGAAATACTGACACAACATCAAGAAAAATATAATAATTAGGCACTCAGTACACAGATAGCACATCTTACTTGTATGAATAAAAATCAAATACACAAAATCATACTTTAAATTTGCCCTTACAAATTGTCAGTACAAAAAATAGAGTACTTGAATTTGATGCACCATCACTTGAATTTTCAGGATATTATAGAAAGGCCCAATTTTATTTCTGTTGTATTAAAGCTGCATAAAAGGCTTCAAAATTTGGTAGAATAGTGCATGAATTGTGCATACTTCATTTGATATGTGAAATAAAAAATATGATTGAGATATTTTTAGCCCAACATTTCAGCTTTAAAGCTAGTCAAAAAGCACACCTGAGGTTAGGGGTTGGAGAGTGGGGGTGGCCAGAGTTCTTTCTTTATTTCATCCTTCATGTTGAGAAAACTACCTTCCCGTACTTAAAACTACTACAGATGACCAAACACACCCCCTGCGAAACTTTGACCCCATTCCCATAGATTTTAGATCGATCTATCCCTGTGTAGATTACTGTCAGCTAAGCCGGCTTATTAAGCGTCTGTCGCGCCTACTGAAAGCTGTAAGGGGGTAATTAACTATGGTGCGCACTCGGCTTACTGCAATTTAGCGTGAACCCCCAGGGAGTTAGGTCGATCTAAATCTTAATCTCTGGATCGATCTAAATCTCTGGGAATGCACCCTTTGTCTCATTTAACGTTCACTTACGGTTCTCAATCTATTCTAGAACATTTGGTGTATTTTTACAGTTCTAATGTTGTTCTGTAATGAATGTAACAGTTGGAGAACTGTTTTTAAGAAGTCCATCAGAATGTCCTAGAACAGATTAAGAAAATTTCTCATTAAGAGAGAAAAACATTATGTTCTAGGACACACTGAGAACCATAAGTGAGCGTTAAGAGAGACTAATTTTCGCAGGGGACCTAACTACCGGTCACTGTTATTATCCAAAATAACAACCTTTCATTTGTGGCCAAAATTGAAAAAAATGCCATACGTGGCCCTTGCCAAAAATACTCAAAATCACCCAAATTGACATGTAACAACCTTCCACAGCAACTCCTAAATCAAAATGTGCCATTCACTGTACCAGTTGTAATTTGCATAACAATAAGTCACGCACCGCAGTGAGAGCTATGCTCCTGGCTGGTCACTTGACAGCTAGACCCTGTAACAAGATGACCTGCATGGATAGAAGTGGTGAAATCACTGTGTCGAACATTTTGTTCAGCGTTGAAGCTCGTTGTGTACATGTTTGGTGGAGCCACGGTTGAGGTAAATATGTTTTGTGAGTAAAATATGGTCTAGTAGAGTTTACAAGTGGAAAGAAGTTAAATGATTTGACAATGTGGTACACGTACAGTGCATATGTAAATGCACAGCTTGCCTAAGTTTTCGCCCTTACATGTTACAATGTAGCTAGGTAACCATGCTGTAGCTGCACTGAGTCAAGAAACTCTCACGCTGATTGCTTTGGTTTATTTAATTTATTCCCCAAATCAACCGTAGAACTGAAAGAAAAGAAATCAAAATAAGTAACAGTAACAAAAGTGTAACGTGAAATGTAGAAATACTGAAAACAAATTAAAAATACAAGAAAATAACCTAAAAACTTATACTGAAAATTACACGAAGTACGTACATGTAGGAAAGTGTAAGAAAAAGGATAGGCAGAAACGTTGCAAAGACCCCAAACCGGAGAAGTTTACGTTAGCGTTGATATTTACTATAGTTTACCTCTTCCCCTTGCTAAGTGAGCTAATATCATTATAAAAGATAGACAGAAACGTTGCAAACATCCAAAGCCGAAGTTTACGTTAGTGTTGTCCTCCGACCAAGTGAACCCAAGTGAGCTAATATTTTTTAGACATTTCCCTGTCCCGTTCTGTGTTTGAAAGTAAAGTGAAAAAGAAAAAAAGAGACGGGAAGTCTTGTAAATAAATATACGGTGGAATGAGAACTGTTTTGTGTAGTTTGTGGCATAGGCATGTGACGGTGCGGTTAGGTATGTGCGGTGGCCTGTAACGTTATAATTAGTAGAGCGAGAGAAAGCAAAGGAGGGCAAAAGAGAAAGAATGGGAAATGTACTTATAACTAAATAAAGAACATACTTAAAAGAAAATAATAATAATAAAATAAATAATTAACCCTCATAAATGAAAACAAAAAGTGTCGTTTAAAATTGATTTATATATCCTTTCAATTATCTTATTAGTCTATGAGCCAATGTAGACCCCCCTGCCCCCCCCCCCTTTAGTGATTTTCATTCACAATGAATATTCTGATAGCTTAGGTCTTGAGCTTTTATTTTCTTCTTGTTTGCCATTAAACTGATGGTGGGCGTGTGTGCTTCAGCCATTACCATGGTAACGCCTTAGATTAAATATTGAAATTTCTGAGATCAAAAAAGTATTAAATAATTCAAATGTATTAAGTAAATGGAATTCAAAATTATTTCAGATGTATAGGTTAAGAGCTGCACTAAACATTACCATCCTCAAAATTTCTAAGATGGCTGTAAATTCAAGATGGCGACCTATTTTTGCTAATTTTTGAGTAATTTTAATTATTTTTAATATTTGAGTTTTAATTCAATCATTAAGGGAAAAGAATGTGGGATATGTTTTGATGAACCGGAATAACATACAGTCTCTTCTTGTGACCTACAGTATTTGTTTTAGACACAACCTTCAATTTTGTTGTAAAATTCTTAAATCCAAAATGACAGCCAAAATACAATTCTGTTAAATTCTGCCGTCCCAACTAGAAAGATCCCAGATTTATCATCAAAGTTACATTCTTCATTACTTGTAATGAACTGAATTCAAACGTAGGACTTGTCAAAACAACTTGCATTAATTCTGATTACATTAGGACTTTCAAAACTCGAAATGGCCGCCAATATGATTATACACACTGGGTAAAATTCATATTATATATTCCTCCAATAGAATATTAATTTAAATTATCTCCGACCAACTTTGTCCCATTAGTGACTTTTGTTTACTATGATTTTCTGGTAGTTTAAACCCTTAGCTTTTATTTTCTGCTTGTTTGCCATTAAACTGGTGGTGGGTGTGAGTATCAGAGCTGTTGCCATAGTAATGTCTGGGGTTGAAAATTGATATTTTTGAGTCGAAAAATAAAAATTAAATATTTCAAATGCATTTAAAATCGTGGAATTCAAAATTATACCAATTGTATAAATTAAGAAGTGTGCTGTACTTCACAATCATCAAAATGTTCCAAGATGACAGCAAATCCAAGATGGCTGCCAATTTTTGCTCATTTTGAATAATTTTGGGAATTTTTTTATATTTGAGTTTTTATTAAATTATTCAGAAATTGCAGTGCTTCTGCTTTCTGCCTAATGTGCTTGTTAAAGATGTTACCTTTTAATTTTGACGTAAAATCCTGAAATCCAAGATGTCTGCAACAAAACATACTAGTATCTTTTACATACGGCTGTCCCAACTGGAAATATGCCACATTAATCATCCCAAATTACATTTTTTATTACTTTTAGGTGTACTGAATATGGACCAAGACCCTTTTCAATAATTTATGTTAATTCAGATTGCATTATTACTTTCAAAATTCAAAATGGCCGCCAATTTGTTTACACCTTAAGTGATATAATACATAATACATTCCAATACAAAATATAAAATCTAATAAACTCAAGCTAGCTCAGCCCTATTAGTAATTTTTATTTACTATGATTTTCTGATAGCTTAGGCCCTAAGTTCAAATATTCTTCTTGTTTGTCATGTAATAGGTGATGGGTGTGACAGATTCAGCAGTTGCCATAGTAACACGGGGTTTTAGGATTATAATTTCTTAATTTTAAATTGCCATGTATTTCAAATATATGAAATCGATGTATTGTCAACTTTAAAAAAAAATTAGATTTGGACCTCAGTTATTAATATAATTATTTGAGAAAATAATCATAGTTGAATTGCTAAAATGGCAGCCAATCATAGATGGCAACAGATTTATGTTAATTTTACCTCTTATCATTGAAAGTAGCTTTTTGTAAACTTTGAAAGCAGCATTGGAATTGAAGAGTGTTAGGATTCTGGATATGCTGATATGATGTGAATTGCATAATTACTGTTTTCAGTGATTGTTACTCCTATACCCTCTTTTTTAAGTGTAAAAACCTGGAACCCAAGGTGGAAATCACAAAACATAGTTTATACATATTGCTATACCACAAGATAATTTAAATATTTGTAGACCATATTGAGTTATTACAAATGTTCACGATCTTGGCTTCATATTATTCAAATTTCAATACATCAAAATGTAATAACAATAACAAAAGAATAAATACAGATTGAAAGAAGGCAATTTTGGAGAAAAATCTACAATATTTGAAGTTGGGACAGTAATATGTACCAAAGTAAATCACCCGGGATTTGCTGAGGACATTTTGGATTTCAAGTTTTTTTGTTCTTAAAATGATAACTATAGGAGTAAAAACACTATAAGCAATAAGTAAATACTAAATACCATATGGATATCAAAATACTTAACATTTCTCGATCCCATTAAATTTATAAAACTTTCAACATTAGTAACTTTAACAGTAGAAACAGGTTAAGAAATCAACTCAAATTGGCCGCCATTTTGATATTGCTGTCATCTTCATATTTTTAATAAGTTTACATTATTGTTAAAGTTAATATATTTGAAATGTATGAGATTTTTCTTAGTCTCAGAAATGTCAATTTCGAACCCCTGTGTTAGTATGGTAATGGCTGGGTCAGTCACCCCACCACCAGTTTAATAGAAAACAAGCAGAAAATGAGATCTTAGGATGTAAGCTATATATAATAGTAAATAAAAGTCGCTAAGAGGGGTGGGGTTCAGCTTAATAGAATAAATCTAAGTAACATTCTTTTGGAATATAATTTTCTATCAATTTTTTAGCCAGAGTGTATCATATTGACTGTAAATATATAGTCCCCTATACTCATTGGCTGCCATTTCTTTCAAATGCGACAGAATACATATGCAATAGTATTTAAACTCAAAAGTATTCTTTTCCATGTCAAATGTGAGTGATTACCATGTACATAAAACGTTGTGCGATTTTTTACGTCAAATGTGAGTGATTTGTATTTATTATGGGATATTATGTGTCTTTTATCTAATCTTCGGTTATTGTTGACCATTTGATCTTTCTTTTTATGTACAGACACAGATGAATACATGTAGCCATCACATGCGTCTGTCGTCGCCGTCGTCGTCGCCGTGCACTTTTACCGATAACACGATAAGTGGAAAACCATTTTACCTTTTGGCTTGAAACTTACAGCGCTGATGAATATTTATAATACGCAGGCCAAGTTCGAAAATCATTATGCTCGGGTCATTTTTATGGAAGTTATGCTGTTTTTTTTTTTCACATTTTCAGCATTTTATAACACCAATAACACAATAAGTGAAAAACCGTTGTACTTTTTTGCTTGAAACTTACAGACCTAATGAATATTCACAATACGCAGGTCAAGTTTGAAAATAAGCATGATTGGACTATTTTTACAAAAGTTATGCTGTTTTTTCTTTATTAAGCATATGTGCAACAACGATAACACAATAAGTGGAAAACCGTTTTTTCTTTTGGATTGAAATTTACAGAACTGATTAATATTCATAATACGTAGGTCAGCTTTGAAAATCAGCTTGATTGGACTATTTTTACAAAAGTTATGCTGTTTTTTTCTTTATTTAGCATTTATGCAACACTGATAATGCATTTTAAGGAAAAACAATCAGACTTTTGTCTTGCAACTCACAGGAGTGATCAATCTGACTAGTATACAGATCAAGTTTGAAAATAAGCTTTATCAGTTAAGTTTTGATGAAGTTATTAGCCTTTTTTATGCAAGTGGTTTTTTCAGATTTAATTCTTAGGCATGTTAACAGTCTGATTATGGAACTAATTAGATATGTAAAAGTGTTTTTTTGACATTTTCTGTTTCTTAACAATATTGATAGTTGCTTATATAAAAATAACAGTAAACCTGTCATCGTGCATTCTGTAATAAAGTATCAAAAATGGAAATGAACTCATATCATTGCAGTTCGTCAGATTCCATCTTTCACTAAGTTAAGAATCTCAGAATGGAGCAAGCTGGACATTTAAAACTGTTCCAGTGATATTTTTCCTTAGACAACATTTTTTTTAAATTGATCGTATAAAAATGACAGTAAATTAATTATTTTGTTTTATGTTAAGAAGGTGTTGAAAATGGAAAACGACTCTTTTCAATACAGTTATCTCTTGTTTATATTTGGCGATTTTCAAAGTGTGACTCTGAACTCTAGTCACATTTTTTAAATATCCATCATAGTTTTATTTAATTATTAAATAATTGATGGTTATTATGCTGTTAAGCATTGTGTAATATTCCATCCAAATTGAACAAAACCCTATTTTGGGCACTGCCTCCATAGTGACCGTGAAAAGAAAACCATGTCATTTACTCTTCTCACACCAACAGGAAAGAAACATAGGACTGAAATACAGCTTCAGTTTGAATATATATATATATATATATATATATCTCAAACTCAAAGATTAAAAGTTTGAATAGTAGCTTCATTACCTCCGCCAAGGAGGTTATGTTTTCACCCCTGTCTGTCTGTTTGTCATCAACATAACTGAAAAAGTTATGAACCGATTTTGATGAAATTTTCAGGGTAGGAGGGAAATGGGTTAACTTAGAAGTGATTAGTTTTTGGTGGTGATCCGGATCATTAATCAAACAGTAATAATCAAAAATCGCTGCCTTGGCGGAGGTCTGCGATCTCGGAGTGCTTTTCTAGTTGGAATTATATTTACCTAGGTTATGTTTTCACCCGCGTTTGTCTGTTTGTCTGTTATCAACATAACTCCAAAAGTTATGGACCGATTTTGATGAAATTTTCAGGAACTGTCAGAAGTTGGCCAATGAAGAGATAATTAGATTTTGGTGATGATCCTGATTAATAATCAATCAATAATCATTAATAATAAAAAAATTGCTGCCTGCGCTCTCGGAGTGCTTTTCTAGTTTTGTTATGTTTTCTTTTTAATTTATTCTTAAACACTGGCATTTGTGACCTTAAACTCCCATCCGCCTGAGGCTTTGCACATTTTCTGTGTTTCCACATAAGCAGTTGTATTGGTATGTATGACTTTAAACATTATGTAATATTTTATGCACCGTCATCATTTTCAAATATTGGGACTTTCATCGTGTGAATTTGAACTCTCATGGTCCTGAAACTGTAATCTTATTGAAGGGGTGGATTGAGACCATCTTCTGGATCTTCCGGAAGATGGTCAGGTTTTTAAGTTTATATTGATTATTTCTTTCTGTTGGAAGACCATCAAAATGTAGGATGGATCAACATAGATACTTTGGAATACTGTCATAAAATATCTCTGGATCCGTTCCTGTTATTGACCATGTTACCTGTTACATGTGACAGCTTTGCTGCCTTGTTTTTAAATCATTTTAAATCATTTTATATGGCCACACATCTAGTAGTAATGAGCACTATTAAAAAACATAAGTAACATAAGTAAGTCTACTCGTTAAAAAAATGTAAATTCATGGCCAGTGGCAGCCATTTTGAATTTTTAAAGCCAAACTATAATCCAAATTAACTCAAGTAATTGAAAAGGGGCTCTGTTTTCATATTCAATACACTAAAAGTAATGAACAACTTAATTTGGGATGATAAATCTACCATATTTCCAGACAGGACAGCTACATGTAAAAGACATGTTTTGTGCCAGCCATGTTAGATTTCAGGCTTTTTCATCTAAATAAAAAGAATGCACCTTAAACAACCACTGCAGGCAGGAATTAGAGATTCCATGCTACATCAAAATAGCTCAGATATTGCAATTCTTTAATAATTAAAACAAGAATTGAAATATTATAAATTATCAAAATTTCTTAGAAAACAACAAAGTTGGCCGCCATCTTGGAAAATTTTGTTAAATGTTAAGTATAGTGCACCTCTTTGACTACACGTTTTGAATGATTTTGAATTCTATTTAGTTAATGTATTTGAAATATTTTAGATTTTATTGGTCCAAATGTAAATTTTTAACCCGTGTGTTACCATGGCAACGGCTGCAGCACACACACACACCACCAGTTTAATGGTAAACAAGCAGAAAATAAAAGCTAATAAGGACTATCAGAAAAACATAGTGAACAAAAATCACCAAGGGGGAGGGTTTCGGTATTTGGCACACGGACTATATCTAAGTTCAAATTGTATTGCATCGGGATATCATTTCAAAATCGTAATTAACACATTATTTTGATATTTCAGAACTTCCAACTCTGCGGTGATCCTTCAAAATACACGTGGGTCTGACTGCTAGAATCTTCCAAAGCCTTCCAGTCGTATTTTGGAACCTTACACGGGCGCACACTCACGCACTGACGTGCCCAAACGAACACGCAGCGCACATGTTATGTGGCGAAAATGGAACATGCTTTTTTGTGACTTTCAAACATTTTAGGACTACACCATCCACATGTCAGATTTCAACATATTTTAATATCTTAAAAAATGTGGTCGATCATATTCCCTTTTCAAATTATTCTCAGTCATTGAGTATTTTTATTTTCAAATTATATTTTAATTGGGATGCATCTGATTCTATTTGAAACTCATTCAGCTTCTCTCCAATTTTATTATTGTGCAATGGTGTTATTATATTACTTAAGGGTTTAAAATGTCGATATAAATATTTATAGCATCTGTGTATTACAACTTTCAAACTCAAAGGTAAAAGTAACATTTTCACAACGTTGCAGGTTAAAGTTTTAATTAATATACATTGGTTACATTAAATTAACTTGCATTGTAGGAGGCATTTTTATTTTAAAAGTTGTACGTGTTATGTGCCTGATCCAGTGAATGACGATCTAAAATCCAGAAGTCAAAGTAATATTAATTAAAATCTTCTCTAACTTTAATATATTTAAATTGCAGCAAAAAGGAAAAAAAACTTATTTTTAAATTTGTACAAATATGTGTTCAAAATTAACCAATTTTTTTGTGCTGAGATCAAGATACGAAATATGCGGTGTAGTATATCACAATATATATAGGTATTAAAATTCTGGATCTGCCAATTTGAAGATGTATCATGTCTGCTCAAATTTAAAAAAAAACGTCGCCCCTTGGCCTATCCTGTATACCGCACTAAATGTATACACAATATAAAGTATTAATGACACTTTTAAATACCCATGGAGCACTTACATGTTTTACTTTCCCTGGATTTTAAATTTAGTTCGACACTCTTTTAGATATTGGTTGTTCGACACCTTTTTAGATATTGACTTCTTTTAGTATATAGCGTGAACGCTGGTATTGAAATCCCAGTACAAACAAAGAAAGTATTTGGAACAAGTTCCAATGCAAACCGTAACCACGCTTCCCAAATGTCAATAATTCATATTTTATTAAATTATTTGACTAGAGTCTGTGTCAATCTAAGTGTGCATATATATTTCTTCACCTTGAATTTCTGTAGCAAAAAAATGCCCTAAATAAATAAATATCACACTGGAATGACTTTGTTTTATAGTTTGATTTGAGTCTGGTTTGTGTGACTGCATAGCTGTGGGAGAAGATTTCTTTTTGAAGGGTGACAAATGGGTCAAGTCCATTTGATTTGAGGGGTGACAGGTGGGGCCAGTCCATTCCATTTAAGGGGTGAAAGGTGGGGCGAGTCCATTCCATTTGAGGGGTGACAGGTGGGGCGAGTCCATTCGATATGAGGAGTGACAGGT